>JAPFFP010000098.1:6521974-6542395 GCA_026153255.1 Solanum medicagineum
ATTAATAATTTAGAGTTTAATAGTTAGTAAATAAATAACTTATTGACTAAAATTTAATGTAACAAAAGACTCCTAAATATAAAAGGAGTAGTTTAATGTTTCTAATATAATTTTACTATTTTTTTTAAAAGATTGTTATATTACATACTTTTATTAACAAAATATTTGATAGCCAAAATTTTTGATAATTATTTTCGTAGAATAGTCCAAAAATCAAAAGTAAATTTTTTAAATATAAAGAAATTCTAATTCAAAAGTGAATTTTGAAATTAAATAAATAAAAGATCAAATAATAATCTACGAAAAATGGTGAAAAAAGGATTTTGTCTAAAAATGAGTTTTTTAATAAAGGACAAAATGTTCCAATAACAATTCTAAGACCCTTCACGCTTTTAATATTAGTATTAGTATATATAGATTGATACATGTAGATTAGTAATACAAGAGAATTTAATGTATGCATTCATAGGGTTAAAAGAACCAATTGCCCCTCAAAATCTTTCTTACATATTTTTCACCATAATTGTAAAAGACATCTCTATAAAGAAATATTTTTATGAAATAATTAATACACCAAACTAAATAATGTATAAGACATATCTCATCATAACAAATATAAGTATAGCCAATACAAGATTATTAATATACTTTATTTAATACTCCCTCCATCTTAAATTAATTGAATTTTTGAGGCTTTTTTGAAGGTTCAAAATAGTTGAATTTTTCAAAGTTCAAGATGAATATTTGAAACTTTTTCTATATTTGCCCTTTCATTTATTGAACTTTTACATTTTATAGGAAATAAATTACTCTATATATTTATGATTTTACAAAGGGTAATAGTGAAAAGTATAGTCTAAAGTTTGTCTTTTAATATTTTTCTTAATATATGTGCATTACTCTACAAGTTCAGTTACTATCAGATGTATTATGCACCCTTCCTAATGATCCTTAAATTTTATATCAAAAATAAAATTTAGCTTAAAATTTAATGTGGGGTTGGAGATGGGAAATCATCTTCTTGCGTATTTCATACTGGAGGGCTGTTGACTCAACTTATGACTTAGTCAAAGGACCAACCGATGTGGAATACTATAATTACCGAAGTAAATTGATTTCAAGCAAATTTCTCTGGTACGCTTCAATTCAAACGGTTCGAAATCGTCACCCAAAGCCCCCCAAAGAAAAATGGCGACTTCCGCCGTAGACGGTGGTGCTGGTGGAGAAGACATAAAATTTAGCGTAATGGTCAGTCTTTTTCAGTGGATACAGAAGAGCAAATCGTCGGCGCAGAAGCGGTCCAAGTTCCGGAAGTTTCTAGATACCTTCTGCAGGAAGCCTCAGGACAATTTCGCTGCCATGCGCCTCATTCTCCCTGGCCTAGACCGTGAGCGTGGCTCTTATGGACTCAAGGAGCACGTGCTTTCCACTTGCCTTATTGACGCACTTGCCATGTCCCGCGACTCCGATGATGCCCGCCGTCTCCTCAACTGGCGGAAAGGCGGCCCCAAAACGGGATCAAATGCTGGAAACTTCTCTCTTGTTGCCGCTGAGGTAAATTATTCGTCATCATTGTAATTCTGACTAGTAGAAACAAAATAACTAGCTATTCGGGGTTCTAAATACAGATTATTGCACTTGTCGGTTGTTTAATTGAAGAAATTATTGAAAAATCTTCCAAATCAATTGAGTGATTGAACGATCGAGAGGAGTGAATAAGTTTCACCTCTTTGTTACAATTTTTAGCTTTCAAACTCAATTAAGTTTAGCCACTTCCACCGTCTTGCCCTGTACTGAATATACTTCCTTGCTAACAACTGGCTTCACATTGTCCTGCCTATCCCCTGTCTGTTATGTTAGCTATCCTTTTCTTAAAATTGAAAACTTTTTGCTCCCTTTTTTTTTTTTTAATAATTGAGAAATTCGTTTGTGGCCCACCCTTTGGACCAACCACAACTTTCTAAACTTGGTGGATAGTGGGCCTGCCCCTCTAACCTTTTCTTTGTACATTATTTCTTATTCTTGTGTGGTAGTGTTCAATTTTAATGAAGAGAAATGGACAATGAAAATTAAATGTATTTGTTTAAATCAATTTGTCAACTAAACAATCTGGATAGTAGTATGCGGCCACAACTCTTAGCAACCTGTCTAGTGCTTGCCATCCTGTGTAGCACTAGACAACTAGGTAACACCTTTGTTGATAGCTAGGCCTTTTCCGTTCCCTTTAAATCGGCCCCTTGGGCAAATTGATATGTATCTACTTACATACCATAAATCAGAAAAGGGCATTTGCCTCCCATATCCGTGTCTCTTTCTTTAGCTTCTTTCCTTTTTCCCTCTTTGCCTTCATTCTTAGCACTTTGTGCTAAGTTCTTGTGTTAGAACTGAAGCCTTTGAGGAGCGATTTAGCTCTTATGGTTGTCCCACACTGCCTAAGGAAATAGGCCCGTGACACTACATGTTTATAGAACTTTTCCCACTTTGTCTAGCACATGTCTTAATCTAATGGCTAACATTTTGCTCTTCTCTAATTCATGGACAAAACAATATATGTATCTTTAAACTAATATATAATACATACATGAATTAAGATAAATCTTGTATCACAAAAATCTAAGAAGGCTTTGTTCTTCAATACAAAGTTTATTCTCTAACACTCCTGAAGCCTTGTGGTTGGACCTCACAAAACATTCTTTGGTATTTCAAATTTGAAGTTCAACTTCTTTATTCAACAAGAAGTTTTTACATAACTTTTCCACCCGGTGTTCTTTTTCTTTTGGCAATCTATTTTCAAAGGTGGTGGGATGATTGGATCTTTCCTTTTTTGCAATGGTTGTGAGAAGGTTGATTAGTTCATTCTCCTACACTCCTTAATCCTTGTGGTTGGAATTCACAAAACATTCTTCGGTATTTCAAATTTGAAGTTCAGCTGCTTTCTTCAACAATGAGGTTTACTTGTTCTTAACTTTTCCATCTGGTGGTTTTTGTTTTGTAATATACACTCGGAGGTGGTGGGTGCGATGATGAGATCTTTCCTTTTTTGCAATGGCTGTGAGAAGGTTGAGCTACATTTTTCTTCTTGTAGTTTTTGCCATTTCCACTAAAGGTTTACCTTTTTCGAAGAGCTTGGGTTGATCATATCTTTGACTTATAAAGCCTGGTCAAGAGCGATTCCTTGATGTCTCATATTCTTCTTTGTTCTTGTGCCTCAAGTGCACTAATAAATCTACAAAAGTCATCTATGCAATATCTGTAGAATCCTCTGGTGAAGAGATTTTTAATGCAAAAATTTTAGGCAAACTTTCGAGGACTTTCTCGACAATCCTTTCTTTCAAAAGATCCTTACCTGATATTTGGATTTGACTCAAAAGTTTCATCAACTTGTTTGGGTATTGCGTCTCTCCATCTCCTCCATTTTTAAGTTTTCAAGTCGTCTCTTCAAAGTGATAATATTGATATTTCAGGTCCTGTCTGACCTTTGATATTCTGTCTACAAATTTTACCATATTTCATTAAGAGAAGAACAAGGCATGGTCTTTACAAAAATTGCTTCTGATATTGAACATTTAGATGTGTTAGAGCCTTAGCTCTTTTCTTCTTCTGAACTTTGAAAATTTGGAGGTGAGAAACTATTGGATCCTTACACAACTCAAGTGACTTCCCCTCTCACCGTTACCTCCCATTCAGCTAAAAGCTTTTGTCTTCACTATTACCTTTTGTTTACTCTCTACATACAAGAACCATTTCTCAATTCTCACAAGTCATTTAAGGCAATTGGCTTTGATACGAACATTTGGGGTCCTTGGGGGTGGGGGTTTGGGGGTGAGGTGAAGGAGTGCTCTCAAATCATTCAACTTCTCTTGAAGACAAGTAGAGTAGGTGATTCTTCTTTATTTCACTTAACTTGCTTAACAGCCAAAGTGCATAGGTATTTATAGGACTCTTTTTAGCATATATCTAATCTAGTACATGTACCTTTAATTCTAAACTTTTTTGTCTTTCCTAGTTCATGAACAAAGACAGTTATGGTTACATTAATTTCCTAATATATTAATCAAGATAATTCATGTATCACAAAAGATCTAAGACAGCCAAGGTTTATTCTCCAACAAAAATGATCTAGGTGTTCCTGCTATTGAGTGCCCATGTAAATTGTCTTTGTCAATTTACCTCACACACGTGCAGTTGTTATTGGAAACATCACTTAGTTGCTTAAAGGAATGTTGTGATGGGTTATCACTTCATAGGTGAAGCCCATGCATTTTAGTTAATGTGCTATCAACTGATGATTTGCAAACTGAAAAAGATGGAAGACGTATTCTTTAAATCTCAAATTTGAAGAGCTGGAGTAAATATCAACATTATTGAATAATGGGTGTTGAAATTAGTTGTTTAACTGCAATTTGATTATTATATAGTAAATTCGTATATGGTGATACTTCATATTCTGAAAGAAGTTACACTTCACTTGTCGCTTTCAGCTTCTAGGAGCTTGTCGCTTTAATGCCCTTTTTTGCATTTAAAAATGCTTTATGACCTTAGATTCATACAACTATAACAGATTTTCCCCATTTTATTCTCTGCATTTATTTATACTTGTAGTTGAATTCATAACAGTTCCTTCCTGTTCGAGGTTGACCTTGTTTGTAATATCTTTGCTGGGAACTCGAGGAACTGTGGTTTGATGTTAGCCCCATTATTCATAAATGTTCTTACTTTTGGAGCTGAATTTGTCCAACAATCAGCACCTTAATAACTATACCATTATTTGCTTTCAAATGACAAGCTAAATTAAAACTTTATTGTGTTCCTTCTTTTGAGATTGTTATGTTGCTAATATTTCTGGCAATTTTTCTCTTGTTTAGAAACCGAGTGTATATTAAACATATTGATTATTAACTTATATTGGAATACTGCGTGTGAATAGGTCCTCCAGCGCAGACAAGGAATGGCATCTGCTGGGCTAACAATTAAGGAACTAAATGACTTCCTTGATCACTTGGCCTCAAGTGAAAACAGGTGATGAAGGTTCTGTATTTGTGTATATACCATTTTGTGTATGTGTGTTTGGTATAGAAGATTTTCAATTTTTTTTATGTCTGATTGGTCAAATGTTTTTGGAGAACATTTTCTCTAGGAAAACAAGTTCCTTAAAAAATAAAAAAAAAACTTTCCTAGAAGTAGGCATAATAAGTTATATAAATGGCATCCCACGCTGATGTATCCTCCCTACCCCTACCTCTCCACCCTCCAACACCACCCCTACTTTGCCCTTGCCCTAACTCGCACCACTTACTCTTACCCCCAACCCCATGCAATTCCCCGGAGTGTTTGCGTAGGTTATATGTAAATGCTCTTGCAACATTGTTTTCTGCTTATTTACCATACACTAGAGAATAAGTGAAAAATCTACTGATTTTCCAAGAAAAACATATTTTGTTGTAACTCTTCGGGGTGGCCTAGTGGTTTCGGATTAGGACTTAAGTTTGAAACCCCTTGCCAGCGGAAGCAAGGGGTTTAACTTGTGGGACGAGCTCATTGCACCAGGTTTTTCTAGTGCCGGTTACCTCTCCTGTCTGGTTTTCGAGCTATTGCATAGGACCGGAGATTTTACCTGTGCGGACCCAAAGGGTAGCGGTTGCGGGTTCCCTTGGTCATTAAAAAAAACATGTTTTGTGGAAATTATTTTCCTTCTTACAAAACTGACGTATGTCTTTATCCTTGTGGTTTATGGTAGTTATACCATTTTCATGTTAGTATTAAGTTGTCTTTGTACAAAATTTTCTATTCCTGAGTAATACACGGTTATAGCTAGTAATCTTAGTATGTCTAGTCTCAAATGATAGGTAGTTTTATCAAATTCAAGTTGTGCTTTGGTGGAAGTTCTTCAAATTTATTTTATTTGCTTCCAAGATTGAAGTGAAGTGTGTTCTTTATAAAAATGAAAAAGTTGAATTGCTTCCCGGATCGAACCATCATTTTTGGAGTGTTCGGATGAATGTTGAGGTGTCATTATAACTTAGCTGGGATGTCTATATAATGCTCGTCTTTCGTAACCCAAATTTGTAGTCTACTAATGTAAAATATGCATTCCTATGTCAATTTGTTTTGTTGGGGAAGGGAAAAATGGGGTAAAAATCGATAGTGTTTGCTCTGATTAAATTTCAGCTTTTATCATACAGATTATTTTATATATCTTAGAAATCTTTGTTTCTTTGAAGTTAAGTAACCATCTGGTTACATCTCACCTATGTTATTGTTGCATGTGTCCTTATTCTTTTTCTTGTTTTCCTTTAATTGGATTTTGATAGCCAACTGACCTTTTGGTGTAGGAAAGTAAAATAAATTGGATACTTTAAAATCTCTTTAGTAACCCTTAATAAATATTATAGTTATAAATGGATGGCATAATTCCGTTTCTCTTTTTCTTAATCTCTATTTGTTCTATTCTATGTTGTGCAGTAAAATAAGGAGTAATCCTTTAGATCTTTTGGTTGAAAGAAGGGTACAAAAAGGGTAGCCTGGTGCACTAAAGCTCCCACTATGGTAGGGTTCGAGGGAAGGCTCCGATCATAAGGTTCTATTGTACTCAACCTTACCCTCCAAGGCTTGAACCAGTGACCTTCTGGTCATATGGCAATAACTTTACCCCTTGAAAGAAGGGTATAAGGTAGGAATATTGTAGTGTGATACAATACCAACGGACAAATTATATTCCTAGTGAATGGCACCCAAGAGCGGCCTAGAGATCAGGAAATGTGAGTGGACCTTGGAAACCAAGGTCTGAATTCCAACAAAGACAAAACACTAGGTGATTTCTTCTCTCGATCTAAGGCTGGTGTGTAGAGCTACCTAATACTTGTGCTATTGGGAGGTCGCAAGTACCCGGTAGACTAGTCGATGTGCATGCAAGTTGACCTTGAAGCTACTTTTATTAAAAGAAAACCTATATCCTAGTGAAAGGTTTATTGGATATTCATCCCTTTTTATGATAACACTGTTGGATATCTTATCTTAGATTTACTCATTGAACTTGAGGTGGGTCTAGGTATGGGCTTGTTTTTCAATAAATGATAACTCAATATTGAACAGGGTAAAATGGAGTAACAAAAGAGCACGATAAGAGCAATCTATGTCCTCGAAGTAAAGGAGAGCAATCTATGTCTCAGAAGTCGAGGACCTTAAAAAACTAATGTTTTGGCTTTGGTGGGATTTACTTTCCCACTTCCCATCTGCAAAAGATGGTCAAGTGCAAGGGGGTTAAACAAGTCCTAGTCTAGGATTATTAAGGGGACAGACCATAGAACTCACGTTTTGCACACTAGTTCTTTGCACAAGAAGTAGCCACTCTAGAGTTTTTGACAACTATGTGCATTTTAACAAGAAATTGATTTAAAGATCATCAAAATGCAGGTTTCAAGAATGGACTGCATTGATATCGCAACCACTGGGATCTAAAAGTTTTGTTTAATTTGATATTCATCATCAATAAGAGGACTTCAATTAGCTTGCTTTGGACTAATAAAAGATGTAATGTGCGTTCAAAACGGAACGTTAAGATTTTGCTTTTATCGAGGCTATTTAGTTTTTGACTAATTTGATACTCATCATCGACATAAGGACAATAAATTAGCTTGTTGTAAAGGTTAAATATGAAGATCACAAAAAGTGTTGACGACTAAAATTAAAGCACAACAAATCTTGGTTGGTGGGACGCTAGTAAGTGATCTAATTGTAGCCCATAGCTAATAAGTATTGCTGAGTCTTCTCCATATTGTTGGTTTCTTAAATTGCTTAAATATGAGAATCATAGAATGACTTTAGAGGGCATTATGTCCAAGTGGTTTTAGTTAACTGTATAGCTATATTAATCCTTTGATCCATTCTGCTTTGTTAGGTCCATTTCATTTCAATAATGGATAATTTATCTTTCAAGAAAAATTAGTGTTTCTATCAAGCAACAAAGGATAACAAATGGGTCCTAGGGGTTAGCTCAATTGGCAAATGTTGATAGACTTTGTCTCGAGTCACAAGTTTGAGCTTTGCACCAAGCAAACTAAGTAGAATATTTAAGTGGAAGAGGGTGGGGGCGGTGGGGGACACCACTACCAAGTTTCAAAAGCTACTTTTAGCGCAAAAGGTTAGTTCCAGATGTCATAAAAAAATTGATGCAACATTGGTGGCAAATGAAATGGTTGAATTCAAAACAAAAGCAAGGAGAACCTAGGATTTCATGTAAATTGGATCTTGGGAGGGCTTTTGATTGTGTTAATGGGGAGTTCATTGGTTTCACTTTGTTGAAAATGGGTTTGGTGAGAGATGGAGAAATGGATCACATTTTGCATCTCAACGCTAAGGTACTCAATCCTTGTGAATGGTAACCTATGTGACTTTTTTGGTAGTTCAAATGAATGAGACAAGGTGACCTGTTATCCTTTATGTTGTTCATTCTATAGCGATGCAAGCATGAGTAGGATGGTGGATAAAATTGTTTCGGAGGTTACTTGAGGAACTCATTGCAGCAATTGATGTCATGGACATGGATTGTGACACAATTAAGCCTCACTACCAACTTGTTGCTGTCACGTATTCAAATCTTTATTTTGATTGTGTGATGTTTTTACATCATTCTGCATTGATTCCAAGAATCTTAGGTATTTAGAGACAACTTTTCTCCGGTGAGGTTAATTTCGTCCATAATCTGGGTAATGGTGGTTATGCATTTCCTTGACATTTTGAATTGTCTAACCTTTATGTGTCTAAATCTTCCAATATTTTCCTCCATTAGACTTATTTATGATGTTTATAGCAAGCGCAATGTAAAATATAGAACCAATGGATCAATTTCCTTGTACTATGATTCCAAGAATAAGAGCTATTCGTAGGTGTACAAGTAAATCTATCTCAGAAAATAAAATAAAATAAATTTCTAAGATCCCTAAATATTTCTACCTATGATTATGCTATAAATACTTGATATGACTGTACATTTTGTAACACCCCCCCTCAAGTTGGAGCATAGATATCGATCATGCTCAACTTGTTACAAAGATATTCCATCTGAGTTCCATTCAAAGGCTTCGGGAATATATCACTAATTGCTCCCCTGTCTTCACGCAACCCGTAGAAATCACGTTCTCTTCAATCTTCTCATGGACAAAGTGACAATCAACCTCAATATGTTTTGTCTATTCATATGTTTTGTCTATTCATGATACATTGGATTTGAGGCTATATGTAGAGCAGCCTGATTATCACACCAAAGTTTTGCTGGAAAAGAAGAATTCGAACCAACCTCAACTAAAAGGTGTTACAACATTTTGTTTCTTACTCTTCCCCGGTACTAGATTTTCATCAACAAAGACGCAATAGCTAGTAGTCGATCTTCTATCAATTCTTGATCCAGCCAATTTGCACCTGCAAAACATTCGACGCGAGTATGTTTATGGTTGCAATACAATATGCTAAGGCTAGGAACTCCTTTCAAATAACATAGAATTTGTTCCAAGGCAGCGCAATCTTTGATTATTGGTACAGACATGAATTGACTGATGATATTGACTACATAGGCAATATTTGGACGGGTGACAGTAAGGTAGTTCATATTTCCAATTGATCTTCTATATCTTTGCGAAACATCAAAAGGATCAGCATTATCCTTAGTTAGATGTACACTAGGAACCATTGGTGTGCCACATGGTTTCACTCCCAACTTTTCAGTTTCTACAGTCAAGTACTGTCACATCCCAAAATTTCCCCTAGATGTGACTTGACACCCGCCTACAACATTTGTCGGGAGGACCAAATATTTGTAAACACCCAAACTATCCGAGCACTAAGAATATAATACGTGTAACTCCAAAACTCATCAATACTCATAACAGTAGAGTAACTAGCAAAACAAAATCGCATATCAATTTATGAAAGGTAAAGGTCACTTAACAAAAATATCGCTAGCCGAAATCGCACAATAAGATCATGGAGCATCTAATAGAGTGATATGAGCTTAATTGTCGGGCATACAAACCCCAAAAAGAAGAAAACATAAACTATAATAGATAGAGCTAAAGTAGTAGCCTCCACGAACAATGCGAAGGCTCACCTCAGCAATAGAGTCCACTGACACGAACTCATCAGTAACAAGTCTCGCCCTCTGCAACAGTATCTGCATTGACATGCAAGTAAGGAGTGAACTGTATATAAATATAACCCAGTTAGATCCTCGACTCGCTACTTTAATACCCCGGAACAAGGTTATAAAATACATTTGCACAACGGATATACATAAATAATATACACAAGAATATACTTCATAGTAAGTTCAATAAGTTCAAACAAATGTTCAAAACGGGTCACTACATGTCTCAATTCAATCCACACTCAAAACATGTCATAAACGGCAGCGAAGGAGATCAACCCATCACCTCGACAAGTCCATGGCAGCATGTATAATGCTCTAAAAATGTACTACGACAACGTGTACAAAGCCCCTAACATATTACAACAGCATGGGTATGCCCCTAACAGATTACGGCAGCTAAGTATGCCCCTAGTAACCACATCACAGTAATAAAGAAGGATATCCAACATCACACCACATATAACTCATAAAGATATTCGATTTTCTTCTCAAAAATAACATATCTAGGGTTGATAAGAAACAACCACTCTGTCAAGCACATGCTTGTCCCAACACATACACCAGACAGAGAAAAATATATATTTTTTCCCAAAGTTTATGTGAAAAGCAAGCACTAAACCTTAAAGTCTCACTTACCTTATTAGTGACAAGTTCCACAACCTTGCACGCGTAGAACACCCACCAAAACAACCCCTACTTGCCTCAATCTATGAAAAAAATATTGATTATAGATATCAATTATGTTGGCCAAACTCAAGTCTCAATATCCCTAGTGTTCAAGTTTAGGGTTAAACCCTAATACCCAATACCTTAGGACTATAAATTAAAGGTATTCTCAATCTCATTGTTAAACCTAATTGGTGAAAATTCTGATAAATATGTTTTCAACTAACAAGAGCACACAACAACAAAAAATTACTTGTACTTTGTCACCCAAAACAATGGTAGAAGGTCAAGTTAATTCTATGTATGAATTTCTCCGAATTCTCCTAAAAAGAAGGGAACACATCTGCCCAAATTTGTTCTGCTAAAGCGAACAGAGCAAGAGAGGGAAAAAAAAGTCTTCTGTCGCTTCTCTATTTTTTTCTTTCGTTGTTTTGTAGCAGTTTCTTCTTTTCTCTCTTTTTTTTTCACTGTAGCGCAGCAGAGGAGAAATAATAGGGTTGACTGCTTCTTTTTAATTCTTTTAATTAAAAAATTACTAGTGGTTAAAATTACCAATTAATCCTTCATTAAAATAATAAGGGTTATTACAAGTGCATACTTTTTTTGAGATAAGAAAATCCCATGCTTGCTTCTAGCTACTTCTACACAAGAAGTATTTCAACTGTCCCAAATTTGGCATGTAAAAACTGCTCGAGAGAAAAATTCAAGTAAAATCATCTCCATAATAACAATATCATCAACATAAACAACTAGGAGAATTATACCAGTCACTGACGTCGGTAGAAGACTGAGTGATCACACTTGTTCTTTTTCAACCCAAACTCTTGAACGACATCTCTAAATTTTCCAAATAATGCACGAGGACTCTACTTTAGACCGCACATGGATTTTCTCAAATGACAAACTTTTCAATACTCCCCCTGAGCAACAAAATCCAGGCGGTTGCTTCATTTCACCTCTTCATGGAGATCGCTAGAAGGAAAGCATTCTTGATATCCAGCTGATGTAAAGGCCAATGTTGAGAAGCAGCCAAGCAAATAAACAAATGAACAGAGATGAGCTTAGCTATGAGGGAGAAAGTGTCTGCATAATCTATCCCATAAGTCTGAGCATAGCCTTTAGCCACAAGTCTAGCCTTAATCTTGCGACAGAACCATCAGGATTGACTTTGACAGTAAAGACCCATTTGCATCCTACAACTTTCTTTTCCTTGGGTAAATCCACCAAATCCGAAGTGTGATTTCCATCTAGAGCATGTATCTCTTCACGTATTGCATCATGCCGCCATCCAGGATTAGTCAAGGCTTCTTTCATTGTTTTTTGAATAGAGATAGAGTCTAGAGAGCCGATCAAACAACTAGATGCAAGAGACAAGTGATCATAAGAAACAAAGTTAGCAATGGAATATTTGGATCTACACTGACGCGTACCTTTCTGAAGAGAAATAAGAAGGTCAAGATTTCCCGAAGAATCAAGTGCAGGAGGCACTAATGATGACGAAGTTGATGTAGGACAAGTATCGTCATTACCTTGCCTCCTCGAGTAAACTTGAACAATTGGTGGTCTTGTTGGAATAGATGAAACAGGTTCTTGAGGCATACTAGTTGACTGATTCTCAATAAACAAACTAGCAGATGGAAGAACATCATCATCTAATTGTTTTGTTTCAGTATGAGTAACATGATTGACCAACTACTCATCTTCTTCCACTTGACTTGTAGAAATTGGAGGTGTATAGAAGAATGGTGTAGCTTTAAAAAATACCACATCAGTTGACACTAAGTATTTGCCAAGTTCAATAGAGTAACACCGATATCCTTTCTAAAGTCGAGAATAGCCCAAGGAAAACACATTTTAACGCCTTTGGATCCAATTTGGTAACAGATGGTCGAACACCTCGAACATAACATGTGCTTCCAAACACCTTCGGTTCCATCTGGAATAGTGATTTGTTTGGAAAAAGAACACTATAAGGCATATTACTTGCCAACACAGCCAAGGACATGCGATTTATCAGAAAACAAGCGGTAGAGATTGCATCAGCCCAAAATTGTTTTGCGACTTCCATTTGGAACAAAAAGTGCTCGAGTTGTCTCAGGTACATGCCTATTCTTCCTCTCAGTAACTCCATTTTGAGAAGGTGTATCAACACATGAAGATTGATGAAGAATACCATGGTTTCTCATGTAAGATTGAAATAATTCTGACATATATTCTTTAGCATTATCACTCCTTAGAACCCGCACTGAGGCATTAAATTGAGTTTTGACTTCAGCACAACAGGCAGTAAAGTATAGTGAGTAAACACTTCAAATTGACTCTTTATAAAGTAAATCCAAGTCATTCGAGAAAAATCATCCACAAAAGTGACAATATTTATGCCCAGTTTAAGAAACAACTGGACATGGTCCCCAAACATCCGAATATACTAACTCAAAAGAAGACTCAACTCGCTTATTAATCCTTGGACCTACTGGGATATGATGGTGTTTTGCAAATTTACATGACTCATTCCAATGAGGGAATATTTTGAAACCGAGGACAAAAATTTCTTCAACAGTGGTAGAGAAGGATGTCCTAATCGACAATGTGCTTCAAATGGAGACGCAACACTTGAGCATGCAACAAATTGAGATTGCCATTTATCTATGATATAGAGATCATCAGATACATGTCCTTTATTAATAGCTTGATTTGTTGTAAGATCACGAAACAAACAATGATCGAGAAAGAAAGAGATATAACAATGAAGGTCTCTAGTAACTTTGCTAACAGAAATCAGATTAAAGGCCAACTTTGGTAGACTTAATACAAATGATAGAGTTATAGAGGAGGTAGGTTTAACAGTTGCAGATCCAACACTGTTATAGGTTGATCCAGCAGCTACTGTAACTGGATAAAATGTTTTGTGCGGTTGAAAACTAGAAAAAATATTAGGATTACCTATCATATGATTGGTGGCACCTGAATCAATCACCTATTTTTTGAAGAAGTGATAAGACATGTTTTATCTGACTTGGCAAAAGCATTGACTGAAGTTGATTCCTTATACTGAGAAAATTTAGCAAACTTCTCAACCGAAATCAAAATCATTTTGTTAGAAAATGGGGAGTAGCAACAACCTTCCCCTGAGTAGTCTATTTTTTAACTCAAGTAAACTGCTCACTTCATCAACACAAATTGATGTTGAAAGCAATAGAATATCCCAAGTAGGCTATATCTGAAAGTCTCACTATACCCAAATAAGTAGGCAACGGATAACCTCCAAAACTATATCAAGTTCACAAATTATTGAGCAATCATTCAACTCACTGTTGCACTTTGCAGACAACGTTCAATCATATACTAAAAAGTATAGAGTGAAAGAGTAAACGACAATAAATAGAGAAGTGTCAAACCAGACAAAAGAGAGTGCACACTCTCTATTTCAAGGATTCTCTTCTCCAAAAATATGGTCCGATGATTAGAGGACCACCACAGATCGACCAGAAATATCAAGCCGACGTCAGTATATAAAGCTGGACTAAGATAGATCCACACATGCACCTCCACTCTCTTCAAGATTTACAATATCTCCCGCAACTTTGCTGAAGCGTGAGTTTCACGCTCTTCTCATTCGGCTACCATATTCAGGAGTTCTGTATATCGGAGGCGGCAGGTTAACCCGCTCTGATACCATATATAATATAGAGCCAAGGGACCAGTTTCCTTGTACTATTATTCCATGAATAAGAGTTATTTATAGCTGTACAAGTAAATCTATCGAAGGAAATAAAATCAGGAAAGATCTCTAAATATCTCTAAGATCCCTAAATACCTCTACCTATGATTATGCTATAAATACTAGGTATGACTGCACATTTTGTAACACTCAACAAAAACAAAATTTCCATGCTTTGAGACTTCTCTCTTCGATTCATCCATATTGACCAATTGTCTTTACCATCTCTGCATATCAATCAAATTTCTTTTTCAATAACGATTAATTCACAGAACAGGCTGAACTTGTGAACTCTATTTGGCCAACTTCTTGTATGGAAGAGCATGAAACTCGATCTTATGATCTGAAGTAGAAATGCAATTGATTATGTACATAGAGATGGAGAGTTAGAAATTCAGTTCCATCTCTAGCGTTCAATTTTCTAAAATGGTCATGACAATTGCTTTTCTATATCAAAATATGTTAGTTATAGGGGTGCGGAGTACCAAATAACTAACGCATCCTATACTTTTATCGGCAAAGGAGGAAGAAACAGAGTTTATCAAGGTGATAAAGCTCCAGGAACTTTAAAAATTATGAACTAATGCCTCTCTTTGCATCACAACTGCTCTGATAGAGGTGAAACTTTCCATGAGCTACTGCACAGAGATGGAAAGGAATGCCAATGAACATCTTTCTGATCTTTGATTACCCAGATGGTTTCTAAATTCTATCCTAAACTTTGTTGTTTCAATGAATTCCTTTGATACCTAAGAGGGCAGCATTTCAGTTGCCATAGTTTTAGACATCATATCCATACTTAGACTTGTATTGTTAAACCTTAGAACTGTCATCTGTTGCATTGTTAACTTAAAGTCAGACCTGTTCCAGGATGCATGTGGAATGCATACTTCAATTGTACATTTCGGTTGCTTCTTTGAGAGATCATTATTTTAGAAACAACTTGATCATTTTTTGTTGCTCCAGTGTTTACAATTTACTTAGCTTGTTATCCTTATGCTTCATGAAGATATATTTTATTGGTTTAGCAGAGCAGAGAGGACTTCAATTCTGTCTGATCTAATCAGGAAAACAAATGCTCAAGAAATGAAATGGATTATAATGATAATTCTCAAAGGTTTGATAATTTTTGTCAATGCGTACACTCTAGGATCTCCTTCCATGCCCAATGATGTCAATTTGTCACTGATTTTTGTCTTCATCATCTAGATCTTAAGTTGGGAATTAGCGAAAAAAGCATCTTCCACGAATATCATCCAGATGCAGAGGACTTATTCAATGTCACATGCGATTTAAAACTAGTTTCTGAAAAGTTGAGGGACAGAAGTCAACGGCATAAACGCCAGGTTCGTGTCCAGTTCTCATAATGATCCTTATGACATGCTTCTTATCGTGACTTGGTACTTTTTGTAGATATTGGCTCTTCCACCAGTTGATCGTATAGTTACTTTCAAAATCTCATCTTTTTCTAAGGCTTTATTTGTTTTCTTTAAGATTAAGACATCTGAATGATTAAGATGTGGTCTCTAGATCCTAACATTGAATGATTAGGACTGTCTGTTTTTGAACATTTGAATTTTATAATTCATCATTATGTAGCATAAGAAATATTTTTGGGTATTTATATTAATAACATATTATAAAAGTTTTTTTTTTTGTTTAAATTTAAACAAAAACAAAATTATTTTGTGGTAAAAATTTAATATTTTAAATAAGAATATAAATTTGATAAAATATTCAAACTATTAGACTGCGAATAAAAATTTATATTATTAAATTATTATTCTAAGAAAATAAAAAATTATCAAACTAAATAATAAAATAAGCTACTTTAATTAAAATGCAAAAATATAAAAATATCCAAACAACAAGTGTAGAACAATCATATGAAATTCTAACATATAAATATATAAAAGAGTAATTTAAATAATTAAGCTCTAAGATTATGAAGTATTGTATGTACTTGGCATTAGCTTAAGAATGTCCTTTGGGATCCATCATCCAGAGTAGTGGAGCTATCGACAATGATGATACGTATCGCATTGGGGCAACATGGATGAAATGGAGGCTTGCCTTTGTAGTATTGTGTGATAAGAAAGTTCTACCTAAAAATAAAAGGTAAGTTTTACAGAATGGTGGTTAGACCATCTTAGTTATATGGGTGGTGTGCTGACCAGTCAAAAATTCACATGTTCAAATGATGTAGGTTGCGGAGATGAGGATGTTGAGATGGATGTATGGACATATTAGGAGTGATAAAATTAGGAATGAGGTTATTTGGGAAGGTGGGGGTGACCTTTGTGGCAGACAAAATGAGAGAAGCGAGACTGAGATGGTTTGCGCATATGCAGAGGAGGGGTGCCGACGCTCCAGTTAGGAGGTGCGATAAGTTAGATCTAGGGGTTATGTGGAGGGGTTAGGGGTAGACCGAAAAAGTATTTAGGAGAGGTGATTAGACTGGATATGACCCAACTTCATATGACTGAGGACATATGACCTTAGATAGAAGGGAATTAGGGTTGCATATAGAGTAGAAGGTTAGTTGGCTAGTAGGGTAGGTTGTTATCTTGCCTTTTGATAGTGGAAGGTTAGTAGGTTTGCCATAGGATTAGTCACGTCTATATAAATTATATGTTGATATTGCTCGTCAATTATTTTGCTCCTTTATTTTTTCTTGTAGAATTTGATATTGCTGTTTGTTTTAATCGCTATCCGATATTTATTGTTTTTCTGCTTTTGAGGATGATAATTTGAGCCGAGAGTCTTTCAAAAACAACCTCTCTATCTCCATGTGGTAGTGGTAAGGTCTACGTACACTCTACCCTCTCCAGACCCCACTTGTGGAATTTCACTGGATATGTTGTTATTTTTGCATTAGCTTAAGCACAATTTCCTCACGCATATTGCTGATTATCTGGCCATCTTGAGTTCTCTAGCTTGGTTCATTTGTTTCGCCTAATATTTCTTCTTCTTGTCCTTCCTCAAATATCATTTCAGAAAAATCAAATTGATTGAATAAATCTTCCCCAAAGCCCGCTTGTGGGATTCCACTAGGTAAATTGTTGTTGTTGCTATACGCTTCTTCCTAATAAATTTATTAACTGTAAATCATGTGATAACATCGTCTCTTTGGACATCAATAGAATATGGTATCCTTTTTGTTCAATAATGAAAATCTAGCTTTCAGAACTCCATAGGCACGGTCAATCACATTTCTAAATTGTTCATGAGCATGGTAAATTTGTCCTCCTTAGTTATGGGAGCATTCAACGATAATCTCCTAACTAGTATTGAATATTACGATATGGTGCTAAAAAAACTCGTGTCTTAGGATATGCCACTTCACATAAATAATACTAATATGAAATTGAAATAAAAAATTAAATGATCATAATACGAAACTCAATTATCATTTTTATAGTTAAACTTATCTAACTTACTAGGTGGATGAAATGAAAAACCATTGTTTGGATTAGCTGCAATCTCTGTTAGAACATGTGCATCATGTGCCACCCTTTCCCATCCAGCACAAACATCAGTGAAGATCATATTGAAGTCATATATTGTGAAAACATGCTGGTAATATTATCCTTGCTTCTTTCTCTGTAAACAATTTGTTGATTGACAGGAACAATTGCATGTACTAGTGTCCCATCAAGCGCACCTATTGCTCCCTGCAAAATATATAAATATGTATGTTACAAGTTATTATGAAAATTAAATTATAAATCTTCGATAGTAGTATAACTTATAATATAGCTTAAAATTTCTTCATAAACCTTTTACGAGTAGAAGGAATATTCTGATTAGGATCGATTGTTGTAGGTGTTATCATCTCTTTTGCAAACTTCATCGTTGCTTAAAGAATCTCATGAAGATATTTATGAATTGTTTGTGACGTATGGTTGGAATCTTCTTTTGATAACCACAAAACGCTCGTTATGTCCTATGATGGTTAAAAATATTGCTATCTTCTCTTCTACTGATATATGTTGGCTATCTATGAGCCAATTATTATGTCTAAAATGTTGACACAGTCGAACATATGCATACGAGACATGTACATCAAATCTATGCATTGTCTATTAGGGCCAGACAATAATTATAATGTTACTTTTTACTAGATAAAAATTGTGTTAAATCTTTATTTCTTTGAACATGCTCAATAAACTGATTTTTCTGTCAATACATGATCATCAACCATATCATTTGGTCGTCATTGTCCATGAATAGTGGTTAATCTCTTTTAACGAAGAGAAATTATAATATCCAATGATAAACAAGATATGATATGTATTTGACAAACATAAAAAAGTAATATATTTATAATGGTTTTAGTATAAAAATTGCTTCAGTACACTCATTAACCAATCATTAAACAAGAGATGGAAAAAAAAGTATTTCTCAAATAAAAAATAATCTAAAACAAAACTATATAATAATATTCGAAAGTCAACTAAGCATAAAATATAATACTTAAAAAATAATTTAAAAAATTCATAGGGTCAATAGCCTAATGTATTTCCTTCTAATTGGCAAAATCATAAATTCCCAATTTTTTTTATCTTCCTTTCATCGATACTCACGAGGAGCTCCAGAGTTTCTCTTTTGAAAACCCTGAAAGCTACCCCAGAGGTATTACTCAACTCCAATATATATGAATTCACCAAATTAGGTGTCTCTGTCTCAATCACCTCAAGCTCTGTTGAATTCTGCAGAGTTGATGTACCTATGGAATTTGTAACTCTGCTTCTCTTGACTTAGATTGGTTGGGAGCTGGAGTCATGATTTCCCTTTCTGTTTGTCTCTGTGTGTCATTATCCTTCGACTATGCATGCGTGTGTTAGATCTACTCTGCAATTGGGACTTATTCTCTTCCTTCGTACGTCGTCTTGGAGGATAGTTGCCAGCTCTTCAGTTCTATGATGAAGTTCTCAGCCCAAACCTTAAAATCTTTAAGCCCCTTTAAAGAGGTAATGTGCGGGTCACGTGCGTCTTTAGTGAGAGGGGCCTTAAGGGCTTCTGTTACTTTTGCGGAGAGGCCCAATATAACTTTGGGGTCCAGCATACTATACCCACCCTCTTAATACCAAATTCTCAATCCACTTGACTCTGCTGAATCACATTGGGCTGCATCTGACGATTGTCTAGTCCCTTTTAACTGACCCATGTCAGTTCGTACCCCTTTATCCAATAGATCTTGACCAACAACCTTCTGGTCAAAGAGGTTAGGGGGTCTTCTTTCTTCGACGTAGACTCTTGCCAGCAGCTCGGCCCATATTTGCATCTCGAAAATAACTCCACCATTTTGGACTTTTATCTCGCTCGGAATATTATGGCCATCACTGCATACTCTCATTCTCGCCCATTTGAGATGGTTTCATAGTGTGGTTTCCTCCTCTGTTTCGAGCAAAGCCACCAAAATGGTATCTAATGGCCTTAAAAATTATTTGCGATAGAGAGATGGAGTGCTTAACCCAAGTCGTTTGCGATAGAGAGATGGAGTGCTTAACCCAAGTCGATTTAATTGTCCTCTCTTCTATAGTGGCAACTAAAGGATTCCACCAGGTTAGTATAACTGGGTTTCTCTTCCATTAATTAAAAAAGTGTAATTTATATAAGCACAAATCAGGGGTGGCTCAAGGGTAAGACTAGTAAAGCGTTTACTTTAGACCCCTAAAATTTTGAGGCCTCAAAATTTTTAAACAATGAATTTTATGATTTTAATCTCACTTGAAACAATATTGAACAACAACAACAACAACTCATCAATCAGTATTATGTCATCTGCAAATAGCATACACCATGGAACCTGAAGAGAAAAATAAAGAACACAAATAATTTATGATGTAGAGAAAAATAAAGAACACAAATAATTTACGAGGTTCGGCAA
>JAPFFP010000098.1:6564494-6580366 GCA_026153255.1 Solanum medicagineum
ATACATACCTCTCAAAAACACAAAAATTGAGAGAGTTTTTAGCCCGAGGATGTAGGCATCATTTGCCGAACCTCGTATCATTTGTGTCCTCTTCTCTTTATGTTTTTCTACACTAAGTGTTGTATCTTCCTGCTGCAATAGCTAGTTCAATTTTTCTTAGATTGGAGGAAAGGGGCTTTCAAGTACTGCAGTTCTATGATGTCTTTGAATGTAGCATGGAAAGCGTCATATCTATAGCTGAATTCGTTCTCTGAAGTAATTCAATCGGGTTATGAACCTTAGTGTTCTGAAAAGTTCTCAATGCCTTTCAAGACATAGTAAAAAGATTATAAATTATGTGGATTTAGGATGACTGATGTGTATTTCCAATACTTAAGACTTGAACTCTGATTTTAGCATATTTTTTGCAGGTTCATTTCTTTTTGCAGAGTGGGCACTGGAGTTTCTGATGAGGAACGCAATACCATAGTAACTCGATTAAAGCCCTATTTCAGGCAATATTTCTGTTGTAGCTTCAGTTGGACACTGTTTTCTGTGTTACCTTTTATTCTGGCACTGTTAAGAATGCTTTTCTTGTGTTTTACACCTTATCTTGTGAAAAGTGTATAGTGGTTTACTTTTGGTGACTGTTGAATAAAAGATACAGATTTAGGCATAGGTGTGTTCTAGTTAGTGGACTTCTGGTTGTCCACTGCATTAATCTGTGACAAATAAAGGAGAAAAGTATTATTGCATTGTGTTGACTATATTATTACACAGAGCCTTATTTGTAGACACTACATATAATACTTTTCCATGTAGGAGATTATATACAATCCTATTTTTGTTCTAACGCTCTCCCTTAAGTTAGTGCATATAAGTCATATATACCGTGCTTGTATACATGTTATTAATACAAAGTACAAGCAGGTGTTTGATCCAAACTAGCTCACCAGTTGCTATGATCATTGCTCGATATTCTGCTTCTGCACTAGATCGAGCTACGCTCTGTTTCTTTCTCTTTGAAGACACCAAAACACTGCCTAGTAAAACACTATATTCAGATGAAGAACGTATATCAAAAGGATCACTTTCCGAATCGACATCTGCATATCCAATGATCTGCTCATGACCTCGATCATCGAAGAGTAGTTCTTTGCATGGAGTTGACTTTATTTATAAATCATGGAATGCAAACAATTGCATCCCAATTGTGAGAAATATTAATATTATTGAATTGTGTGTCTATATTATTACATAAAGATCCTATTTATAGATACTATAATATAATCCTTTACCAAGTAGGAAACAACATACTATTCCTATTCCAATTCTAAATAGGATAATATATTCCTATTCCTATTTCTATTCTAACACTCCCCTTCAAGCTGGTACATACAAATCATAAGCACCTAGCTTATTAGAGATATAATTAATATGGGGACCAGTAAGGGACTTGGTGAAGATATCTGATCACTAGACTTCACAAATTTTGTAACAATATCTCTTGAGAGTATCTTTTTTCTAATAAAGTGGCAATCAATCTCAATGTGCTTAGTCTTTTCATGAAACACTGGATTTGATGCAATATGAAAGATTGCTTGATTATCTCACGCAAGTTCCACCTGATCAATTTTGCCGAATTGTAGCTCCCTCAATAACTGTTTTATCCAAATAAGCTCATAAGTTGTTGCAACCATTGCCCAATATTCTGCTTCTGCACTACATTGAGCAACCACATTTTGTTTCTACTTGTCCATGACACCAAATTACCTCCTACTAACGCATGTAGAATGTCTATCATAGGTGATCCTACCCAATCGGCATCTATATATACCGTGATATGCTTTTGGCCTTGATCTTCGAAGAATAGTTATTTTCTCGGCGCTGACTTTATATATCGTAGAATACAAATAACTGCACCCCAATGACTATCACAAGGGGAAGTCATAAATTGACTTACAACACTCGCAGGAAAAGAGATGTCTGGTCTAGTCACTGTGAGATAATTTTAACTTTCCCACCAGCCATCTATACCTTTCAGGATTACTGAGTAGCTCCCCCTACCCTGGAAGGAGTTTAACGTTCGGATACATAGGAGTGTCAATGAGTCTACATGCCATCGTTCCTGGCTTCTCAAGAATGTCTAAGGCATACTTGCGTTGAGAAATAATAGTACTTAATCTAGACTAAGCAACCTCAATACCTAGAAAATACTTTAGCAGGCCAAGGTCTTTAGTCTGAAAATACTTAAAGAGATGTTGCTTCAAACTAGTGATACCATCTTGATCATTGACAATATCATCGACATAAACAACCAAATAGATACACAAATTTGGTGCAGAATGTCGATAAAATCCAAAGTGATCAGCTCTACTATGAGTCATGCTGAACTCCTAAATTACTGTGCTAAACTTTCCAAACCATGGAGTGACTTATGCAATCGGCATGCAAGGCTACTAGACTCCCCCTAAGCAACAAAATCAGGTGGTTGCTCCATATTGACTTTTTCCGCAAGATCACCATGTAGAAAAGCATTCTTAATGTCTAACTGATGAAGAGGCCAATGACGACTGGCAGGCATAGATAGAAGGACAGATGCTATTTTAGTCATCGGAGCGAACATTTCACTAAAATCTAACCCAAATATCTGTGTATATCCTTTGGCAACAAGCGAGCCTTAAGTCAATCAACCTGACCATTTGGACCAATTTTTATTGCATAAACCCAACGACAACCAACGACAGATTTACCTGCAGGAAGGGAGACAAGTTCCATAGTACCATTCACATGTAAAGTAGACATCTCATCAATCATGGCTTGCCTCCATCCAAAATGAGGAAGTGCTTCACTTGTAGTCTTAGGAATGAAAATAGAGGACAAAGATGATACAAAAGCACAATAGGATGATGTGAGACGATGATGACTCAAGAAAGTATAATGCAGGTTAGCATCTCGAGTGGATCGTATACCTTTTTGAAGTGCAATTGGTTGGCTAGGAAGAGGCAAGTCCACAGTAGGAGCAGGGTCTGACGCATGACATGAATCATTTGGAACTGGTGCTGGACGCAGACGACGATGATAAGTCGAGAGGTGGCACTATAATTGGAGATATAGAAATGACTGTAGATTCCTCAAAAGTCGGTACAGGTAGGTCATGAGGTAGCGGTAAGACCTCAGAGATATCAGGATGATCTGATGATTTGTAAGGTTGAGACTCAAAGAATGTGACATCGGTGGACATGAGATATCGATGAAGATCAGGGGAATAACAACGATACCCTTTTTGAACATAGGAGTAACCAAGAAAGATACATTTAAGAGCACGAGGGGCTAATTTATCTTTTCTCGGAGTTTTAAGTTATGAACAAAGCCTGTGTTGCCAAAGACATGATGAGGTATAGAGTGGAGATGTGACAAAGGAAATAGTATGGAATGTGGAACTTGATTCTGAATATAAGATGAGGGCATTCTATTAATTAAATAACAAGATGCAAGGATAGCATCACCCAAAAACGCACGAAACATGGGACTCAATGAGAGGAGTGCGAGTAGTCTCAATAAGATGTATATTTTTCATTTTGCTACACCATTCTGCTGAGGGGCGTACAGACAAGATTTGTCTGGTGAATAATTCCTTGGTGAGACATCTTGAAATTGAGAGGACAAATATTCCAACGCATCATCACTATATAGAGTATGAATAGAAACTCCAAACTGGTTTTGTATTTCAAAAAAAGAACTTTTAAATATAGAAAATAACTCTGAACGATCTTCCATTAAGAAAATCCAAGTACATCTTGAATAATCACCAATGAAACTAACAAAATAACGAAATCCTAATGTTGAACCAACTCGACTAGAATCCCAGATATCAGAATGAACTAAAGAAAAAATATACTCAGGATGACCCTCGGTTCTACGTGAAAATGTAGCACAAGTGTGTTTCCCAAGTTGACACGGCTCACAATCTAATGGGGGTAAACTAGACAAACTAGGCACCATCTTTCTAGTGTAGATAGACTCGAATGTCCCGAACACTTGTGAATTAAGTTTTGGAGGATCTTAACGGAGCATGTTGTGAAGGAATTTGAAGAGGTAAGATAGTAAAGGCCCTGTAATTCATGTCCTATGTCAATCACCTGTCCCATACTGCGGTCTTGCATTAGGAAAAAATCATCAAAAAAATAAATGTCACAATGTAAGGCTCGCGTCAAACGACTAATAGATACCAAATTAAAAGGAGAACCAGAGACATAAAGAACAGAATCTAGGGTGACAAAAGATAAGGGTTGGGCTTTTCCAACCCTTTTTTGGTTTTGTTTGGATCCAGTTAGAATAGGAATAGGAATAGTATATAGAATCATACTTGGAAAAGGATTGTATTATATTATCCTAGTTAGAAAAGGAGTCTAATATAGTATATATAAATAAGGTATCAATGTAATAATGTAGAGACAACAGTTCATAATATTTTCTCCTGTATTTCCCACATGGTTTCAGAGCTTCTACGATCTTGATAGAAAATCACAGAGGGTCCGCTACCGGCGGGTGACTATGACCCAGATATGCCAGCCCATTTGACTAATGATTATCTCAGCAAATTTGACTAATGATTATGTCAGCAAATTTGGGTCATTGTGCATCTTTTTGGTGACTATTTTCTCATATGTAATTTGCCTAGCACCATGCATATTTGGTTGACTGCTTTCTCATATTCAATTTATGTAGCACCGTGCCATCCTTCCGGCAACTACTTTTTCATATTTAAATTATGTAGCACCGTGACATCTTTTCGGTGATTATTTTTTCAAATTTGACTTGTGTAGGGTGGTGCTATCTTCCGTCCCTACCCATATTATTCTTTCTTTGCAGGGACGTGCCATTATTCTGACCCTGTCCATATTATTTTTATTTCTCAGATTATGGCCATTTTTAGCCATCAAATCTAATAATTTGGTGCATGAGCATGTTCTGGCATTTTTTATGGTGATTTTCTTGTATAAGGTCTACTCATCTCTTGATTACGAGATGATCCATATGTTTTAAACCAAACTCAAATTTTTGGGTCGGATTATAATGATATTTTCTTTCCTAGGGCTAAAATAGCATGTTCTATGGTTGCCATTCTCCATTGGCCTTTTAATTAGTTGGGCATTAAGAACATTTTTCTCTACAATAATCTCGAGGAAGAAGTCTATATATAGGAACCACCTTATTTTTTGTGCAGGGGGAGTCTTGATAGCCTTATATGTCGATAGCAATCTTCTCAAGCTTGGTTTGGGATTTCATGAGAAGACTAAGTACATTGAGATTGATTGACAATTTCGTGAGGCGGGTGATCAACTTGGAGATATCTCACCAAGCTCCTCATCGGTTCTCGTATTAATCACATTTGTAAAAGCTAGGTATATATGACTTGTATGCACCAGCTTTAGGAGTGTTAGAATAGGAACAGGAATAGTATATAAATCCTACTTGAAGAGGATTGTATTATATTATCCTAGTTGGAAAAGGAGTCTAATATAGTATCTATAAATGCGGTATCAATGTAATAATGTAGAGACAACAATTCAATAATATTTTCACTTATATTTCCCACAGATGCTATTGGCTAAAGTAATAACAGGTAGAGATTGTGAATAAATAATATGAAACAATAGTGATTTGTTACCAGAAATATGATCAGAAGCGCCCGAGTCCATAACCAATGATCCAAGAGTACTAGACTGTGAAACACAAGCAAAAGAATTGCCCGTAATAGGAACAGTAGGCTAAGGAACCGAGGCTACTTGTGGAGACACTTGCTTACTTGCTCGATACTGAAGGAACTCATCATATTTTGCCTGAGCAATATGAGTATTATTGGATGGTCGGTGAGGCGGAGCAACACAAACATTAGGCTTAGCAACAGATGCTACTTATAGAGATGTTTACTTGCGCGATTTCGAAGGGATTCATTATATTCCTAGCAATAAGGATCATAACTGGCCGTGGACTATGCAAAGTATGACATATGTCGCGTGTGTGTCTATACTTCTAACAATAACTACACTTAGAGCTAGATCTTCCGGAATGACCTTCTCCTCGTTGATTCTCTACAGTATATGTTCGTTTGTTAATATTTGAGATGCAAGAATAGAGCAGTCAATGGTGGGTGATGAAACTACTTCATGACTGGGAGGCACAACAAGACGAAGTAAACGAGAGGATAATTCATCTATTGTAAGGATGGTAGGACTAGCTAAGATCTGATCACATACTGAATCATGATCAGCAGGAAGTCTAGCAAGTGTAAGGACTAAAAACGACGTCTACCTGTGCTCCTGTTGTGTTGTCACATTTGCAGCGACTGGCATCAACGTTTCAAATTCCTCCATGGCTACCTACCTTTGTCCTAAGTATGTAGACGTATTAGATTCTTGCTTCTTTAAGTAGGTTATTCAAGATATCACACACAGAATCGAGATATGTCATTAGTATATAAAACACAAGCCTTTTCCCAAACTGAATAGCATTTCTGGAATGGGCGAAACAAGGGCATCAACTTGGAATCAATGGATCCCCATAGGGAGACTACACAATTGAGCATCAACCTTCTTCCATTGTGCTTCGGCTTTTTGCAAAGTCTCACTTGCCTTTCCCTTTTCATCTACTACACAAATATTGATTGTTAATTGGTTGTGGACACCTTGACCTTTGCACAATAATTCAACCGAGGAAGCCATGCTAAATAGTTGGAGCTGCCCATTAATGGTTTCAAAGTGATCATAGGATTTGAACTTCCTATTTCTGTATTTTTGTAGCCAAACATATCAATCCCAAAAGATTTCTTCTGAAGTCAATCCTTTGTAATCTAAAAAACTAGGAAACAAATTGCAAGAATCCAAAAATAAAAGGGTAAAATGTTGTTACCAGGAAGTCAGATCTATCCACCGGAGACTGATCAAAATAAAAAATATATATGTGGTCTGCCTCGGAATGCAGAGGCAACCTCACTGGAAAAGGAAAAAATTGATAACTGGTCGGTAATTGCCACACGCGTTAGAATCTTCCTGGAAATTGTCGGAACCCTAGTTTTGGAGGCTGGAATTAGGAAATAATTGTATGGGTAGCCTCGGAATGGACAGGTGATCCTTTTGGAAAAATGGTTGCCGGAAACTGGTCGGAAGTTGCCACACGTGCTGGCGCATGGTCAGATCTTGCCAGAAAAGTTTCACCTCTTATCGGCGCGTGCGAGTGCATGAAGTGGTATTTTCCATTCGGTCTGTTGGGTTTTTGTCGCCGGAGAGTGAGGGATCTAGTGGTGGTGTTGATTTTAACACAACACCAACAGAAAAAGATGCCGACACAAATCAACCTTGATATCCGCAGGAAATTGATGCATGGTGACGTGTCGAAGGTTTCTCACCAATGCCTTGATACGATGTGAGAAATATTAAAGAAAAATATTATTGAATTGAGTGTCTACATTATTACATAGAGACCCTATTTATAAATACTATAATATAATTCTTTACCAAGTAGGAAACAACATACTATTCCTATTCCAATTCTAAATAGAATTATGTATTCTTATTACTATTCTAACACCAATGACTACCACATGAAGAATCCATAAACTAACTCACAATACTCACAGGAAAAGAAATGCCTGGTCCAGGCACTGGGAGATAATTCAACTTACCAACCAACTCCCTATATCTTCTAGGTTCATCGAGTGACTTGCCCTATTTGGACAGGAATCTAGCATTCAGATCTATTGAAGTGTCAATGGGGTGAACAAAACCTAATGGAGAATTGCACCAAATTGCAAACCGAGTCAAATTGAGAAAATAAACCCTATTAATGTTTGGTTTGACTTAGTTTGGTATTGAAAAAGAAATCTAACTATACTTGAGTTGTTTTGGTTTTAACTTGAGTCAACCCGACATTATATATATAATTTTTAAAATTTATTTTATACATAAAAGTATTTACTTTGATAAAATTTATAAATATTTTTCATACGTAGTTTTTATCTTTTAATATATTATTTCAAGTTTGACTTGTAATTTTGAATGGTCCAATAAAGGTTTTAGTTCATAGTTACTAGAGATTATTAGTAACTCTAATGAAGCTCAAATCAAAATCAAATCAATATTAATGCTAACAAAAAAAAATCAATTCAACACTAAGAATGCCAGTATGTTGAATATTTGTTCTTTAGTTTTACATTGGTTTAGATAATTAAAATACATAACCTAATTTAAGTGTTTCTTTGATGTTTAGTTATATAGTTAATACTTATTAGACTTAATTTTAGTATGATTTAGTCCTTTTAAATTTTGATGATCATCTTCATTATGACTTATTCATTTGCAATCTGTGTTTTATACAATTTCATTTTTATTTTTTGTCGAATATTTAGTGTCTTCACTCATATCATATTTTGTGTTATTTTCTTAGGAAACACCTTACATGGTTGTATTTTGTTAGAACTAGAAAATATTCGAAGCATAAGTTAATTATATGTTTGTATTAGTACTTTATCAAAATACCTGAAGTTGAAAAACTCGAGTTTTTATTAGTTAGGTTTGATTTTATAGATTTAAAAACTTGACACAAATTGTTTGGTTTGTTCTTTGAAAAAACTGAACCAATCCGGTGAACGTCCCTAGTCTACATCCCATCATTCATGTCTTCACAAGAATCTCTAAGGCATACAATCCTTGTGAAATAAGATTACATGATCCTAATTAACTTAAATACCTAGAAAATACTTCAGCTTGCCATGTTCTTTAGTCTAGGAATGCTGAAAGAGATGTTTCTTAAAAATCATCCTGATCATTATTGCTGATAACGATATCATCAACATGAAACACCAAACTAATATATAGTTTGGACAAGAATGTTAATAAAAGACGGAGTGATTAGCTTCACTGCGAGTTGCCAATGCCAAACTATTGAAGTATTGTGCTGAACATCCCAAACCAAGCTCGAGGAGACCGTTTCAAATCAATCAACATAGCAGACTACTAGACTGTTTTCGACCATTCGACATACCAGACTGCTCTACTCCCTTAAGCAATAAATCCAGGTGGTTGTTCGATATATACTTCCTTTACAAGGTCACCATGGAGAAAAGCATAAAGTGGCCAATTGCAGAGAACAACCATAAAAAAAGGCGGATATGTTATCTTAGCCACGAGAGAAAGTATCACCGTAATCAAGTCCTAATATCTGAGTAGACCCCTTGGCAACATGGTGACCTTAAGCTGAACAACTTGGTCGTTTGCACCAACTTTGGTTGTACAAATGCAACGATAACCAACATTAGATTTACTTGAAAAGAAATATAGCAAGTTCTTTCAATATCGATCAAATAAGCAGACCTCTCCACATATAGACTCGGTTGCACCGTCCAATGCCCTCGGACCATGGATTATGGATTCCGATGCTTATGATCATATTTCTGGTGATAAACCACATTTGTCAAATATTATTTATTTCTAGTCTCTTCCCGCTATTACTTTAGTCAATGAGATCTAAACAAAAGAGAAGGGAGTTTGACATACTAATGTCTTATTCTTCGTCGTTGTAAATTATGTTCTTGTTTTTCCTTTAATCCTTGATCAGTATGTTGTTTGACTCGTGCTCTAAATTGTGATATGATATTTCTTGATGATTCTCTTGTTAGGGACAAACGATTGTTGTAGGACATGGATCACAAGGCTTGTGCCATATTATCTCACCCTAAGTTGCTCGGACTTTTCACTTTTGGTGCCGCACCCATGTCGACACGACATGGGTATGGGTGTGGGATCCGTGTCCGATTTGGTCAACCAGTTTCGGGGACTTTGACCAAAATCGATGGGGAAAGTTTGGACGGTTTTAATGATTTCTGTAACCAATACAAAAGCTAAGGTGAAATTAAAGAAAATGGAATACCCTTTATATAGAAATTTCTATGTGACGCCTTTTTCTTTAATCTCCTTTGAGGAGTCTCTTCAAGTTCTCCACATGATATCTCATAATTTAGATTTTACCGCTCTATTTTTAGATATTTTGATTACTTTTAGGTGAATCCCCGTACCTGTATCCATACATGGATCCATATTCCCCAATCTTAAAAATTAGATCATGAAGGATCCGACTCTAGATTCACACCCCTATCGGACACCCGCACCCGAGTCCGAGCAACTTAGATCTCACCAATGCTCGGATACCATGTTATAGAAATGGTTCTCGGGCATAAATCAATCCTAAATGCTAGCTCTTGAGGCGAGGATCGTCAAGACCATATAAGGAGACCACTAGAATTTGTTTTTCTTGGAAAATCTTTGAAGATGTGAAAAATATAAAAGAGAACTTTCAATATCTATACAACTTGTTCTGCGCAAAAAAGTTGGCAAGGATCTTTGGTCAGACATATTAGTTTAGACAGAATATCACAATTTGTTGCATAGTTTGCTAATTCTGGTGCATTTCTTTACGCAGGAAGTATGACTACCCGAAGCAGGCAGCACCAACTTTTTATCAAGTAACAAATAATGCAAAAGAGCGACCAGACGTGTGGGTTGAAAGTCCAGAGAAGTAGGCGACTTTGACTAAAATCTTGCAATAGGAGTTTTTTCTTGTTCCTTATTATTCATTTATTTGTCTGACTCCTATTTATCATTGCAGATCCATCATTGTTTCAATTACAAGTGATATTAGAACAATAAGAACTGAGGTGCAGCTCAACTAGAAGTCTTCCTTCTCTGTTTGTTAGCACGTAGCACTATATGCTTTTTTCTAAATATAAAAGCAATGAGAGTTGGAAGTCATCCTTGGGAATTTGATCTCTGTAATTTATTTTTTATTCAGTCATTTACTCAATAGGTGTGTGCATTGATAAATTTATGAGATGCTTGAAATCAGCTTCATGTTATTTATTCCATATACTTAGTTCACCAATGGACGAAATCGACGATGATGTCACACATCATATTGGGGCAACATGGACTAAATGGAGGCTTGCCTCTGGAGTATTGTGTGACAAGAAGATACTACCTAAACTCAAAGGTAAGTTTTACAGATTGGTGGTTAGACCATCTTTGCTGTATGGGGTGGAGTGTTGGCCAATTAAAAATGCACATGTTCAGAAGATGCATGTTGCAGAGATGAGGATGTTATGAATGTGTGGTCACACCAGGAGTGACAAGGTTAGGAATGAGACCATTCGGGAGAAGCTTGAGGTGGCCCTGGTGGCTGATAAGATGAGGGAAGCGAGACTGTGATGGTTTGGACATGTGCAGAGAAAGAGTACCGGTGCTCCTATTAGTAGGTGTGAGAGGTTGGCTTTAGGAGTTACACGGAGGGGCAGAGGTAGACCGAAGAAGTACTGGGGGAGGTGATCAGATATGGTAGAACTTGATCTCACTGAGGACATGACCCTAGATAGAAAGAAGTGGAGGTCGTGAATTAGAGTAGTAGGATAATTGGTTGGTAGGGTTAGGTTGTTATCTAGTCATGGGGTATAGTAGGGTAGAGGACTACTAGTGTTTTATATCATGTGTTGTCATTTTCTGTTGTTTATGTGTTAATTGTATCATATTTACGTATTGTCATGTGCTTTTGGTTATTAGTCGCTTTTTTTGTTCTCTTTCCTTTACTTGTTGTCATATCTAGTTTATTCTGCTTATGGGTTTTTGAGACGAGGGTTCCCAGGAAACAACCTCTCTACTTCTATAAGGTAGTGATAAGGTTTGCGTACATTCTACCCTCCCCAGATCCTACTTGTGGGATTCCACTGGGTATGTCGTTGTTGTTGTTACTTAGTTCACCAATGAGGTGATGAAAGTTTGAGGAGTCATCAAAACTCATTTTCTCTTCTTCCAGGTGTTTGCTGCTCCATACAGCTTGAGATTTCCACGTATTGATAAAGTCAGATATGACAAGCCGTGGCATGAGTGTCTTGATGTGCAATGTTAGTGGTTTTGTTACAATGATGTTTGATGTCTATATTTGCAACTTTTTCTGGTGTCATTGTGTTCTTTGATTCTATTCTCACCTTCTACTTATAGCAGAACGTTGTTTATTCCTGTCTCAGCATTTGTTGATCTGGTACATTCAACCAATGGTACCACGCAGAGGGGGGCCGATTATGGGGTTGGCCAGGATCATGAACCAAAGACCATTAGGTCGCCAAGAAAACGAGAGAAGAAGAATGTTTCTGCTGTTCCTTCTCATTTTGTTCAGACTGACGTGTCTCAAATCAAGGGTGACACAGCAATGTTATCTGACATGGTATTCTGTATCCTTAACTATCATGTCCATGAAGAACTGTACTCTGTTTCTAAGCTGTTTTTGGTACTAACTGTAAGATTCCCTGTAATTTTACCAATAAAAAAAATATGTACCTTGCTATTTTGGTTCTTTCGCTTTTTCTTTTTTGGGATGTGTTCTGGTCAATGGGGTTCATACTGCACATGATATTTGTATCAGAACAAATATAATTTTGTGTCAGTTGTTTCTTAAGTTTATTCTGCTTGGAAATCATTGGGAGAATTAGATTTTTGGGCTCTACTTTCACCCCTATGTGCTTATTATGTATCTATTCGTTTCGTGTTACATGCTAACATGTATTTGAATTATTATATGAAATATTTGTCACCTATGTGGGTTAAGAGGTATCCTTGACGACACCAGATTTTGCCAATGTGCCTTCATCACATTCACTTGAATCCTTGCACAAAATGGTGGTTGAGCATGGGGGTTCTTTCTCCATGAATTTGAATAAGTCAGTTACTCATTGTATAGCAGCTGAAAGCAGAGGTTTTTCTCTCTCTCTATCTCTCTCTCTAGGTCTCATGTGAACACCCATGAGCATTTGTGGTGCACTATAATATTAACTTGGTAACACTAGAAATTCAATAACAGGTATCAAGTTTCAAGCTGCAAAACTTCATGGAGATGTTATTCAATGCTCTTGGCTCTTTGACTGCTGTCTGCAAAAGAAGCTCCTTCCTTTACAGCCAAAGTGAGTTACCCGTCGGTTTTTCTCATCTTGTTCTCGCTTTCTGTAGTTGGAGTTCCATGTGTTCTGCGATTATTTTGACTTTGCTTTCATGGTTTGTTGCTGAAGGTATTTTCTTTTCCTTTCTGATTCAACAAAGAAAAAGATGGAAGCAGAAGTGGATGAATATTCTGATTCTTTCTACTCTGACCTCAGCATTGAAGAAATTAAACTGGTACAATTATCTGCTAAATAGGCTTATACATCTGTAGCTTTAACAGTAGGAACATTACTGTAAGACATTGAGCAAGCAGCTGACTGCCAATCTTCTTTGATTCTGTCTGTTCTCTTTCTTTCCTTATTGCAGCTTTTGAGAAATGTAGAACACTCAGAAGACTCCAAAACTCTGGAGTACTATAAGAGAAAGTACTGTCCCAAGGATAAATGGGCTCGATTTCATGGTTGCTGCATTTATTTTTTCATTCCAAAGCAGTGTCTGTGAGAATCCCTATCTTCTCTGTTCAATTAGATTTTCTACTTGGGTATTAATATTTCGATGTGGTGATTATTTCGTAAAGGTTTAATGCTTTCCTATGTTTTTCAGGGAATATTCTGATTGCAAGGCTTTAGTAGAGCTTGCTATGAGAAGGATGAAAGTTGAAATTTCTGTGGGTGGTGGGAAAGTTGGTAACAATCTTTTTCATGCTACCCATGTTGTTGTCATGTCTCTACCAGAGTTTAACTTAAACTTCAATGAAGTGTTAAATAGGTAAGTTACAAATCTAGTTTACTTTTAAGCAAGTAAGATATCCGCCTTTCGTATTGGAACTTTAAAATTGGCTTCCTGGTGGTTAGCAACCTCTTGCATTTTTGCAGTTTTCGTCACTGGTAATATTATCGTGAGTTTCATTTTAGATTTTATAACTGATAATTTTTCTTGGAAAATCCAGACTACTATCCGTTAATAGTTAATTTCATTGAGTAATTATAAACCATCTGCAGCATTAGTTAAATATGGTCCATCTATTATGTTGGATCACATCAATGTATTTTGACCGTAAATCTATATTACCAACCATTATAATTTTCAGTTGGTGCATTAAGAATTCTCTTGGCGCACATTAAGCTTATTCTCTCGGGCACGTTAACACTGGTGTACGCAGGTGATGATACTTCGTACCCTGCCAGAATGGCCCGAGGCCGGCCAAAGTAGACAAATGCTGCCATCCAGCTATCAGATGTTAAGCTAGCAAAGGTGAATCGACGATTGATGAACAAGGATGAACCATTGATTGAGTTTAGGAACAAAGAAAACTTAAGAAATAAGTTTTCTACCCGTATAACTCTTCATAGCTATAGTCCCCTTTCTTTTTGTCGGGAGGTATTCTCCATTTGCAATCCTAACCCCTGATGTTGTTGTTCTATCAAGCTTTTTGAAAAGCTTTTCATCGCTGGTCATGTGGTTCGTACAACCACTATCAATAAGCCAACTTTCACTAGAAATACTAGATGCAAAATATGATGCAACAAAGAGTTGTTCTTCCTCGAGTTGATTTGCAACTTGAGGTCTCCATGTTGCTACTGTCCTTTTTCCTTGCAGATGATCTCAGAATGCCCAAGTTTTTGACATTTCTGGATATCTGGCTTTCTCCGGTATTTGAAGTGAGGATGGTTCTTCCTTCCACAATACTGACACGATGGAACTTATCTCCTCTATTGCTGCCTGAGTTGTGGCTACTTCCATTACTGGCGGAAGCTTGATTATTTTCAGCATAATTCTTCTTCCCTTTTGTTTTTTTGTATTTGCTTCCGGCATAGGTTTGCATCTTGGCCTATAGTCCACCTTCTACTGAACCTTCTTATCTCATTAACCTTCTTTGCTCTTGTGCTTGCTATTCATTTAGCGTCTATTTGAAAAGCCCCATGGTAATTGGAATTGGTGTGATTACTATGATAGTAATTACATAGTTTCGTAATTAGGATGGTCTATTTGTTTGCAACAATATATTTACAATGTAATTTCAAGTGTTCTGTTTGGTTGCACAAGTGTAATTATAGGGTAATATTATTTTTAAAAATTAAGTTAGTTCGCTAAAATTAAGAATTTATGTTAGAAAAATAGAGGATTTTATAAGTGATACTAAGTTAAATAGTTAAGATATATATTGTCTTTTGAGAATATGTTAATTAATAAATATATGTTCTTAACTAATATTATAAAAAATAATTGATTAATAGTTTTCAAATTAGTATTTTTAATTAAATTAATCATGAAAACTAAAAGTAAAAAATTTCTACGGACATCATGAAATGCATGTTTGACAGAAAGATTACAACAACATACCCAATGAAATCCCAGAAGTGGGGTTGGGGAGGGTAGAATGTAGGCAGACCTTACTACTCCCTCATAGAGGTAGAGAGACTATTTTCTGAGGACCCTCATCACAAAAGCCCATAAGCAGAATAAACTAGATATGGAAAACAGAAAAGGAAACACAAAGAACGACTAATAACGAAAATCACATAATAATATGTAAATATGAGACAATTAACATATATAAGACAAATAATGACAACACCGGATAAAAGGTGCGACAAATCCCCCTACCGTGCTATACTCCACGGCAAGACATCAACCTATGCTCCACGGCAAGACATCAACCTAACCCTACTAACCTAGCTTGCTACTCTAATTCGCGACCTTCACTCCTTCCTATCTAATGTCATGTCCTCTGTGAGATCAAGTTTCATCGTATCTTATCTGATCACCTCCCCCAATATTTCTTCGGTCTACCTTTACTCCTCCGTGTAACTCCTAAATCCAACCTCGCACACCTCCTAATAAGAGTATAGGTACTCCTTCTCTGCATGTGTCCAAACCATCGCAGTCTCGCTTCCCTCATCTTATCGGCCA
>JAPFFP010000098.1:6583192-6604902 GCA_026153255.1 Solanum medicagineum
TATAATTAAGGAAAAATCCCTATAATTAAGGAATCCCTATAATTAAGGAATCCCTATAATTAAGGATTCTAACAATAGGCTTGTGGGGGTCCGATGTTGTCTAGCCTTGTGATATAGTAGGTTAGTAGGATTAGTCGCGTCTTTATAGCTTGTATTGTTATTGTCTAGCTTATGTTTGTTACTTTTATTGTATTTATATATCATCATTGGCTTTTCCCTATAGTTGATTTTCTTTTTTTCATATCTAGTATCTTCTGCTTTTGGGGCTTGATTTTTTTGAGATGAGGGTTTTTTGCAAACCTCTCTATCTCTATGAGGTAGTGGTAAGGTTTGCCGTTTGCGTACATTTTATCCTCCGCGGACCTCACTTGTGGGATTCTACTGGGTATGTTGTTTATTTTAAAATGTGAATAACTGCAACCTTTAGTATTTCTCCTATAGTTGAAAAGTGGCTAAATCTCATATCAAAAGTTGATACGCTAAGTAGGTGTTTGGATATGCAGTTTGGACTTCAAATTTGAAGAATTGATTTGAAATGTGTGTTTGTTTATTGATATTTTGAATAAAACTTCAACTTCAACTTGAATTTTATTTCAAATCCCAAATTAAGAGCATGTTTAGAAGGACACCCTGATAATCGGATTTGGTGGAATTGGGTGTAATTATATTGTCTGACCTGTTTGGTTGGACAGGTAATTACTTGGTCAACAGGTAATTGAGTGTAATTAACTTGGAGTAATTACACTTTGCAATTCACAGGGAGAGGCTGTGAATTGCAGGTATTACAAATGGTAGAATTTGAATTCCAAATCAGTAATTTCAATTTTTTAAATTTTGAAACTTGACTCATAATTTTTAAATTTTGCAAAAAAATACCCATAATTATTGCAAAAGTAATTACTCAAACCTACTTTACCCAAAAACAAGCTCCTTCTCCAAACAGCCACACCTCCTCAATCCAGCCAAATTGTGACAGTCTCTATTAGCCAGCAAAATTTATCTCTGGAAGCATAGTTGGTTGCGACAATAACTCTTTGACGGTAATTTTAGGGTATTTTGATAGTTCCACAAATTCGTGGGGTGGTGGTGGTTATGTTTACGAGAAGAAGTACAATGTTTGAAATTCAAATTGTCAAAACACAATTTCAACTTTAATTGAACCTCTACCCAAATGAATGATTTCAAAACATGGTTTCAATTTGATGTCCAAACACCTAGCAAGTGTGATTCAATTATGAAAATTTGTCACCATTAATCACCATTAAACTAAATGGTAGAGTAATTTTTTGTGTAATTTAATCAGAACCATGTAGTTCTGTGTCTGCCATCATAATTTTTGATGTCAAGATGATGCTTTTCGTTTACTGAATGAGGATACGGAATATGCTCTTGATCTTTATTCTCGATAACATCCTAATCTTTGAAGTTCAGTTTCTCAGAGACAGAGAAGCATGCTTTGTACAATACAAAGCTACATGTAGTTGGAGCAGAGTGGTTGGAGGATTCCTTTAAGGAGGACCAGAAGTTGCTTGAGGAGAGTTATTGCCTTAAACCTAGCAATTTTCAAGTGTCAATCTCTGAGAAGAGGTGAGTCGTGTATTTCTTATGGATGGTGGGTGGTGTTGGTCTTACATGTACGATACAGCCATACTTGGGGGAGGTTTTTTGGTTGCCATGCAAATTTACTACCTTTTACCTACTATATAATATGTAGGAAGATGTTTTCTTCTAAAATGTTTTGTCATTTCCTCCCATATTAAATTATGTTCTTTCGTCTTCTATGTGTGTAGAATTGTGATTTATGACATATTTTTCTGCAGTAAAAAGAGTAAAAGAGAAGCTCTCTCCATCCAGTTCCATGTTATAATAGTGTATGATTGTATACAGAGTTGAGAATAATAGTGACGAACTGATGATAATAGTAAATGCTTATAAACTTTAATAATGATAATATACATGCTGCTGAAAATGATATCGAGTGGAAACTGCAGTTGATAATTGCTTCTGCAAATAGGATGAAGCAATTGAATTATTATTAGTAAAATCCATGCGGTGTCTTACAAGTTTTGGGCTAGAACGACCAATAATAGCTACAATGGATATTGCTGAACTAACTATTGAGTCGTAGATAGTATGAGCCCTGCAATAGGTTTTTGTTAAACAAATGAATTTCTGAAGGATTTTTTTGTCAATGTCGGTAGATTTTATGCTGGAAATTATGCAGCTAAAATGAAATAAAATGTAGGATAAAAGTGTCAATTACAAAGAGTCTATTCAATTGCCTTAAATTAACACAAAAAAGTCAATTTCATTGATAAAAATGCAGTCCTAACGACGAGATTCCTGCAGCTAAATTACTCATCTCTGTCTTGTAATATCTACATATCCATCTTCTCATTCTTGAACTTCTTCTAGCATTGCTAGGAAATCTTGCCCAACAAGTTAGTTATGCATAGTAAATTGAAGCATGCATGACATTTTCTTTTGCAGGAATTTCTATATATATGTATTTTAAGAAATTACTCAGCGTCAATGTTTTTTGTGACTTAATAGACATGATAAGCTGAAAGGTCTTTCCGAAAAGTGCAGAAGATCATCTTCCCCTGATAAACAGGGAGTACCAATCAAAGCAGAAGGAATTTCAGACCAGTGCCGAGCCATCACGCTACGAAAAAGGAATGGGAAACGAGATAGAGGAAGACCTACTGGTAGTGCTGCATCAAAAGGGACAGTGGGGATCAATATGCCACGGAGAGTTAAACGCAAGGTCACAAGTAGTCGTGCTAAGATTCATGAAAATGAATCTGATGAAAGTGCTACTTCAGGTGAGCATCATCGTAATGATGAGATTGAATTGGCTGTTGGGACTCATGGAAGCCATGAAACTATTGCAGCCCTTAGCTCAGGAATTCAGAAAGAGGATGATGTACAAGATCCGGAATTGTCACCAGATGGTGAAACACTTCCACCAAGGACAGCTGAATGCAGTGTGATCGGTGGAAGATTGGATGAAGCTCACAATATGGTCAGGGGCAAAGACAAAGGCAAAGACAAGGTGGATGAAAAGCTGGAAGACCCTGTAGATCCAGTCCAAGCTATGCTACTGCATATGATACCCCACTTGGAAAGTAAGCCAACCAGAAGCGTGGACACTCTTGTCAAAGCTGATAAGCCAGAGGCAGATACTAATTCCAGACCTAAAAAGAAAAAGAAAGTTAGCTATAAAGATGTAGCTGGTGAGTTGCTCAAAGATTGGTGAAACCCTTTATGCCATCCACCACCTTCAAAGGTTGTGAACTTTGTTTCGTTCCCTTGTGTATTTTTCTTCTGCGACCATGTAAATGCAGTAGTCTCTGTTGTGTTGTATTTTTGGTGTAAATGATTCGAACAGTTTATGCATCTTTCTGTTAATGTTTGATGTTTTATCAGTTATCCCAGGATTATTGTTATTTAGATTATGCAAGTTGCACACCCTAAAATTATTCATTGTTATATTTTTCTAAAACACACCTGAACAATAATACTTTGACGGCTAGTATTATTTTTATAACGAAATAGACTTGATCGTACGAGGGACATTGAAGTTATTTTTTGAGCAGCCTTTAAATAGAATCAAATATTTATTCTAGAGTTTCACATTTTTTTGTGAAATTTGAAAATAGATTTACAGTGCTAATAAAAAGAAACTAAGTGAAAAATAATATAATCAGATATATGGACCAAAAAAACTTGAAAGAAGTTGAACCAAATTTTTGCATTACTCATAGATCATAGGCTTAGTAAAGCACATGGGTGTACGAATTTTTCTTTTCTTTTTTTTTAAATATTATGCCTTCGCATGATTAAAAATATTATAAAATAACCTTGACTAACCTTACTTTTCTAATTCTAAATCCCCACAAAAAAAAAAATCAACATCATAGGGCGAAAAGAAATTTAGGTATGAGAACCAGAAAATATAACGAAATTATTCATTCGAAAATGAGCACAACATATATTATCTTTCAATATCACACCAAAACAAATACTTAACTTTCATTATCCTCACACAAAAGAGGAAGTTTGTAGGATTAAGTTATTTCAAAATTACTAAAATAGTTGGAAGAAGGAATGATTGAAATACGGATTGATTGTCATGTACAAATTGCATTGATATTTTAAATAGTGTCTAACCCAAAATAGAAATTGTGTGTGTTTTAAGGCAAACAAAAATGTGCCAATTGTCTAAGTTATTTGTTGGATTTTTTCTAATTTTAAATTAAAACTAAATAAGTTATTAGAGTAATAAAATGTAAGGGTATTTTAGTAATTTGACTTTCAACTTTGTGAGTTTATGCTTTTAAGATAATATAGATATAGATATAGGCAAAGATAATTCTTGAACTAATTTTGTGTTCACAACCGAAAAGGAATATTTTTAAAGGATAACTACGTCAAATGACCATTCGGTCATTTCAATTACCAAAAAAATAGTTAAATATATACTCATGTGTGTTCTGTGTATATTTTATGCATAGAGTGTATCATAATGTATATTTTGTGTACAACTTGAGTATTAGTATTTTATAATGTATAGTCGGTGTATATTTTTATGAAGTTTGGCAAGTTTTATTGTATAATCACTATGTATTTTTAGTGATTTTTGGATATTGTTTATACAACAACAACGACATACGCAGTGGAATCCCACAAGTAGGGTCTAGGGAGGATAGAATATACGTAGACTTTACCACTATCTCATAAAGGTAGAATGGTTATTTCCTGAAACTAAATAAAATATTGCTATTTTTATTGTAAGCTAATTAATTTTTTTTTTTTTTTTTTTGTGTGTGTGTGTGTGTGTGTATGTATATGTATGTATGTATGTATATATGAAACTATTCGTATTTTTAAACGCAAATAAACTAAAGGGCATTTTATAGAGATTCCATACATTTTCAAGCTAATTTCATCGTATTTCAAAAGTTTTCCCAATTACAAAAATCTAAATTATTCATTGCGCTCAGATACATTCCATGGTTTTCCAATACATTAAAAATGATATATTATTAATGGAGGGATGTATTCAAGAGAAGATAGGTTATATTCGAGAGGAGATAGGAATGTATTTGAAAGGGGATAAGGATGTATTGGAGAGGGAATTTTTCGAATTCTTGAAATGATAAGGAATTTTAGAGATTATGATATGCTAAGTGGCGTATTGATGTGTTGTCAAAATATAACACATTTGATGCTTAAAACTTAGGATTTTATGTGTTCTCAATGCGACATTTATGGTTTTTATGTGTTTTTGTGTTTAGTTTTGCAGGAAAGCAGGCCCCAAATTGCAGATTTTTCTTATTTTTGGTGACTTACGAGAGCTTCTACGAATCGTAGAGCATTCTAAAAGTCGTAGAGGAGGGTTTCATGACAAATTCCACTAAAGTATGATTTCTGAAGTTCAACTATACGAGACCTCTATATGAGTCGTAGACCACTCTACGAGTCGTATAGAAATGTTTCGTGAAGATTTCCAGTGAAGGACCAGTTGATGTAGATGAAGTTTACGAGAGTGCAATACGAGTCGTGAAACAGTCTATGACTCATAAAGTGGATTTGTGACAGTAAAGTCCAAGATTCAACAAGCTGAATACGAAACTCCAATTATGACTCGTGGAAGCCTCTACGAATCATAAATAGATTTCATGGGGTCCGCCGACCAATTTTTCTATTTTTTAGGACTTAATTATAAATACTATAAATAGTACTTTTTAGGTTATTTTTTAGAGAAGTACAGTGGTGAACGTCATTAGAGAGTACGCTTAGGGTTTTGTACTTGGAGACCACAATATTTGGAGGAGAATACACTTGTGAATTAATTTTAACTTCAATCTTGTGATTCTCAATCAGATTTGGATTTGCTTATTCTTCAATTCAATTGGGTAATTGTTTAATTATGTTTTCTCAATTCATAATTTCTTCATATACCCATTGCATAAGTAGTTGAATCCACAACTTGGGGTTATGAGAACCATGAAGATCTAACCAAATAAACCTGGATAATTTGCAATTCTTGGAATGGGTATTTGCATGTATTAATTAATTCTTTTCGTTTTGCATGTTTTCTAGTGGTGGTCAACATCAGAACATGCCTAGTGTTACCTTCTCGATCCAGGTGGTAACGAATAGGAAAGAGATTGATTAACAGGATTTGATGATGTATTCTAATCTAATCAACCGAATTGGGCCAAGGGGAGGTTGACTGGGACTATGAGTAATGATTAGTATTGCACACTATGGAGATAGGTCAAGTCACATAGTGAAATTCGCCTCTCACCTTTGAACAAAGGGCTTGGTGAACATAAATCACCGTCCTGCACGCTATACTCTAGCCAAGAATTGATTTACCCGAGGATATTGAGTTGGTGAATCATGGGGAACACAATATCCAAGTTGCTCTCCATTATTGATTGTCTCTTGTGATAGTTTAGTTTATTTTCTTGTTGAACATTGCAACCTCCCCCCCCCCTTTTCGGGGAATGGAGTTGTTAATTACTTAATTGCGTATTGGTGAATTTGTTGTGAGTCTCTATATGATTCGACCCTAACTTTGGTTAGGTTTTATATTTGACAACGACCACTTTTATCACCAAAAGAGAGGTGTAACTTAGGTGTGATCAAAGATTTTGGCATCATTGCCGAGCAATACGACTAGACTTGATCGAATTCACTATTATTGTAATTCAAGTGTTAATCTTTAGCTCCCTTGTATTTTACTTTTTTGTTTTGTTTTTGTTTTTGTTTTGTTTCTTTGCAGGGTATACTAGTAGTGTATGCCCAACACTAGGAGTCAAGGCAATCCCTTAACTCTACTTGATCCAGAGATCTAAAGAATCAAAAGAAGAATGGCCCAAGAAAATGCTAACATCGCGGATTATGTAGCCTTGAATCGGAATGTTAATGATAATGATGGTGGGGATGAAAACCCACCTCCTTTGGAAAATATTCCACAGCCTTGGGATTTCAGTGACAATGCTTACTGGTGGAATCAGTATAGGTTGAACCCTATAGTATGGATGTGACCGGGGCTATTGTGTTGTCACCACTACCGGCTGACACAAAGTTCACTGTTTCTAGTGGGTTACTTCAGATGTTGCAAAACCATGGGCTATTTGCGGGCTTACCATCAGAGGATCCATATAACCACTTGCACAATGTGGAATTTGTTTATAAGAGTGTGATGGGGATACAGAATCTGTCTATGGATGCTGTGGGACTTCGTGTTTTCTCATTGTCTCTTACGGGAATTGTTGTGTTATGGTTATCTGAGCTCCCATAGAGTTCAATCACTAGTTGGGAAAATTTACAGAAGGCCTTTTTGGAGAGGTACTTCCCTAGATCGAAAAGCTCAAGTTAAAGGATCAGATCAACAACTTTAAGCAACTTCCTGGTGATTCAATTAGCACTACATGGGAGCGGTTTACTAAGTCTTTGAGGAGCATCCCTGACCACAAGATAGTTGATGATGCCTTAGTGGAGATCTTCTACCATGCCCTTGATGAGAATAGTCAAGCCTGTGACGACACCATTATGGGGGATATGTTTTTAGATCAACCATATGCAAGGATTTCCGAATATGGAGCAAGTGGACAGGATGAATCGTGCATGGGGACAACGGGATAGAGATTCTATGAGGAGTTCATATGCTGTCAATGTTGGTTCAGAGCAAGCCAAGATCAACGAGGAGATTGTGCAACAACTTGCTCAACTTCGCACAAGCATAGATGTTGTGATCAAGTAGAATCAGGAAAGAGTAAATGTGTAAGTTCACCAACCTCCACGCACACCCATGTACGAGGAGCCTTATTTCGAGGAGGATGCTTGCTTTATGAATGATCAGACAGGGGATTTGAGGACCAATGCCTAAGGGTCCAATCAGGACTATTGGCGCCAAGGTCAAGAAAACCAAGGTCAGAACTATGGTAGCGATGGAGCTTATAAAGACAACCGAGGTGGTTATTATGAGAGAAATAGGGCTCCAAAAGCCGATTGGGTTCGAAGAGATGGTTTCAGAAATGGTCCATATGTGCCACTACATAACCGAGATGCCAGTACAAGGAATATTAGAATCAAGGAGATGTTTGATCGTTTGTTGAAGAAGGACGAGACCTAAGATGAAACTCTAAGGGGCATGAAATTCGATATTTCAAGCATTAATCAAAAGATAGAGTCTCATTCTGTGGCTATTAAATAGCTTGAGCAACAATTTGGTCAAGTGTCGACTCACTTGAAGCAGGGTCAAAAGGGTACATTGCCTGGCAACACAGTTCAAAATCCAAAGAATGATGGGCAATGTATGGCGGTTACTAGTAGGGGTAGAAAGAGCACCATTGATCCTCCTATGCCGTTTAAAGTAAAAGATGTTCGTGAGGAGATAGTTGAAGATAAGGATGTGGTTGAAGGAGATAAATGTGTCAAGGATGGGGTAAATGAAGCAGCTTAAGCACCACAAAGGTACAAGCCCGTCCCAAAGCATCCTCCTCGTTTTCCTCAAAGACTCAAAAAGAGGAAGGAGGAAGGCAAGTTCAAACACTTTCTCTCTACGAATAAGAAACTATCCATCAACATCCCTCTTATTGAAGCTTTGGAGAAAATGTCAGGTTATGCAAAGTATATGAAGGACTTGGTTACCAATAAGCGCACTGTAAGTCAGGAACTTTCTCAAGAGCTTCAACATTGTTGTGTCATCACTACTAATTCCTTGGCTCAAAACCCTGAAGACCCAGGTGCATTCACCATAACTTACACTATAGGAGATGTGGAGTTTGCAAGGGCACTATGTGATTTGGGTGCTAGTATCAATTTGATGCCTCTTGTGGTCTATAAGAAGCTTGGTTTGGGAGCCCCTAATCCAACTAACATGCGGTTGTTGATGGCGAATAGAACTGTGAAGAAACCTGTGGGGACACTCTATGATGTGTTGGTAAAGGTTGAAAAGTACATATTCACTGCAGATTTTGTGATTCTAGATTGTGAGGTCGACTTCGATGTCCCAATCATCTTGGGTAGACCGTTCTTAGCCACCGGACGAGCTCTAGTTGATTTAGAGGCCTATCAACTCAGGTTAAGAGTGAATGATGATGAAGTTGTCTTTGATATTCGTCAGTCTATGAAGCATCCTAATGAGTTGAAAAGTAAGGTTTGGGGAATTAGTGAAGTCTAAGTAGCCAATTTGTCTAAGTTGTTCTGCGACAATAAATCATGCGCTACTTGAGAGGAAACCCAAGGATTTTTGATGTTTTAGCTTATTTTTGAGTTTATTTTTAATTTTTGGATTCTTAGATAGTTGTTTGATTGTATTTTGATTGCTAGTTTTAATATTGGGTTGGTTACATATAGGGTGCAAGTGAATTTTATGAAGAGTATGCAGGTAAAAGACTAAGGTAGAAGATTTTGCTAAGAAATGCATCAGGTACAGTTTCTACTACTAGGCTTATGAGTCGTATTGCACTTTATGACTCGTAACCCCATCTCATAGAGATTTCCAATGAACAAGGTACTTGTGCACTCCACTCACGAGCCAACTTTATGACTCGTAGATCAAACTATGAGTCGTGAATGGGGTTCGTGGATCTCAGGTAAGTTTTTGTATTTTTCTGTGTTGAGGGATCTACGAAACCATAATGTACAAGTCGTAGATCCATCTACGACTCTTAGTCGAGGTTTCGCAAACCCAACCCAGTAATTTTAACCATTGATCCAGTAAAGGTATAAAAGAGGGGTCAAATTATTTTGACCCCACTTTTGACCTAATTGACCGAAAATTTCCCAAATTTTTCCCTTCCCTTATTTTCTGATCAGATTTCTAGCAATCAAACCCATTTTCTTGCAAGAATTTGCGGCACCAAGGGTTTCTTAAGTATTCACCTTCTCTCTGTTCTTCAAGTTCATCACTACTCTTGGTAAGTTTCTTGGTTTAATTTTTACCTCTAAAATTTGCCTTGTTCTTAATTGTTTGATTTGATGTTCATGATTGGCTTGAGTGTTTAAGCATGAAATCCTTGATAGGGATTATAATTGTGTATATGAAATTGAAGTGGCCTTGTTTAAATTGATTCCGGGAATTAGGTATTTTGACTTTGTTGATTGTTGATTGCTATGCCTGTTGAAGCATTACCCATGTTTGAGTGAATGATATTGCATTATTGATGATGGTGTGTCGTTGGGTTTTGTCATGGGCATATGAGTTTGTGAAAGTTGGATAGGAAGGGTTTGAAACTTCAGTTTATTTATGTGCACTCATTTTCAATAGGGTAATTATCTGTTAAACATGTTTGGGATTGGTGGTTGTGTGCTAAACATGTGAGTGTATGTTCTTCCTTTGATGCTGGTAGCTTTAGTATTTAGAAAGGTCTTTTAAGGTACGTGTGATGGACTTAAAACACTAGATGCCTGAATTTTCTGGTTCACGAGTGTTCTTACGACCTGCAGAGCAAGCTACGAGTCGTAATTACCCCTCGTATGAAATTTCAAAAACTTTGTGTTCTGAGTATTCATCAGACGAGACCTTCTATAAGCCGTAGATCAATTTAGGACTCGTAGATAGGTCTCGTAGACTCATGCCTGTGTTTCAATTACTCTCAGAAATTTTATATGAACCCCGATTACGACTCATAAAATAATTTACTAGTCGTACCTGGGTCTCATACAATTCTCCAGTGACCATTATTGTTCTGCAGTAGATCCATGAGAGCATTTTACGACTCATATTGATTACTACGACTCATAAAGGAGCCCTCTTAGACCCTTTCTGCAACTGACTCAGATAAGTTTTTTGTTTTTATTTCTTGATTGTTGGGGCTAATTATGGTTCGTTTATGTCTAATTTGCAGGTATTATGGCTCCAAAAGGAAATCGCTCAAGGATTGAGGCCTTTAAAAGGAAGCTCATTATATTGATGAGCTTACTGATGATGAGCACTTCTCAGTCGAATGGGTCACTAGAGGTCCACGATGTCTCATCAGACCCTGAGGCTGAGGTACCACATATCAGAGCAGCAGCAGCTAGAGCTGCGTACTCAGGCTCTAGCTGATAGCCCTTCCCATTTTGAAGAGGAAGGTAGTGAGGAGACTAGGAGTAGCATGCTCCAGATGACACGATCAGCAAAGGAGTCCAGTTTTTAGGAGGGGTCCAATGACAGAGGAGATGTTGAGTCCTCCGTCGCACCATCTTCTTCATCAGCACCGGATGTTATTACTCACTGGTAGTATATCGAGGGTATGGAAGCTATATTCTTAGAGGGCATGCAGCTAAAGGAGTGGTTCAAGCCTACGTGTTCTATATATGAGGAGCCCAAGGTCATAGATGATGAACTTAGCCATGTCCCAGGTCTAAAGGACACGATGATATGCTATGGGCTCACATGGCTGATTGAGTCACTTGGACGATACTCCCCGATTCTGGTACAGGAGTTTTATGCATCTTACGCAGCCATGCTTCAGTGCAGTCTTCCTAAGGAGTAGAGACTTATCACTCAGCCCAGATTGACAGAGGTATGGGTGAGAGGTTGATGGGTCGACATTTCTGAGGAGATGATACATCGTATGCTTTTTGGTCCCGAGTACCGTGCCCCCAGGTCCACAGCAAAGTTCGATCAAAGTTTGGGGCAGGCCAGAATTCATTGATTATGAAGGATCTGGTACAACGGACCTCACTTCTAAGATAGGTGGCTAGACACATTACCAAGCAAGGTCTGGAGCCTGCTTAGGTCACCACCCACACGAAGCTGATTGTCAAAGCTTCACTCTTTTTCCCTGCCAAGTTTTGGTGGGCTGTTATCAGGTCACACATCTGATCGACCTTGGTGGATAACATACTTACGTCGGAGCGTGCGTATTGGCTATGACATTGATTAAGCCCGACTCGTAGGCAAACAGATATATGAGTCAGCACTAAAGAGAACCACCTCCATCCCATTTTCAGTTTTGATCTACAGACTTTGAATAGAGTCGAGGGTGGAGATTTTGCACCAGCTAATTGAGGCCCAGCATACTTTGGAGCCCAGCCTGATAAAGACTGATGAGAACCCCGTGGCACTTCAGAGGACACGACCTCCTCCTATGCCAGAGGTGTTTTCCCCAGAGCTACCACCTGAGGGTTTGACGACTGCCACCACCACTACTATTGCTACTACTATGGAGGAGAGACCCTAGCAGCCCAAAGGAGTCAATATTGAGAGGGGTCATACTACAGCTGCTCCTACACCAGAGGGCACCACTTCACAGCCTTCTACAACGGGCATGGTCTATGTGTCTGCCTCTTCTATTCAGGCTATGACGCAGCGATTATCACGTGCTGAGGCCTCGTTATCTTAGCTTATTCAGTAGCATAGGCCATGGGTCCAGCAGGCTATTGCAGACTCCTTGGAGCAGACCCCAACATTCACCATCTCTACTATTCAGGAGCGTGTTTCTAGAGTGGACGCCCATATCGATGCTTTCGAGAAGCGGGTACAAAAGAGGTTAGTCGAGGCCCAACCTTCAGATTTGTTTGCCGTAAATCAGGAGATAGAGAAGCTTAGGGCTGACATGACATCATCACTTGTGGCACCTGTGACACTACCTGAGACTATATCTCTGGTGTCTCTGTTTGATTTATTTACCTCTACGGAGCCTACATAGACTTCCCTCGAGAAGAGACCTTGCACGGATGCTGAGCCAGATGAGAGGAATGTACGTGCAATGTTTTTCGAGGACGATGAGGATGAAGAGGACGATCTCGAGAGCACCTTGAGAGTGTCGAGACATGAAGCAAAGATGAGATGTCCTCGAGAGGAAGATCAGTTGAGGGGTATTGGCCCCTCCGGACAGAGTACAACAGCTGAGGAGACTACCCCGCAGGAGAGGGATGGCCAGACTCAACCACAAATTGGCGCTTAGGCGCTGAGGTATGTTTTTGACCCCTACTTATTTTATTTTTTCTTGATTTGGTACATTGAGTACAATGCACAAATTTTTCGATGGGATATGGGTAGTTATGGGCCTCATGAAATCTGAGTATCTTATGGTCCATAAGTATCCTAAATTTTGATCCCGATGTTTTCTTGCCTGTGTTCTTTGTCCTCATGGATATTTAATTTTTATTGAGCCAACACATTTAGGATGTTTAAATAATATGTGTAACATATAGTACTAATACTTATGGCATATAGCATGTTTTTATGTTATGTTTTGTAAATTGGTACCCACCAAAAATTTTGATTAGTAGTTAAATGGCAACCGTTCATGTTTGGGTGTTTGGCAATATTTGTTTTGATAAGTGAGGGTAATTGAGACATGAAGCATGATCTATGAGTCTCTTGTTGATAATGTATGCAATGCTATATGAGTGTGAGCTTATTTTGCTAGATTCGTACATTTTATGCTAATTCAGAACTTGCCCTGTTACTCTAAGTTAGTTTGTAGATTAAATGGATTAGGAAGATATCTTAGGCCTTTGTTCTTTCATTAGTCCACTTTAGCCTAAAAATGACCAACCAAATGAAGTTTATCCTTTGTTCCAAATATTTGAGCCTTACATGTACCAATTCTTTCAAAAACACCTAATTAGCCTAACCTTGTCTAGTGATAAACCTTGAAATTGGCTCTGATTTGTCCTTAAGCATTGTGAACCTTGATTGAGGCAAAAAGCCTAAGTCAAGAATGGCTAGCAAAAGTGGCCCTGGCTTGGGGAATAGATATTGTGTACTTCAATACATGCTAAAAGTCTAAGTTAGGGTGGCCACTTTAGAGGTAAGATCACAAAAATAAGGTGGTGAGTTGGGAATGAGGAGCAAAAGAAGAAAATCATGTACCGGGTGTAAGAAAAAGAAAAAAATGTCTTACATTGAGCGTAAAAAGCAAAATGAAGTGTAAAAATGAGGCAAAAGCTGAAAAATGAGAAGAAAATACCCGAAAAAAGCTTGAATGTGGAAAAAGGGAGAATAAGGTGAAAATATTAGAGTTGCTAAGGTGAAAGTGATGAACAACGTAGTTCAAGGATGGCTTTTAGTCATTATTTTTCCAAAATGTCATACCAAAGCCCCCTGAGCCTACGTTACAAGCCTAGAAAGCCCTAAAGTGATCCTAGTCCAGTTAGTTGAAAACTTGTGTCATGAGTATAAGGGCAAGCCTATGGTATTCATCATTATGCATGAATATCCTCTGTGAGAGTTAGTGTGCTTGCACTATCCCATGGTTAATTTTGAGATGATCATTGAGTATCAAAAATGAGACTTCTTTTTGTGAGGACACTTGCATTGCATTGTTAGTATTTGACTTGTTCAGTGATTGTGAACTTGTTGATATTCCCTTGCTTGTCATAGTTGTGTTGTCAAATACACCAGTGTGTTTTTGGTTTGCTAAATAGCTATCTGATTTTGTTTTGAAAAGTTGGTGTAGGTACCTGAGTTTGAATTATATGTGATGTATACCATTGAATTGAGGTCTGCGTGTTACTGTATTATCTATATATATTGAGTCTTCACTTGAGGACAAGCAACAATTTTAAGTTGAGGGTGCTGATGTGCTGTCAAAATACAATACATTTGATGCTTAAAACTTAGGATTTTGTGTGTTTTTAATGCGACATTTATGGTTTCTATGTGTTTTTGTGCTTTATTTTGTAGGAAAGCAGGTTGGCCTAACTTTGGGGTAGAATTGTAGACTTTTCTGGTTTTTGGTGAATTATGAGAGCCTCTACAGATCATAAAGCATTCTACGAGTCGTAGAGGAGGATTTCGTGACAAATTCCAGGGTAGTATGATTTACGAGACCTCTATACGAGTTGTAGGTCACTCTACGAGTCGTATAGAGAGGTTTCGTGAAGATTTCCAGTGAAGTCTACGAGAGTGCAATCAAGTCGTGAATCATTCTACGACTCGTAAAGTGGAGTTGTGGCAGTGAAGTTCAAGATTCAAGTAGCTGAATACGAAACCCCGATTATGACTCGTGGAAGGCTCTATGAGTCGTAAATATGTTTCCTGGGGTCCGCCGACCAGTTTTTCTATTTTTTTAGAATTTTATTGTAAATACTATAAATAGTACTTTTAGATTATTTGTCAGAGGAGTACAGTGGAGAACATCATTAGAGAGTACCTTTAGGGTTTTGTACTTGGATACCTCAATATTTGGAGGAGAATACACTTGTGAATTAATTTGATTTTCAATCTCGTGGTTCTCAATCAGGTTTGGATTTGCTTATTCTTCAATTCAATTGGATAAGTGTCTAATTATGTTTTTTCAATTTATAATTTCTTCATCTACCCATAGGATGAGTAGCTATATCCACAACTTGGGGTTGTGGGAACCATGAAGATATAACCAAATAAACTCGGATAATTTGCAATACTTGGAATGGGTACTTGCATGTATTAATCAATTCTCTTTGTTTTGCATGTTTTTGGTGGCCAACATTAGAACTTGTCTAGTGTTACCTTCCCAATCCAGGTGGTAATGAATAGGAAAAGAGATTGATTAACAAGATTTGAAGATGTGTTCTCATCTAATCAACCGAACTGGGCCAAGGGGAGGTTGAATGTGACTATGGGTAATAGTTAGTATTGCACACTATGGAGATGGGCCAAGTCACATAGTGAAATTCGCCTCTCACCTTTGACCAAAGGGCTTGTGAACTTAAATTACTGTCCTGCATACTATACTCTAGTTGAAAATTGGGTTACCCGGGGATATTGAGTTGGTGATTTATGGGGAACACAATACCCAAGTTTCTCTCCATTATTGATTGTCCCATGTCATAGTTAGTTTAGATTATTTTATTTTCTTGTTGAACATTGCAACCCCCCCTTCAGGGAATTAAGTTGCTTATTACTTGAATACGTATTGGTGAATTCGTTGTACGTCTCTGTATTCTCCGTGGGATTTGACCTAACATTGGTTAATTTTTTGTATTTGACAACGACCATTTTATCCTCAAAAGAGAGTTGTAACTTGGGAGTGATCACGTATATATATAACTTTTATCATTCGAGAACTAATTACATTCTATATCATTTTCTAATTACAAAAATTTTAGATTTTTCATTACTCTTAAGTACATTTTAGTTGTTTGATACAATGCAAATGATACATTATTTAGTGGAGGGATGTATTCGAGAGAAGATAGGGTCTATTTGAGAGGGGATATAATGTATTCGAGAGGGGATATAATGAGACGTACAAAGATCTACAAGTTGTAGATCAACTCATAGTAACGAGTGCCATATTTCAGTACCTACTGGTATGTGCACAAGGTTTTACAAATGGTCATTAAAATCCACAATTTATCCTACGACCCATCAACAAAATTCATCTTTCGAGGTCCAAAATTTTATTCAATGAATATTAATCATCTTCAATAGGATGAGCCACTTATGACCCATCATTTGGTCTATGACCCTTAGAATGTTGGTCATAGATTAGGCTTGTTTTGGCAGGCTCCACAAAACCTCTAGTCTACGAGTCGTAAATTGAACCACAACTCATAGAAAGGGTCTCGTGGTTCAGTCCAGCAATTTTAGTGAGGGGTAGTTTCATCTTTCCTCATTCTTTTCTAATCAAACTTTTGACATTTTGAGATTAAAATAAATCCCTTATCATTACCTAATAGTACGCATGCCTTCATAATCATTTAGAACGCATTGAAAATAGGTTAAAAAGGAAAAATAGTTAAGATTCCAGTAATTCTATTGAGGACTTGTACGTAATTTCGAGTAAAGTTTCAAACGTTTCAGGTATGTAACGCTATAATAGCATTGGATTGAGTTTATCCACATGCCTAACGTCTATGTTTCCTTTTTAATTGAGTATCTAGCTGAGTAAAAATTTAATTTTTGAATTCCAATCGCGTTAATTTTTCTTTTATTGGGTTGTATACTAATATGCATTGAAATTATTATTATTTTATTATTGAAATTATTGTTCATGGTTACTTTTCCATGAACTTTACTTGAGTCGATGATCATGACTTTCCCATGCATTATTTGATGATTGAGTTGATGTATATTTTAATGAGTTTTAATGAAATTGAGCATTGAGTTAAATGATGTTTTAAACAAGAGTTTTGATGATGCTGTAAATGACTTTTAAAGTATGAATTTTAGTGAGAGATGACAGTGATGTTTTGATGATGAGATTGATGTCTTAAATTAAAGTCCAATGAGACTTAGTTGAGATGAGGATGGTATGAGTACATGTTTTAGGAGTAGTTTTGAGCACAAATTTGGATAGGAGTATAGTTAACTCAAACCTCATAAATATGTAATCAGGTGAGGATAGAGGCCTAGTGTGACAACTCGCCACTTGATCTTGAAAGAGGGGGAAGAATCTAGAGTCTATGGGTGGTTACGGAAGGCTCTAGAATCATGTAGATAAGCCTTGTAGTCTTTAGCTCTCTTTAGACATGTATGGGCGATTCTAGAGAAGGGCTGAAGTGTAAATACTTAGGGACTTGAATGTAAATATTAATTACATTTTGACCCCAAATAGGAAGTATAAATAGAGGGGGTCATTTGCATTGTTAGACATCTAGAAATCCAGAAATTGTAAGGCATTCTCCAAGCATTATAAAGCCTACTATCTTACAAGCTCTATTAGTCTTCTTAATCTAACATTCCCTTAGTGATCAAGAGTTGAAAGGCTTACTGGTATTTGCAAGAGTGTGAAAGAGTCGTGAGCAAATCGACAAGTGTCACACGGGAGTTTTAGCAAAAGCTCTAAGTCTATGACAAAGTGGTATCAGAGTAGGTTTGTACTAAGGGAATCATGGAAAGTGAAGGAGACATTAACGCCACCAGCACTGCCAACATTATGCTGGATGTTGTTAAGAAATGCAAGGGAAAGAATAGTTCTAAGAGGATTGAGCAGGAGCCGATCAGACCAACACTGAGTGAAGCCATAATAACCTACTCACTCTTAGTTGTTGAGTTGAGTGATGATGAATGAGGTGAGGAACCCGCCGATGTCACACTTCACATGGGATTGGTCGTGAGGGTGGATACTACCAGGTAAGCAATAGAGTTCGTAGGCAAGCACTTGAATCAGTTCAATGGCAAGTATCACACTTTGGAGGAGTTCACCCTTGTGGAAAATGATAACATCCAAAAAGAGTTTGGCGGAGTACGAGCTGAGGGAGACCATCACTTCCTTAGAGTGATGAGTCACTTCGTTAAAGAGCCGAGTCTTGGACATATTGTAGGACGTGAGTGCTAAAGTGATGGCACTTGAAGAAGGCGTGGCCGACGGGATATGAGCAGGGATTGCTGGAGAAAGGGAGGCCAGGATTGAGGATCCCAAGTCACCTGTGTTCAAAGGCGTCCGTGATGCAAAAGAGGTGGAGAACTTCCTACGACACTTGGAGAATTACTTCAAGTGTAACAAGCTAAGGAACGATGAGACGAAATCAACACAGTCGTGTTGTATCTGACGGAGATAGCCATACTATGGTGGAAATAAAAGGAGTCAGAAATAGGAAACGGGTTATGTGCAATCAATACATGGGAATAGTTTAAGAGTGAGTTCAAGAAGGCTTTCTTCCCGAACAACATCATCTATGAGAAGCGAAAGTTCAGGGAGCTGAAGCAAACGGGTAGAAGAAAGGCATATGTGAAGGGGTTTACTACCCTCATGCTCAAGATTCCCAACCTCACGGATAAGGATATGATGTTCCACTTCATGTATGACTTACAAAATTGGGCTAGGACGGAGCTGGACTGTCAATAAGTTAGCACCATTAACGAGGCCATCACATAGGCAGAGGCTTTGACGGATTCTCGGCATGACAGGCGGGATAGAGACCAAGAAGAAGAGTCGGGAGGTAGTCATGACCAAGGTATGGTGGCAAAGGCAAGGGTTGGCAGCCACATTCCAAGCATCACCATACCTGTAGGCTTGATAACAAGAGGTCCGGGCAATAAAGCAACGGAGAGGGCAAGGCACGGCTCGAGAAAGAGCTTAACTGCTACATATGCAGGGGCGACATAACTACAAGAAGTGCCCCAAATGGAAGATCCTTGATGTCATGACCCAAGCCTAGGGCCTAGACGAGACCGGCGAATGGGGAACCCGAAGGAACCCTAAACAAACCTCATAGCATATTAATACACATCCTTGGTTGCGGGACCAATGCAAAACAACGTAAGAAACATAAATAAGGGGTATTTGGGACTATGGGAGAGACTCATATTTAAATAGCTTGAATATCATAAGTAAGTCACAGCTCAAGCATAATACATAACTTACCCAACAACACCTCTAGCATAGGACTTAATAGGGGCCAAGACAAGCAACTGGGCTCACCCTTATAGTAAAAGTATACCAAAAAGAAGGATAGTCTTTAATATATAGCTTAAGAACATAGATATTGCCCTCACACATGAGAACTCACCAATTAGCGTGTATGGATACCACTAGCCACATGAAGGAAGATGATGACCAAATGGAGCTACACTTCCTACATGGTTACATCATGTAGGCATAAAGTATGCGTTAGTACGTTTGAATGCTAAGTATGTGGGATGTAATGCAATAAGAGATAGGCATCATAATCAAAATGCATAATAATAACCAATAGATAGCATAATAACAATATGGCATGTATAACCAACTCTTAAGTAAGTCATTCTTTGCAAATCGTTCATCTTACATAGATCACTATATAAATGTGTAAAGAAGGCTCAACCGACATAACATAAGACCTTTTGGAGCCATTCCTTACGGGAGTGCGTCCCTATTCAGACTAAGTGACCTTTTTTATGGGAGTCCGTCCCTTTTCAGATTAAGTGGCCCTCCCTACGGGATCCCATCCATTTTCGAATTAAGTGACCTTCCTTATGGGAGCCCGTCTTTTTTTGGATTAAGTGGCCTTCCTTACAGAAGCCCATCCCTCTTCGGATTAAGCGTCCTTGCTTAGGGATCCCGTCCCTCTTTAGATTAAGTGGCCTTCCTTACGGGAGCCCATCCCTCTTTGGATTAAGTGGCCTTCCTTACTAGAGCCCATCGCTCTTCGGATTAAGTGACCTTCCTAATGGGAGCCCGTGCCTTTTCCAATTAAGCATTTCATAGAACTAACTCACCAAACCATTACATTTTAATCATCATTTCATCATCATAACATCATTCAGCTCATAAGGCATGCATTGGACCTTTAATTCCTCAAGGAACCTTACCGAACATTTTATCAAACACTTGGCGGGTGTGAAATGGCAGTATAAGACCATGCAATTCAGAGATGAAACCATGCAAGTAAATCCATTGTAAAACCATCAATCAATACCTTGAAACACCCTTAAGCAATATACATTAAAATCCCTCATCAAATATAGATCCAAGATTTATAGCTCAAAACATGGCAAAACAGTCACAACTTTACATAGCTTTAACATAGTTAATAGACATGTTCATACTAGCAAAACCATTTGTAAAATCATCTTTAAATCATACAATATTAATTAAAACAGTGTTTAGGAACCATGGGTGGAAGGACCCAATGGTTCAACACCACATACCTTAGGTCTAGAGTTGCTTGGAATTGAGATTGGGAAGAATGGAGGCTTGGAAATGATCTTTGAATCCAATCTTGTTCTTGGGTTTTCTTGAAATTGAATTGGAGCTTGATTGAGGCTTTTGAGAGAATTGAGAGTGTATTTGAGATGAGAGTAATGAGTTTGATCCTTTGGAACCTTGTTTAGATCTTTTAGGAAGGTTAAAATAGCATTGAAAGTCTAAAAAGGGCATTAGAGTAATTAGCATTTATTAAAATGCCATTAGTGAACGGATGGAAAATTTGGAAAAGTGTTTCCCCATGGAAGGTCCCACGAGTTTTGTGGCACTCCACGGGTCATGTGGAGTGCCCGTGACAAGTTACTTAGTCCAAAATTGAAGTTGGAAATCGATTGGAAAAAGACATCTCGTCATGACCATGGAGGCCTCCACGGGTCATGTGGAGCCTCACGGCCCATGTGGAGGCTTGTGGCACCATACTTGGTGCTGGAAAATGTTACCCAAGATCCATGCCAAGGGCCACAGGTCGTGCCCCATTCCACGGGTCGTGATGAGGGGGTGTGACACAACACTTAGCAAAAAAAACCTCCCCCAAACACCCACTATTCCTCTCTTGTACTCACCCCACGACCAGCCACACGGACAGTGCCACTAGTCGTGCCCCATGCCTTAGGTCAAAATGGCGTTTTCCAACTCAAGACACCTCACACGATCAGTACAAGACACCACTACCCGTATAGGTGCCTGTGCGGCTTCACTGCAAGAGAGGGTCTTACGAAAATGGTCATAACTCCTTCATCCACTCGAAATGAGGAGAAACCAAGTGCATTGGAAAGCTAACTCAAAGGGCTTTCATTTGACATGTAGTAGGTCACCCAGTTCCAAACATGCTAAAAGTTATGCTAGTTTAAAGTTGACCCTTGCATGAACCATCACTCAAAACTTAGCTTTTAGGGAAGTCTTGAACTCGTTTAGGTTCTAAGTGTCTCCCATGAACATAATACAACCCCAACCTAACCAAATGAGGCTTGAAACATGGATACACAAGAGCTAAAGTTACAGGGTGTCACAATATCTCCCCCTTGGGAACATTCGTCCACAAATGTCAAAGAAACGTATGCAAGGAAAGTAGTCATGAAGACTTTAGCCCAAACATGAATGCAACAATGCACATAAACATGATTTTCAAGGAAATTT
>JAPFFP010000098.1:6612398-6624909 GCA_026153255.1 Solanum medicagineum
CCCCGCTTCCGCGACCGCGTTGCCCGGGCGCCCCGGCGCAGGGGGGGGCGGGGGGGGGGGGGGGGGGGGGGGGGGGGGCCTGTTACAAGAGTGGTAGGTCGCGAGACAGCGACGGGTTTTACAAGCATGGCCACAGTTGAGAGTGAATGATATGTGGCTGATTGAATTTCCTAACTCTGTCCCAATTTATTTAATAGTAATAATCTCTCCATCTTATTTTATATGGTATAATTTAATTTAAGAAAAAAAATACATTTGAATTTTGTGATTTAAAATTATTCATATATATTTTTATGGCTGAAAATTATTTTACTCATAATAAAAGGAGAACTTTTAAGTTAAATTATTTCTAATTCGTTATTAGTTTTTTGAGATTGACTAAAAAAAAGAGTATCACATAAAATGGAATAGAGTGAATAATAATTACTCAGATCCTTTCAATTGTTTGAGCTTTTTCTCATTCTTGTTTTTGTGACATTTTCTTTTTTTAACGATGTTTTTAATTTTAATTTTTGATATGTCATGTTTAAGATTACAATTTTTTTTAAAAAAAAAATTTATACATTTGATATATATTTAATTTAAAATTATAAAATTAAAAAATCTTCAAAATAAATTAAACAAATTAAAACTAAGAAAGTATTATATCCTCCAATAGTATTCTCCTTAAAGCTCAATCATTAAATTTATACATCGCAGTAACTTGAAATGAATTCCCAATACCATTATGGTGGGCCATAAAAATGTATTACTTGACTAGAATTATGTTTACATTACCCCTTAAATATTTATACACTATACATATCATGCTTGAGGGGCGGATTTACAGGAGGAATTCACTCGAATCCCCCTCGTCCAAAATTAATTTTATATATATCAAAATGAGCCTCCTTAACACAAATAAAGAGCCTAACTTAGTGGCTAAGGGTGTTTAACATTCGCTCCAATATTTCATGTTTAACTCCACACAATAATTTTTTCATCCCTTTTTTTTTTTTTTTTTTGAAAAATTCAGTAGCAAAAGCTAATATGGGCTCAATATTTGGGCTCAAAATCCTAACTCAATGAAAATTTTTAATATTTTTGAGCTCGATGTGAGTTTTTTTGAGAAAATTACTTAATTAAAATAAATATCTACTAGTAAATTACTTAATATAGCTATTGTTACAATTAATTATGATTTACAACTAATGTTTCATCCGGATAGCTATGAATGTCGGGGTCCCACTCTCTCAATTTTTATCCAACTATAATTTCCTCTTTTCTTGCCCTTTTTTTTTTAATTCAAATTGTCATTTTTTCTCATTTTACACGTTACTAATTTTTTTCCTAAATTCACTCTACCATATCAGTTTTTCAAATTTAAAAAATATCCTATCTCTCTCCTAATCATACTTTTCCAATTTTAGAAGATTAAAAAAAAATTGTACCAAATTAAAATTAAACAAATAAATTGAGATATTGATTTATCTTATCTTGGGGAAGCGAAAACATCGATAAGTTTGGAGAAGATATTTGTGTGTGCGTGTTTGCATTTGAAGTTTACTTTTATGTTAGCATCTCATTTTTATTTATATTCAGCAAAATTGCTTGGCTAATCCACACGTGATTTCTATAGTTTATATTTATATATAATCAAGACGTATATGTTGTAGCTTGTAGTTGTATAATTTCAGCATTTGTGAATACTTTTGTGCATATTATATGTGTGAATACCTTTGTATATATTTGATTTATATATCTATTTATTTTTAACCCAAATATGAAAGTTATAGTTCGTATTTGTGTATTATTAGCAAGTATACATTTAACTCTTATTTGTATGATTTTAGCATTTACATATAAGTACTTGTATTTTGTATACATTAATTTTATATCTTTTAATTTTGTAGCTCTTAGTTTTGATACTTTAATTTTATATGTATTTTTTCGTGATATGTATTTGTATTTATAAATTTGATATTTTGTTGTATGACTCGATGAATTTGTGTGTATCGATATTAACTGCTATGAATAGGATTATATACAGTTTATTTTTATGTTTACATAATTTCTAATGTAAACATGAATTTTTAGAATACATATTTGTATATTAGCAGCACTTATACACTCTATATATTATTTGTATAATTTATCTGTTTATACACACACTCTCTATCAATTGATACATATTCAATAACTTTAGTAGTCAATTGATACAAATACAAATTAAAATTAAAAGAGTTTTTCGATACATATACAAATTATGTAATCAATTGATACATATTCAATAATGGTAAGAAATTCTAAGTAGATACAATAACCGTAATATGTGAGATTGTTTGCCACTTCAATAATTAAAATTGTTGCTTATTTTATCAACTAAATTAAAAAATTAATTTGTATAAAATATTAAGATTTTTTTTTTGATGAGATCTATTTTAGGTAATGATCTCTAACTAAATTCAAAAAACGTAATTTAAAGGATTTGTTTTTCATTTTTTATGATGAGAGATCTATTTTAGGGAAGGATCTCTAATTAAATTCAAAAATTATAATTTAATGGATTTGTTTTTTGTATTCAATTCCTATAGACTGTTGACTTTTGGATTTCATATAAAAACGGAAATGGTCCCAATTGTTATATTTACAGTTATGAAATATAATTATCTAAACTATATGTAACGACCCGACCTAGCGACCTAGTCGTCAAATGACGATTAAGATACCTGAAAATACCTCACCCAAGTCATCTCTAGCATCTTAAGCATTCATAGGCATTAAGTAACACTTTTGCGGAAAAAGTAAAAAGGGACTAAGGGTCAATTTGACAATGAAGCAATACTAAAAAGTAGTGGAAATACTACATTCAACTTGTTTGTCCATATGCATACCATCTACATCATAAATGGATCGGATGAGACCAGTATTGGTCGATCTCCATTAAATAGAAAGAAGTCTAAAACAGTGCAACATCGAACGTAAAAGTCACAAAAGAGCTACAAATTAAATACATTGTCTTAAATAAAGCAAAATACAAGATAGAAGGAAAACATGGAAGAGTCCCGAACTAAGGGCTCACCATAATAAAACTACTAATCTTAGAAGCCGAAAACTATCCTCGAGCCAATGGAAGAATGTTTGTCCCTACATGGTTAAATTATGCAGGCAAAATATGCGTTAGTACATTTGAATATACTATGTATCTAAGATGTAATACATGGATGAAATTGTAAAGTCATCATTAAACTTAACATGTATGGATTATATATACAATAAACACATAAGTAAGCTTAAACATGCACAAGACACGTGACTCTGGATTAATATGAGACAATGCATAGGAAAGCACATAAAGTGAAAACATAGCATAAGATCATAAGCTTGTGGGATTGAGAAAGAAATCTTGAAACCAATGGCCTTGCCCAAGCTTGTTCTTAAGAGCCTTTTTTTTGCCTTAGAAATTTAGAGAGAGAAGAATGGAAGAGTGAATGAGGAAATTAGGGCTTAAGGGCTGCTATAGGGTCCCTTTCCCATCCCCCAAAAAATGTAGCATAGGAGTAGAAAGGATGGAAATGACAAAACAGATCCTCATTAAAATTACAAGGATCGGCCTACAAGACCCCCGATTACGGGTCGTAAGTCAATCCACGGACCGTAAGCCCCTTCGTCTAATAACACATCTGAAATTTCCTGAAAGCTGACTTTGCTAGACTCAAAACCACGAAGCATCAGTACGGATCGTGAAACTTCTTATGGGCCATAGTTGGAATCATAAAGTCCTTCCACACTTAACCATTTTCCCTCATTTTCTTGGCCTTACCTACAAATGATTTCTATGGGCTATAAATAATTCAACAAATCGTTTAATAACACGTAAATCACTTTCCAAAAACTACAAATTTTTTTTTCATGTCTGGGGTCCAACTCATGAAATAATCTACGGGTCGTAAGGTATCCTACAAGTTGTCACTTGGTCCGTGGGTTACCCTACACTCGAAAAAAGTTTCCCTTCCTAAAGTTCTATGTTTAAGAGCTAGACCTACGAGTCGTATATCAACTTATGGGCCCGTAAGTTGCTCTGTGAATTAGACTTCAGGTTATTTTTCGGTCAACTTTTCTGTACTCACAGCTCCTAAACTAGGAGTCGTTACACAACAGATATTTTGGCCTATTATATTTCATGTCTAAGCTATTTATGAAAATTTCTCTTATTTTTCTTCTCTAATTTCAAGGTTCTTTACTTGAGGTATGTAGAGCCTCATTCATACATTAGTTTCATCCATAGAGTCCAATCCAAAAACTCTTTTTTCTCAAAGTTTTATGCTGATTTCTCTTGGGCTTTTATGATATGATTCCAAGTGTTCGGATTATGATTTTTTTTATGATGATGACACCTATCTATGCATGAATTATGCAGAATTACATGATTTCTATAATTATCAAAGAGAAAATATATGATTTCAAGTATATGATGCAATGATAAAGTTATAATTTTCATGAATATGATCTTAAGTATGAAAAACATATTTTAAAGACAATGATGATGATGGTATGATGATAATGATGCTATGATGATGAGGGTGATTAAGGCTCTAACATTCATGCAATGATGATGATGATAAGATGGGGAGTATACCCACACTTTGTGAAATATTATGTACATGGACTATTCTGATGATATGAGATGTCTTCATGAAGTTATGATGACCACTTTTAAGTTATGAAAGTATGATTCTAGCAGTTGTTTTTGTGATGAAACTTCGACACCATCTACTAGTGTTGAGATCGGGCTAACAATTGTCATATTCAGAGATGAAGCTGAGCACATGACGTCTTGCATCATACTAGTCTCCATCTACCATTTGTGGTCCACTTTTTAAACTTGGATTCATTGTGTAGTAGCTCTAAATATGTGACTTCTAGATTCTTAGAAGAATCTTTTATTGTGCATATATTTTGGCTTATTTCCATTTTATTCTCAATTTTGTATTAAATTGGTTGTTTCTGTTTAATTTTTTCTCTTAAATCTATTTTGTTATTTTAAACTTTGGATTGACTTATCTACTAGAGGATTATAGTAGGTGCTATCACGATTTGAGAAATTGAATCACAATATTTGAGTGCACCAATTGAGCTTGTAAGGGTTCGATCGGATTATTGTTTACATTTATTATTGTTTTGCCTTTATATGTTCCTTCTTAGCTTTTGGTGTCTAGTTAGGTTTTGGATACCTTTATTGTTTATACTATTTGTTGTAGTAGATCTACGTCAATGTATGATATTTGTACCTTTTTCTATAACAGTTTTACCCTGTTATACTCGCTTGTTGTTATGTTATTTCTATCTTAAACTTAGTCGGCTTATAATGCCTATGGGGTACTCATTGCCTTGGTATTTATACTAAACTCTTCATCTTTTTCCTAATGCAGATCTGAGCTTTAGTTACCTATATTAACTCTCGTGTTGAAATTGTTGGTGTTCCAGAGATAGAGGGTGAGCTTATTGGCATCTGTAGTTGGCTTGCCTTATTTAAAACAATTTGAACTTGTCTTTTGTAGTTTGATAACTTGTATATTTATTGTATATATCTATTATGTATTCGTCTCTTGTAGTAGCTTTGCACTAGTATCCACCAAGTTTTATGTTGGATCTTTGTTCTTTTTCCCTCATTCGAGGGTTATATATTTGTTTTTATGTTTGCTTTTGCTTGCTTCATTTTGTCTTTTATGCTTCTTATAATTCTTTCCTTCCCCAGTCTATTATCGTTGATTTCAAACTAAGGATTAAACTTATTTACTAGTGAGATTTAGTAGGTGTTATCATGACCTCGATTTTTGGGTCATGACAATAAATAGATAATATATATTTTTTCTTCATTAAAAGACTCCACAATAAATAAAACTTTTATTTACTATTTTTTAATAATAATTAATTATTTATTGTCATAATATTTAGGAATTTAAAATTTAAATAAATTATAAATATTTAATATTTTCTTATTTTTAAGAAAAACTACACAAAATAGACCAAATGTGAAATTATTTATGCAAACCTAAACTATTTATCCCTAATGGACTCATGACTATTATTTACCCTCTTACTCTATTTTGTCCTTTCTTATTTTGCTCATGACATCAACCCGATGTCAGCATGATTGCTATGAATTAATCCTCTGTGATACTTAGATGGTATATTGATACCATATCAGTATTATATAAGATGAGCTCAATCTTCTATGATACTTTGCTGGTATATTGAACCCTATTGGAATCATATAAGATTGAGCTCTTTTTTCTAAGAAATATATAAGAAATAATTAAAAGAAAATTATTAAACTCTAAATTAGTAGAAAATCAATTTTTTATGATACTCCATCAGTATATTAATACCATATCCGTATCATATAGGACTAGAGCTTAATTTTCTATGATAGTCAATCAGTATATTGATATCCTATCGGTATCATATAGTTTTAGGCTCTTTTTTTAAGAAATAATATAATTAAGATAAAATTATTAAAGTTACAAACTTATTTACTAAACTCTAAATTAATATCTATAATAATCTTAATAGGTAAGTATTCTAAATTATATATGGTTATTTATTATCCTAATGTTTATTATTTTGAAATTAATTAAAGTATAGATATTAAATTTTTAATTTTTGTAATCACTAAGAATTTTCAAATATTTAGTACTTAAAAGTTTTTTAAAATTTTGCTTCTTAAATCTTATCTTATTTGAGCTATATCAAAATTTTTAACATTTAAAACTTTAAAAATAATAGTTTTACCTTATATAAATCTTGCTTAAATTATAGTAAACCAAAACAATATATAAAAGAACTAAAAATATTAAAGGAGGAGTAACATTCTTATCATTTGCAGATATAACATTTATTTTTATGTCAATTGTTATTTTATAATAATTTTATTTTTCTCATGTAGAATTTTATTGATTGACACAAAATACACATGCAGAACACATACACGAAACTAGTATAACATAATATTAAATTCAATCTGTTAAGTTGTCTATTTGATTTCCTTAAAATCAATGTTCAAAAGAGACAATAAAAGCAGTAAATGTGAAGTAAATAAGGAATAAATATGTATCTTTTTCACCTCATATCACTTCAGCAGTGAAATTAACAACCAACTGATTGGGTCCTTAGATAATCTTGACAATTATGACTTCAATAATCTCTTTAGCAAACAATATCTTTAATATTTCCCTTAAATTCTCTTATTAGATACGATAATTTCACATTTATTATTGCTATTTTAGCCAAAGAAATAACTGTCTACTGGTATCTGATGTTACTAGCCAGCTATTCTGTGGCTTGTTATAGAGATCCAACATTTTAAACATGAATAAATCTTTTGATGTAAATACTAAAAATGAGAATAATCTTTGTCATCGGCATTATCTTTTTGTTATTCTTCAATGGTAATTTTAACCTTCTCTGCACACCCTCTAGCTTAATTATGCAAAATAGTGATGCAATATTGGCTGCAAGTATTCAAGTCATGTTATTCCTTTACTAGTATCATTAGAAATAACGAGTGAATATGATTTAATTTATTTTTTTATTTTATTGATATAATATGATAACCTGAATTCACCAATTCAACTAATCTACATTCACTAAAGGGGAATTTCTCCCTATCTAAAGTTTCTCCATTATCGAGACCTTTTATCAAGGGTGGAGAAATTTCATGACGTATTTTTCATATTTTTTTATATGATGATATTAGTGTTGATACTTGCAAAAACTAAATTTCGAATTGCAGGATCTCATGCGGCCAAATTTGTGTTAAACAATTTGGCCAGCTACACTTACGGGCAAAGGAGAGCGATTGCCAACATGATTTGACTTAGCATCACAAGCTTGGTCATCACTTGATGTACAAAATTTCATGGTCAGGACGAATATGGGCAAGATATTACTGCTTAACAAATGGGGGAAATTTCACTTGTCTTAGCAGAGATTGTGATTCTGGCAAAGTAACTTGCGATGGTAAGGGTGCAATTCCACCAGCAACCCTTGTAGAATTCACATTAGCAGGGTATGGGAGAAAGGACTTTTATGATATCAGCTTAGTAGATGGTTTTAATATACCAGTGTTTGTTAAACCTCTAAATAGATGTGACTGCAGCACAACAAGTTGATGTCCAAATGAGTTAGCAGGTGGTGATGTCATTGGGTGTAAAAGTGCTTGTGTAGCATTTCAACAGCCACAGTATTGTTGCACTGGTCCATATGGTTCTCCAAAAACTTGCAAACCAACCAGATACTCTCTACTTTTTAAACATTTGTGTCCTCAAGCTTATAGTTATGCTTATGATGATCAAACTATCACATATACATGTACTAAAGCTAACTACATGATTACTTTGTCCAGGAGTATATTATATATAACTCTTTCCATTTAAAAGAGATGAAGAATTAACACATTTACATGTACTAAAGGTTATATTTATGCTTATGATGATCAAACTGACACATTTACAGTACTAAAGCTAACTGTTGAGTTAATATTATGTGGCTTAATTCTGTAGGTATTTTACATATATTAATTAGGGTAATGCAAAGGAAAAAGGAAAAAAATATATGTTGTATAGGAGATGAACATACATATCGTTTCAATTAAAGATTTTGTTTAAATGTAATATAATGACCTTTAATGTCATTAACATTCACATTTGTTTCTCAACAAGTTACTTCTTCTTAGCAACTCCTCTTGAAAATTTTGTATGAGAAGTGTGTTTGGCGAACATAATATACACCAACCCAAAGAAGTAAAAAACATAAGTTCCTCATTTCTTCTTCTTGAATATTTTTTGGGCAATTAGTTTTTGGGAAACTTCCAGATATTCAACCACTAGTGGACGTGTTTGAGATTAATTGTGGAACCTTGGGGAGCAACCGGCTAGAATTCGAATGATTTGCATCGGAGTCGAGCCAAAGTCGCTGTCAAGGCAGTGGCTTGCCACGACACAATATTTGTAATAATTTATTTAATTTTGGTTCAAAGCTGTTAGAGAACATTTGTTGTATCACATGACTAATGTTTTATTTGATTTATTTGTTACATATAAATCTACTAAGGATATATGGGATAGTTTGGAAAGAAATATGGTGCTGACGAAGCATGAAAGAAAAAGTATGTTGTTGATCAATGGATTAAATTTCAAATGATTGACAATAAGCCAATCATATAACAAGTTCACAAATATGAGAGTTTGACTGCTGATGTTCTCAATAAAATTATGAAGACGTGTGAGATTTTTCAGACTAATATTTCACTTGAAAAATTCTCACCATCTTGGGGTGATTATAGAAATAAGTTAAAACATCAGAAAAAGAATTTAACTCTTTAAGGACTTATTAGTCACATGAGGACTGAGGAGACGAATCGTTTCAAAGATAATATGGAAGCACTTTCACTTAATTCTCCTTAAGCTAATCTTGTGGAAGCTTCTGGTACTGTTGTTAAAGACAAGTTCAAAAAAGACAAACATAAGAAACAAAAGGCGAAGAAGAAAAAATATTTTAACAAACTAGAGAAACAAATTAAAAATTAACCAAAGGACCTTGTTTTGTTTGTGGAAAACTTGGTCATAGGTCTGCTCAATTTTATCAAAGAAAATGGCAAAACTCCAAGCAAGAAGGACAAGGTGATATCCAACCTTATCTTGCTGAGGGCAATGAAATAATTGCTACCATAGTCATTGAGGCAAATCTAAGGTGTGTTAGATACAAGTGCTTCAAGACATTTTTGTGGCAAGAAGGAATTATTCTATGAACTTAAGGAGTCCAATGATGATGAACGTGTTTATATGGGTAACTCCACTACTGCTGGAGTTACGGGAAAAAGAAATATCTTACTTAATTAACTTTTGAAAAAACTTTAGCCTTAAATAATATTTTGTATGTACCTCCCTTCGTAGAAACATATTTCTAGAGCACTTCTCAGCAAAGCAGGCCTTAAACTTGTTTTTGAAGATAATAAAATAAATTATTTTTCATGCACGAGACTTTGTTGAGAAGGGTGTCAGGACCTAAGCTAAGGACCTAGGTGTGACACGACAAATAGAAAACCAACAAGCCTTTTAGCATATCTTATGCATATCCTTGGTTGCAGAATATAAAACAAGCATAAAATAATTAAGTCTAAGGGAATTGGGACTTTGGACTCATGCTATGGGGATAGATAGGGGAAAGGGATTTCCATGATCCAATCATAATCAAAGACTAAAGGGAGGATTAATAGGACTCAACCTATAGGGAAGTAGGGACTTAGGAAGATCATCATTCTCCATCAACATCAACAACATCGATCAATATCATATAAAAGGGATAAGGGCTAAAGGATAAATCTCCATAAAGTGTCAGCATCATATAAACATACATAGCATAAGTATCCAAAAACACCTCTAATCAAGAGTAGGATGAGGCCCAAGACATGTCCCGAGCTCACCCTCAAAATAAGAGCTAAAGTAATAGGACTTAGGAAGGATTAATAGGACTCAAACTATAGGGAAGTAGGGACTTTAGAAGATCATCATTCTCCATCATCATCAACAGCATCGATCAATATCATATAAAAGGGATAAGGACTAAAGGATAAATCTCCATAAAGTGTCAGCATCATATAAACATACATAGCATAAGTATCCAAAAACACCTCTAATCAAGAGTAGGATGAGGCCCAAGATATGTCCCGAGCTCACCCTCAAAATAAGAGTTAAAGTAATAGTGTCTCAACATATGTAAGAAAGAAAACAGATCATGCCCTCGAACTAGAGGACTTACCACAAGCTAAGATCTTTTCGAATTGTACTAGCCATAAGGAGGTGGATGAGAAAATGCTCCGATCCATGCATGGCTAGATCATGTAGGCAAAAATATGCGTTAGTACTTTAAATGTACTAGTTTGTTAGATGCAATACAACAATAGATATAACCTTCATAACAAGATGCATAACCATATGCAATGGAAATAAGCTCAATATGACATGCATGAGAATGCTTCAATCAAATCATTTATGGAAGATAAACGTAACATCCTATCATCATAATATATGGAGGAGACCATAACCGACACATAAGACCATGCGAGCTACTACATGAAATCCAATGAACTCCTTCTATTGAGAAAAAGGAAATCGACTTGCCAAGGTAGAACTCCATAAACTTCGTATATACATCTTTTGTGAATAATATGGCTTAGGTGGATCCACTAGCCTATCCTATAAGGGCTCCTATGGTGGCACAAGTTAATAAGACAAAAGATTGCTGTTAGGATTCCCTTACTGAATCCCGCCTCAATGCCCCATTCGGTGTTAAGTCATTCCTACGAAATGCATTTGAAAACTTTTGCATTCATGTTTATTAAAAGAATAGCTTTATCATCATCATATATAAAGAGTAGTTCATCTAAAATTAAGATCCAACATGTGAGAATTGTCCTTATCACAATGGGATCTATCTTTTGGTGAGATCCCCTGATCACCATCTTTAACTTTCATAAGAGGGATACATAACTTCATAACTTTCATAAACTTGTAATTGAACCCTAATCTTTGGAAATCACACTTCGTTACAAAATTTGATATGATAATTGGGTGAGCTCATGCATGTATGCTTTAAATGATATAACTCAAGAGGATTGTCACGACCCAAGCCTAGGGCCTAGATGTGACACGGCGAATGGAGCTCGAAGGAACCCCAAATAAGACTCTTAACTTATCATTACACATCATTGGTCATAGAAGCATATAAAAGACATAAAGTGAAACGACCCAAAAAATGTGCCTCGGAATGCCCAAAATTTTTATTTCCATATATCTCAAAATTTTTTTGCTATTTCAAAAATCCGACTTCATATTTGTGATCAGAGGGTCAAAATTAGGTGAAAAAGAGTCTAACCCCGATTTAAGAGAGAGAATATTCAATTTTCGAAAGTGCAAATTCCCGTGAGGTTTCTTCGTTGCCTCCACGATGCGCCAAGGGCGCGCTCATGTACAATTTTGCCACCACATCCTCTCCATGACGTGGAGAGATGTATTTTCCTTGGCAGTGTTTTCCCTATGCGGACCAGATATTCTAAGTGTTGGGCCCAAGTTTTCCCAAGCATGTTTTTATCTATACTTAGCCAAATTTCACCCTTATATTATCTAAAAAGTTTCCCAATACTCCCCAAAAAACTTACCCATATTTCCACTCCAAAATTTAAGACTCAAAACCCTCATCCAGAATTAAGGATTCTCTTCAAGCTTCAGGCCTGCATTTTCAAACTTTATCAAAAACTTCCCCAAAGCTAAGGTATGTGGTGTTGAACCATTGGGTCCTTCCATCCATCGTGCCTAAGCCTCCTTTTTACTAATATTGCATGATTTAAAGTTGATTTTACATGTGGGTCTTGTATATTGAGAAACTTGCTGCATAGTGATTTTAGTTCATGAAAGTATGATTGTTTTAGCATGTTTTGAGCTCTAAATCTTGGATCTAATGTTGGATTTGA
>JAPFFP010000098.1:6628274-6665893 GCA_026153255.1 Solanum medicagineum
CAGAGAGGGTGAGAGCCCCGTTGTGCCCGGACCCTGTCGCACCACGAGGCGCTGTCTACGAGTCGGGTTGTTTGGGAATGCAGCCCAAATCGGGCGGTGAATTCCTATTTAGTCTTATGATTCACGTTTGAATTAGAATATCTTTATACTTAGGATTCACTTTTGATTTAGTACTATTCTATCTAAATAATTACCAAAAATTTTGACTATCAAATATTTTGTTAATAAAAGTATTAAAAAGAAAACAAAATCAGTAAAATTATGCTGGAAACATTAAACTACTCCTTTTATATTTATGAATCTTTTGTTACGTTAAATATTAATCAGTTAATTATTTAACTTCTAATTATTCAATTATTATATTACTTTGAGCGTGGATTTGGTACAGAGAAAAATATTTTCTATTTTGGTATATTTTTTATCTATCCAAATAATCTTAAAATATGAAAGTAGGAAACAATAATCTTTATAAGTAATATTTCAAGTTCATTGTCTTATCTTTTACCAATTCAACACTCAAATTCACTTCTAATTTTATAAAGTAAAATTATTACTTTATGTATTAGAAAATTATTAACATATCCATATTATACACAGTTGAATTGATTTTCTTATATTTGTCGTTTCACGATAAACTAAATTATTGCCTCAAATTAATAGTATTTATTTAATACTTTATATGAATATTGTATTTATTTAATCACAAGTACTATTTATATTTTTCTTTTTAAATTCATGCGATATATACGTGCAGAGCACGTAGACTGAAACTGGTGTATGCATGTATGTATGTATGTATGTCTGTATATATATGTGTGTGTGTGTGTGTGTAGAGTATTAGTGGATGCCACTACAACAACAACAACATTACCCCGATGCTTCAAAGGCTCCCGCCCATTGCGGTATTAGTGGATGCCACTATTAAACCAAAATAAATGGCATGGCTTGTTTCTCCCTGGAATCTTTTTTAATTCTCGAAACATCTCTCTGTCCTCCTTAGTGGCATTGAAGTACTTTAAAGGGCTAGTAGTGATATTTCTTTATTGAATAGTTTAGCCAACATTTGTGGCAGTAGTCTAAAGATTTGTTAGGCATCATGATGAAGTTTGAGCTGATTGAACTCTAGGAAAGAAAACAATGCATCTCCCTGCCCCCACAAAACAATAGGTCATACATATATATCTTTTCAGAATATTGGATTCGATACGTTGAGCAACATTTTTAACCAATTTTCGTAACTTGAAAGAAATCCTTTTTTTGTTTCTTTAACTTAAAAGAATTTCCATTTCATTATAATTAGTACTTGATTAGTAATTCTTTTATTCAATTATGTGATACACTATTTAATTTCTTATTAGCACTTGTTCTAAATAGTAAAATGATTTTATCAGAAATAAATTATCTTTAAGTTTTTTTACCTTTACTGATGTATTGTAGTTACAGTGCAAAAATCTCATTTATGGGCTACAAGTTCCAAAATACTCCCACTATTTCAATTTGTTTGATCAAAATATTGACTTACATGAATCTTAATAAAATAAAATAAAAGACTTTTGAATCCTGTAATACTTTCTCTATCCAACAATATGATAGTTGTCCATTAGTACTAGAAATTGAGAAACAATAAATGATAGAGTTAGTTTTATCAAATCATTATTATTGAATATAAGTCATCTAGACATTGAAAAATGAATACTACTTAATAAAAATGGTAGACATAACATGATAAAATTTTCATTTGTTTTATAAGCTTAACAAATATTATTGGACATTCCTGAATTGTATGATGGACAAGCAAAGATAGATGGAGAGAATATTAAATTAAAAATATATAACGTGAGCAAAAACTATTACCTATTGGGAATCCGTATGTCCATATTCCTGGCTCTAGGCATGCTGGTGACCATTACCCCGGGTTTTGATGATTGTTACTTGTTGTATCATATTATATTGTTAGTTTAAATATAATATTTTTTTTTTGTTATTTAAAATTTTGTTATATTATATCATTCAAATCCATTGTTAGACAACAACGAAAAAACTCATTTTGTTTAACGAACAATTTAGTATGGTTGCGTCATTACTTTAATAATTTCTTCTCATTTTTTATTTTATTTATTATTTTATAATTTTTTTAACCATTTACCATATCTTTTCATGGTACCTACCACATATCCTACAATTTCTTATCGATTTATCATTCAAATTATAGATATATGATATTATGTAATGACAGAATAGTAAAATCTATCCAAATATAGTATATTCATTGAAACAACACAATATGATACAATATAATATTTTACAATACAGTACGATACATCATGAAATAATACGTAACAACCATCCAAACAAAGTGTACATAAATAAAAATAGAGGGAGTATAATCTTCCCATTAGTATAAATTGTTAATTAGTGAAATCAAACTATATAAGTCAGCTTAATAGTTTCAACTCCGCGGAAATATAAATGGACAAAGGGGGTGTATTTGCTTTCCTTTTCTAATTAAGGATTGGTCAAAAATTTTAAATCTTTTTAGGAAAATAAATTGCTTAAAAATAAGATATATGACTTTCATGATGATAGCAGAAAAACAAATTTCATAAGAAATATTTTACATTAATTATGCATTTTCAATCCCCTCCACATTTTAGCTCCACTCGCCTCATAGTCCATCTTCACCATCCCACACTCCTACCCTCATATACCAGGGGTTTGCAAAAACTGAACTGATTGATAATTAAACCAAATCGAGAGATATGTAATTGGATTATTAGGTTAATGGTTTTTTAATTGTTTTAAAAATAAATTATCAGATTATTAATTGTATCAATTTTTATTTTTAGTATTGTATTATTGGGTAAACCGATAACCTAGTAATACTACTCCCTCCACTTCAAAAAGAATGACTCCATTTTCTTTTTAGCTTGTTTAAAAAAGAATGACCCTTTCCTTTTTAAGCAACATTTTGATTTTGACTTTCCACATGTCATGTTCAATGCTACAAGATTAAAGGGTATTTTAATAAATTTGATAGCACTTTAATTTAGAATCACATAATTTAAAAGTCTTGTATATTTTTTTTTAAAACTGTGTGCCAATTTAGACTGGTCATTCTTTTTTAAAAGAAGGGAATATAGTAATTTAATTGGTTGGGGTGAGCAGAGCTTAATAGCTACTTAGTTGTTCAAAAGTAAAGCTGTCGTAAGTCTAACACTATTCTATTTACTCTCTCTAGTGAGGGGTTGGTACTACTTTATCCCTTAATTAGGGGGGATATATATATATATATGGACTGGATTGATTCGAATTTTTTAAATAACAAGCCAAATCATTTGTATCGGATTTTCAAATATATAAACGAAACCGATAAAACTCGATCTTTCAACCTATGGATTTTTTGAGTTTTTTTTTCAAGTTTCTCGAATTTTCATATTTTTTCTAGATTTCTACTGTATTCTAGATATGTCAACAAAGTATTCATAAAAAGATATAATGAAATTGTGATTCAAATATTTCTTTAGTCCTATCAAAATACAAATATCTAGGGTATTTTTTAAGAAAAACACAAAATATGATATGAGAGAGGACACTAAAATATTCAATAATAAAAAAATAATAAAATCACATAAAATAAATATTACAAATAAATAAGTTATAATGAAAATGATCATAATTTTAAAATACTAAATCATGCTAAAATAAGGATATAATAAGTACTGAATAATTACTTGGGTAAACATTAGAGAAAAACTAAAATTAACTTATACATATATTATTATTAATTGTTAGGTGTTGGATTAATTTTTTTCTAGCATTAGTATTGGTTTGGTTTTGTTATTTGAGCTTTAAAGTTACTAATATGAAAAACTTACTTAAATATATCATATTTTAAAAAATATTTACCATTTATAGCTATATAAATTAATTTTAATACATATATAATCCACTTAAAATAAATACTTTAGATTTTTCAATCAAAACAAGCCTAATATATTTTAAGGTACTTATAATACATCTACAATATACGCAATTTATGCATAGTAATATAGTATAATATATCCATATTACGTGCATAATTCAATTTTTACACATGCTGTTTTTTTTTTACCAATATATCTATATATAATACATATATATTACAAATAATTCATTGTTAGCGTTACAGTTGTTATAGATGATAAATATTTTCTAAATATAGTATACCTAGGGAATAAATAAAAAAATATATTCAAAAAAAGGTAAATATTTCATAAAAGAAACTCAAAAAGGTAATTCTTTCTGCTGCTATTTATGGACTATAGTGTTTATTAGACCATCAAAAATTCTACGTCAAACTTGATATAATATTTTAAAACACAAAAAGAATGAAAAAGTATAAGAAATATTTCGTAATGATCCTTTAGGTCATTTTCTGAGTATTGCATCTTTTTCGCCGATTAGAGTATTCCTATAATGGCTCCAAGTCATTTATGACCAATATATCTATATATAATACATATATATTACAAATAATTCATTGTTAGCGTTACGGTTGTTATAGATGATAAATATTTTTTAAATATAGTATACCTAGGGAATAAATAAAAAAAATATATTCAAAAAAAGTAAATATTTCATAAAAGAAACTCAAAAAGGTAATTCTTTCTGCTGCTATTTATGGACTATAGTGTTTGTTAGACCATCAAAAATTCTACGTCAAACTTGATATAATATTTTAAAACATAAAAAGAATGAAAAAGTATAAGAAATATTTCATAATGATCCTTTAGGTCATTTTCTGAGTATTGCATCTTTTTCGCCGATTAGAGTATTCCTATAATGGCTCCAAGTCATTTATGACCTATTGGTATGATACTTGGTCGTCTGGTCGTTCATTTGGATGTTGTGCAATTTTCCGTGTTTGGAGGCCTTTATAACTTTAAAAGTAAATTTCAAACTAAAATGCGGGTAAACAGCCTCAGAAAGGAATTTTCACAGTTCATCAGCTCTGGAATAGTTAAACTAGGCTGAAAGCATGGTCGGCTTGAGCATAAAGGATTTCAGTGAGAGTTTGAACTATATTTAGCATTTTAACCTTGAAAAATGACCAAAAATTGAATTCAGTCAACATTCTTGAAAAAGATGTTTGAATAGAAATTTTGACGGTAGTTAGCTTTGAAACATCAAGTTTGGTACAGTCTAGAACAACATTTAGTTTGGTTCCCAAGGATTCTGGGCTCATTTCGAGCCCCTTGGTAGAATTTGGTTTGAAATGGCTATAGAAGTGAGACCCTCATTTAGTCATAACGACCTCGTATGGAAATTTCGACTGCATCATTGAGTTTGGAGCATCAAATTTGGTGGAGGTAGCATAGTCTATTTACATGCACAAGGTTTTTGATGAATTTCGAGTACCCCATCAGAAATTGCGAAGCTGGATAAAATTGGCTTTTTAGCTGATATTTGATGCAGGCCAAGTTACTCATCGCGCTCGCAAATCCAAGCGGTCGAGTTCACTTGGGCCCAAGCAATCGTATTAGTGACTGTTTGGCCTTGAGACCTTCTCATTCGGTGAGGCCTGGTCGCATTTGTTAAGATATGGGTTTAAGGACCTTCACAATTGCGTAGGCCCAAGCCGTGTTCACGAAGGCCACTTTGTGAATGAGCCACGATCATGGGCTTGAGGGTCACGTTCGCGAAGGTCACTCTAGTGGCCTTTGTATTCCTATTTCTAGGTTGCGGTTAGCATCTTCCTCAAACTTTAAGAAATAATTACCTAGTCATTTTAAGTCCATTTTTGGCGATTCAAAAGGTCAAGTGAAAGGAATTTTCATGAGGAATGTGTTGGTGGGATTAGAAAGTGACTTAGAAGCTTCGTTGGAGGTGAGCTCTTCATTTTAACTGTTGTACTTACCATTTTTAGATTGGAATTTTTGAGGAATTTTTAGAAAATAATATCTTGGTCAATAAAGTTTCGAATTAGTTGATTCAAAAGCCTATCTTATGGGGGATTTTCGTGGTAAACGTCATGGTGCGCTTGGTGTCAGCTGAGAGGGCTTTGTTTTGGGTAAATATCTTTAGTTAGCTGTTACCAGAGTTGCATTTTTGAGCTAAAATTGGGCCTCTAATTTATTGTTGGTACTGGGGGTGCGTTCAAAGTCTGAATCGTGTCCCATGTTAGGACATGAGCTCAGGGAGCTAGATAGGACCAAGTTTTCGAGGTTAATTACAAAATTCCAGATGTGGGTCCAATATTTCCCATTTTTACTTTAAAATTGGTCCACTTTTATTCCTTACAATTTTAATGTCATAATGATCATCATTGCATTGTGGATCTCTTTTTGGTAGCTTGATAGTGTTATAATGCTATCCGAATTGTAAAAGCACCAACAAAGTAGGTTGAAGCACGCGTGTTCAGCCTACAAATAGGCTACAACTTCCATTCCTTTAGACTAAGTCTAAGTGCATGAATATTGATGAAATTGCATGAATAATGGATGAGATTAGTTCATATACCTTACTTGTTAGAATTCTCGTTTTCACCGATATCTAGGGCTGGTGGGTACTTGTTTGGTTACTTTCAGATCATTTATGCCTAGTGTGGTTACCTTCTATTAAGATTATGATATTTAATGCTTGTATTGAGCCTTAGTCTAGGCTTAGATTAGTGATTCTATTAACCACATCCTTCAGGGCCAGTTGGCTGATAATTTTTCCCTAGTGTGACCTAAGAGGCATATGTCATGATCTAAGTCTAGGTCCTAGTCGTAACACGACAAATGAGGAGCCTAGAGGTACCTCATCCAAACCCCATAGCATTCATCAAGTATTTATGGGTAAATAAACAGCATAATGTGGACTAAGTGACAACAATCATTGGAAATTCTAATAAACCTCCACTTAAAACATAAACTAAGTCATCCAAACACACCATTATACATTAGGGGTTTAGCGAGTACTATGATATACTCAACCTCTCCTCAAATACCAAAGTCATAAAAATAAGATAGAAAGTAAAAGTCTGTATAAATAGAACTAAATAATGTCTAAAATATACAAAGCATGAAGAAATAAGATGTAATGCCCGAACTAAGGTCTCACCGAAGCTACTAATCTTACACGCCAAAGATAGCCACGTGCTGATGGAGGAGGTGGAGCATTGATTCGTACATGGTTACATCATGTAGGCAACATATATGTTAGTACGTATGAATGTACTAAGTATGTGAGATTCAATGCAAACATGGAACCATAATGTCATCATGCATAAAATTGTAATGTAATCATTCATAAAATTTAGAAGTCTCTATGCATGGAAATGTAATGTCATCATTCAAAACATGCAAGTCTATATCCAAGGAATAAGGTTCAATGTGAAGTAAAGATCAATACATCTTAAAGAAACATATTTACAGAACAACAACATCAACTACATAACTTTGTGTGAAGAGACCATAACATATATATAAAACCATGTGAGCTATTACATGGAATAATCCAACATAACCCCCTATGTTGGCATGGGGAGTCCACTTGCCAAGTGAAATTTTATCAACTCGTGCACGCATTTCTTAGTTTACTTAGCTATTGTGGATCTACTAGCCTTAGCCTACAAGGGCTCCTATGGTGGCACATAGTAAATGAGACAAGAGGTTGCTTCTAAGGTTCCTTACTAAATACCACCTCAATGCCTCATCAGTGCTAAGTCAATACCATAAAATACTTCAAAATATTGGTGTAGTCATGCAATATAACTTTAAATCATAAGTAAAAATAAATTGGAGTAGCTCAACAGCTCAAAAGCTACTCAAGTGAGAATTGACCTTTAACATTGAGGGTCCATCATAAACATCGTTAAGGGCTAACATGCTTACATCTTTGACAACATTCATAACTTTCAAAACTTACTTTTGGCCTTTACCTTTAACATCCTACAAAACTCATCATGTACTTGTGGGCCTATACAATAACTTAAAATCACATAATTCAAGGGTATAAATCATAAACAAGATAAAATACGTAACTTTATAACCAAAATTATACAACCCACATCATCATTTAAAAACACTAGGTAATGAAATTATAGTAATCAACTTGATAGTCACAGGAACTCATGGTATATCATCATATTACATTATTTAGATCAAAGTATATGTAAATATACTATAAAAACGTCATTTAAATCATGCTAATGAAACTCACAATTTTCAAGATCTTAAAGAAAAGGAAAAGGAAATTATTTAGGAACTTTGTGGGTGGAAGGAACCTAAAAATCAAACTCACATTAAAAGACCTTAAGGAAAGACTTAAAAAGGTTGAGGTAGAAAGCTCTTGGAACGAAACCCTAGCCTTGCCTTAGAGAGTACCTTAGAATATTTTAGGAGAGTTGGGGAATGATGAGAATAAGAGTCAATGAGAGGGTTTAGGGTCTAATATCGGAAGTCCAACACAACGTAGTTTTAGGCTTAGGGAACAAAAATGGACAAAAATATTCTTCATTAAAACTATCTAAACCTTGACCATGACTTGATTACGGGTCTAAACCAAACCATGGATCGTACTTGGGGTTTCGTCCTATTCAACTTTTGTAACATCTAAAGTTTCATATCTGAAGGTCAATTCATACAACCCATCTATGACTCATAGATTGGTCTACGAGCCATAGACTCGTCCGTAGAGTAGGCCAACACTTAGGAAAATTTCCAAATCCTGGGACACCATCTCTGAGACCAAACTACGAACTATCCAATAAACTATGATTAGCATTGTTTGTTGATAGTTCAATCTTCGGGAACCATATTTTCCATCAACTCAGGTTATGAATCCACGGACCCATCCTATGGTTCATAGTTCTATTTATGGATCGTAAAGACCATTCATGGATAACCGTCATAATCCCAAACTATTTTTTGGCGGTCAAAATGACTATTGTTGTTCTTTACAGAACTTAGGATCAAAAAACACTTTTACATTCGACGACAGATGTAGGCATTCGGTGATTTGCCAAATTGATTCAGTGGTCAATAGTATTGTCGCTGATTATGACAAAATCCATGGGTAAAAGATCTGTCACAAAGGGCAATGTGTGTGGCCTTTCGACGGATGGCTGAATCAACTTTGGTGGTCAAATTAACCATCATGAAAGTTGACTAGCAATGCAAATTTCCCCAAGATTTAAATTTCTACATACCAATAGTAAAATAGGGGAAATTTCGCAACAATGCCTTATCAACACATTATCACACTAAAGCACAAGCCCATTTCTTCCTAGAAATCACACCATGAACGCGAATTAAACCAAATGATCACTTTTCCCTGATGAAAGACGTGAGCGACTCCATCATCGGGCCAGTACAAGTCACGTGATCAAATTCGTAGGTTACTCAGATTTCACCCAAAACACACGATGCAAATAAACCCATAGAACATGCATTCACATCAATTCCAAGAAATCAAGTTCATAATCAACAAAGATGACATACAAATTCAATTCGATCAAATTGAGATACAATACAAACTATCACAATAATTAGGCACCACAAACTTCATTCATACACTAAACCCATCACACATGTGCAATAAATTTCACCAAATATCATTGAAATCAAGAACCCATATAACCAAGTGTAAAAATCAAATCCTGGGATCATTCGAACAACGCACACCATGATTTTCAATGATTTCCCACATCACACGATGACCCACATGACTCCAAACTCCAGCAATACCAAGTCCAAGAATAGCATAAAAATGATGAAAATGGCTGAAGACATACCGTAAAAATGATGAAAGCCAATAAGGATGACAATGATGATTTTGTTGATGATATGAAGCTAAATACCAATGAAATTCATGAAAAATTTGTACAAGATGAGTGATGAGTGATTAGGAGTGAGGATGAAATGTGAAAAGTAAAAGAGTACTTCAAGGTGAAGTAAGTTGGTCAGGCGATTCAATTCAGCAACCCCGATTTGCATCGCCTAACACATTTGGTGATCCACCGAATATGTCCCTGACAGCCTTTTCTTAGTAGCATAAGCCCTCCTTATTGCATAAAAAGGTGGTGACACTGTGCATCACCTAACAAATCCGATGATCCATGAAATTGCAACTTTAACTGTTGAATTTGACAAAACCTCAAAGGCCATCAATTGACCCAAAAAAGGGTCAAATTCGGGATCGCTGTTTCAACTTGGTGATCTATTGAATGGTGAATTCCGTCGGCTTTTGCACCCTATCACAACCCAAGCCTAGAGCTTAGATATGACACAGCGAATGGGGAACCCAAAAGGACCCCAAACATGCCTCTTAACATATCATTACATATCCTTGGTCGCGGAAGAAATTAAACAACAATAAGAGAATAGAAATAAGGGCAAAGGGACTAAGGGAATCTTTCATAGCTTAAAACATGCAGGATTCAAGAGAGTCAAAGCTCATAGCATCATTACACAACTTGTCCAACAACACCTCTAAACTTAGAATTTAGCATGGGCCAATACAACTTTCCGGGCTCACCCTCATAGTTAAAAGCATATAACAAGATAACGAGAGTCTCTGCATACATAGGAACAAAAGAGATCATCCTCAAAGTTGAGGACTCACCAAGCTTGCTTGAAGAGATAGTATTACCCACGTGGAGGAAGGTGATCAAGTGGAGCTCCAGTTCCTACATGGTAACATCATGTAGGCATAAAGTATGCGTTAGTACGTTTGAATGAACTAAGTATGTAGGATGCAATGCAACAATGGATATGCATCTTAGGAAAAGTGCATAATCATAAGCAATGGATAGCATAATAACAATATGACATGTATAAATGATGCTTGAAGTAAAACATGCTTATATAACACTTATTACATGTGTAGGAAGAGACCATCATCATAGACCAAGCAACTTAGTATTTGGAATCCAAGGCATGCCACCTGCTTGGAAAGTGGATAAGGTATATACCCCTCATCTATGGTAGTACGGGATTGCCACCACCCGACAAGATGGATGAGGTATATACCCCTCATCTATGGTGGTACGGGACTGCCAACACCAGACGAGGTAGATGAGGTGTATACCCCTCATTTGGGGTAGTATGGGATTGTCACCACCGGACAAGGTTGATGAGGTATATACCCCTCATCTATGGTAGTACAAGATTGCCACCACCCGACAAGGTGGATGAGGTATATACCCCTCATCTTTGGTATGGTCACTTGCAACACTATAGATAATTTCCATGATAATAACTCGTATATGCACTCCTTTCATCATCATAAAGTCATTCAAGTCATAGGTCATGCAATGGATCATCAATAGCTCAAGAATAAAAACCCGGACATTTTACCAAACACTTGGTGGGTGTGCAATGCTAGTGTAAGATCATACAATTCAAGAGTGAAATCATGAAAGAAAGATCCATGTAAAACTAACTATCAACACTTGGTAATACCCTCATGCAAGATACATCAGAACCCTTCCTCAAAATCACTTCATGGATCATAGATTCATAGATCAAAACATGCTTAAATAGTCACAATTTTATGAAACCCCAACATAGTTTATAACAAAATTCATAATAAGTAAAACCCTTAAGTAAATCAACTTAGGAACATGCAATTTATGTAAAAAGGAAGGTTGGGTACCATGAGTGAAAGGAACCAATGGTTGAAACCCACATACCTCAACTTTGGAGAATTCCTAGAGGAAGATTTGATTGAGAACTTGAAGGTTGAGTGAATTCCTTAAGATCCGAAATGAGTTTGGGACCCTTAATTTTGAGTGAAATATTTGTCTAAGTATTTGAGAAGGTTTTTGGGGAATGTCTTGTAAGATATGGTGTAGAAATATAACTAAGTATATGTTCTTTTACACATAGGAAGGCTTAACCCCAAGACCCAAAGGCCTTTGACCAAAATGGAAAACTGTGACAAAAATAACACTGATCCGCGGCCTAGTCGCGTCGAGCCGAGGGCGCGGATCATCTTTGGAAATTGATTTTTTTGGAAAATAACATTTTGATACGGTTGCTCTAAAATTGGGGGTTAGATCCATTCCCCACTCAATTCCTCCCCCTCCCCGATCACGAATATGAAGTCAGATTTTTCATATCATGCACGAATTTTGAGATATATGGAAATTATGATTATGGGCACTTTTGAGGCACATTTTCGGGCACTTTTTGGGGTCGTTTCAATATCTCCACCTTGGGAACATTTGTCCCAGAATGTCAAGAAAATGAATATAAGAAGGATCATGAAGAGATCACCCCTAACAACAATGCAACAATACACTTCAACATCATTTTAAAAAATCTCACGTAAGTATCAAAATCGCCATGAACTTGTCAACATAAACATGAACTTATGCAAATGACATAAGGGCTAATACATAAGACTGAAATCACATAGGGGACATAGAATTAGTACCTTAGGCTTGAGTAGAATGGAAGAGATAGGATATCACTTTTGCATGTCCGCCTCGGATTCCCATGCAGCACTTTCAACTTGTTGGTTTCTCCAATGAACCTTGACGGAAGCAACATCCTTGTTCCTCAACCTCTTCACTTGTCTATCAAAAATTTCTATCGGAACCTCTTCATAATTCAAGTTAACTTCAACAACACCTAATATGAAGAGATCAGCCCTAACAACAATGCAACTATGCACTTCAATATCATTTTCAAAAATCTCACGTGAGTATCAAAATCACCATGAACTTGTCAACATAAACATGAACTTATGCAAATGACATAAGGGCTGATACATATGACTTGAAATCACATAGGGGACATAGAATTATTACCTTAGGCTTGAGTAGAATGGAAGAGATAGGATATCGCTTTTGCATGTCCGCCTCGGCTTCCCATGCAGCACTTTCAACTTGTTGGTTTCTCCAAAGAACCTTGACGGAAGCAACATCCTTGTTCCTCAACCTCTTCACTTGTCTATCAAAAATTTCTATTGGAACCTCTTCATAAGTCAAATTAACTTCAACAACACCCACAACATCAAGAGGTACAATGGCACTTGGGTCACGCACACACTTCCTCAACATAGACACATGAAAGACCGGATGAACCAAGTCCATTTCACTAGGCAACTCCAACCAATAGGACACCTTACCAATCCTCCTCAATACTCTATAAGGACCAACAAATCTTGGACTCAACTTACCCTTCGTACCAAATGAACCACACCCTTTATGGGTGAAACCTTCAAATAGGCCCAATCACCAACTTTAAATTCAAGATCCCTTCTCCTCACGTCAGCATAGGACTTTTGACGACTTTGGGCTGTTTTCAACCTTTTTCTAATCAACCTTACCTTCTCGATGGCCTCCATAACCAGATCCAGACCCAACAAAGCCATTTCCCTCACCTCAAACCATCCAGTCGGGGATCGACAACATCTACCATCGAGATCCTCAAAAGGAGCCATACCAATGCTAAAATGATAGCTAATATTGTAAGCAAACTCGATGAGTGGAAGATAGTCATCCCAACTACCCTTAAACTCTAATACAAAACTCTAAGAATATCCTCAAGAGTTTGGATAGTTCTTTTGGCTTGGCCATCCATTTGAGGGTGAAAGGCCATACTAAGCTTTACCTTGGTACCAGACCTCATTGGAAGGACCTCCAAAAGTGAGAAGTGAATTGAGCACCATGATCCGATATGATAGACAAGGGCATCCCATGCAATCTAACCATCTCACGTATATACAACTTAGCCTAATCTTCTGCACCAGATGTAGTCTTAGCCGGTAGGAAACGTGCCGACTTTGTCATTCTACCAACCACAACCCAAATAGAATCAAAACCCTTTCTAGTCTTAGGCAACCCAACCACAAAATCCATGTTGATTTCCTCCCACTTCTAAGTAGGAATCTCTATATCTTGGGCTAGGCCACCCGGCCTTTGATGTTTGGCTTTGACTTGTTGGCAACTATGACAACCGGATACGAATTTGGCAATGTCGTTCTTCATACCCCCTACCAAAATACATCCCTCAAATCTCTATACATCTTTGTAGAACCAAGGTGAATGGAATAGGAAGAATTATGAGCCTCATCAGGAATCTTCTTCCTCAAATCCTCAGCATTAGGCACACACAACCTACCGTGGTACCTAAGGGCACCATCTCTCCATTAGGAGAAAACCTCCATGTTGCCAACTCTCACCAATGCTTTCAATTCTAATAATGAGTGGTCAAGATCTTGTTTTTCCTTCACCTCCTCAACCAATGAAGATTTAGAGCCATCAATAACCACAATACCACCATTATCAACCTCCTCCAACCTAACACCCAATCTAGACAACCGACAAACCTCTCTAGCCACCTCCTTGCCACTATCATCAACATGTGCTAGGCTACCCATAGACACCCTACTCAAAGCATCGGGCAACCATATTAGCCTTACCGGGGTGATAATACACACTCATATCATAGTCCTTAAGAAGCTCTAACCACCTTCGTTCAAGTTGAGGTCTTTTTGAATGAACACATATTGGAGACTCTTATGATCAGTAAATATATCAACATGCAACCCATACAAGTAAGGATGCCAAATTTTCAAAGCATGTTACTTTTAAGTTATCTTTTTGCCTGAGTCTTTTGGACAAGACTACTTACTCCAGTAGGTTAGTAAGCTACCTCTTCTACTTTCAGGCAAGGCTAACTCTGAAGGGAGAGTTGAGCGAAACCAGGCATAAGGAGCAACAATCGCTATTGAGAGTTCCCCCGCTAGGGGAACGTCAGGAGGGGAACATACTCTATGTCCACTGATTAATACCATGGCGGATAATTCAAGATCATGGGTAGCATAATTCTTTTCATGTACCTTAAGTTGTCTAGAGGCATAAGCTATCACCTTGCCATTTTGCATCAAAACACAGCCCACCCAATTTGGGAGGCATCACAATACACAACAAACCCTTCCAACCCTTCCAATAGAGAAAAGATAGGGGTAGAGACAAGCTAATCCTTCAAGGTTTAGAAACTCTTTTCACACTTATCGGTCCACACAAACTTTGCCTTCTTTTGGGTCAAATTCGTCATGGGAGAAGCAATTAAAGAGAACAAATTCACAAACCTCCGATAGTAACCCACTAAGCACTAGAAGCTTCGAATGTTCGATGGAGTCAAAGGTATAGGACAATTTCTAATCACTTCCTCCTTTTAGGATCCACCTTAATACCATACCCCGACACCACATGACCAAGAAAGGCAACCTCTTCCAACCAAAACTCACACTTCTCAAATTTAGCATACAACTTCTCTTCCCTCAATTTTTGTAACACCGTCCTCAAATGACTCACATGCTCCTCCTCTCTATGGGAATAGGTCCATATATCATCAACGAAAGCCACCACAACCAAATCAAGGTAGGGTTTGAAGACCCTATTCATAAGATCCATGAAGATAGCCGATGCATTGGTCAACCCAAAGGACTTAACCACAAATTCATAGTGCCAATACCTAGTCCAGTAGGGTATCTTGGGAATGTCACACTCCCTCACCTTTACTTGGTGATACTCGGACTGAATATCAATCTTAGAGAAGTGACTAGCCCCTTGAAGTTGGTCAAAAAGATCATCAATCCTTGGTAGAGGGTACTCATTTTTTATGGTGACTCTATTAAGTTTTCAGTAGTCAATATACATTCTAAGAGAACCATTCGTCTTCTTCACAAACAATACTGGTGCACCCCAAGGTGATTGGCTAGGCCCAATAAAACCCTTCTCCAACAAATCTTTTAGTTACTCTTTTAACTCCTTCAACTTCGTCGGGGCCATACGGTAAGGAGAACTAGAAACAAGTTGAGTATCAGGAAGGAAGTCTATACCAAAGTATATTTCCCTTTGGGGAGGAACACCAGGAAGATCATTTCGAATGACATCAAGGAACTCATTAACCACTGGAACTAACTCCATGGGAAGGACTTTAGACTCCATATCCCTAACCATCACAAGATGATAGAGACACCCCTTAGAGATCAACCTCTGGGCTTTAATGCAAGAGATAAACCTACCCTTAACCACCACATCATGACTCTCCCATACAAGGACGGGTTCATTTGGGAATTGGAATTTGACCCTATGGGTCATACAATCAATAGAGGCATAATATGTATGTAACCAATCCATCCCAAGAATGACATCAAAATCCACCATATCTAACTCAACAAGATCACAAGGAAAAATTTTATGCAAAATGCAAACGGGACAATTTCTATAGAACTTTCTAGCAACAACAGATGCACCAATGGGATTATACACCTCATAAGGCTCACACAAGATTTCGAGCACAACAAGAAACTTTTTGGCAACAAAAGGAGTAACAAAAGAAAGAGTGGTGCCTTGGTCTATCAATGCATACATATCAAAATCAAAGACTTTTAACATACTGGTGATAACATTGGGCACCTTATCTACCCTTTGCCTCCCTTGAGGAGCATAGAACCGATTGTACATTGGGGCACCACCCTGTTATCCTCCTCTCCCTAAAGGAACTGCGTTTGCACCCCGGCCTCGTTGACGAACATCTTTACTCCTGTTGCGATTACGTGGAGACTCAATCATCTTGTGGCCTACTTCTCCACAACCAAAATAAGCATTGGTATCCCTCAAGCATGGGCCATCATGACCCATACCACATTTTAGACATATAATATTAGACACCACACCACCATCACCTTGGGCCCTTGGGTAGCCATTGGAAAACTTTCTATTAGGAGCTTGAGAAGACCCTTAGCCTTGATGAACCAGCCACCCTTGGGACTTTGGAACCTTCCTTTAAAACGGGCCCTCTTGGCCTCATTACCCCTTCTCTTTCTCAACTTTTCCCCATCCAATTGTTCGATATAAGTCATAAGGCGGGACAAGTCCATGTCACCTATCAACATGGCAACATTCCTCATTCACCAAATCAGGTACACCCATCACAAACATGTTCATTCTAGACCTTGGGTTGACAACCAAGTGTGGAACATATTTAGAGAGTTGGTTGAATTTGAGGGCACACTCCCTCACACTCATGGACCCTTGATTAAAATTCATGAACTCCATCATTTTAGCCTCCCTAAGCTTAAGAAGGAAGAACCAATTGAGGAATGCCGCCTTAAACTCCTCCCATAGAATCATATTGTTGATCCCCTTCTCCTCCTTCCACTGAGTATACCATATTTGGGCCACCCTCTTGAGTTGATAAATCGCCTAACTCTGCCTTCTCTTCCGATCTAACACCCATAATAGACAACACTTTGTACACCTCATCAATAATTCTTGAGGGTCCTCATCCACTTTAGACCCATTGAACTCTGGTGGGTTCATCCTCATGAAATCCCTTACCCTAGATGCCGGAGTAGGAGCATGAGGGGCTTGGGCCCATTGATAGCGAGAGCATCCTGGAGCTCTCCATGAGCCGGTTGTTCTTCGGGTATACGACCTCTTCTTCCTCTTATGTTAGGCATGAACTAAAAATGGCAAAGAACATTCATTTGGGAAAAAACCTTACCTTAACTTCTATAGCATGACATAGAGTAAGAAGAAGGGAAACATTTTCTAAAATGCCTGATAGCATCTTGCTCATAGTTGTGGTGCACGTCACAACCATGAACAAGACTCTAATCGACACGGTGTGTTGGATGTCGAGGACCACTAACAACCTAGTACTCTAATACCAAGTTTTTCACCACTCAAGACTAGAGCCTAGACATGACACGCCGAATGGGGAACCCAAAGGGACCCCAAACAAGCCTCTTAACACATCATTACACATCCTTGGTCGCGGAAGCAATTAAACAACAATAAGAGAATAGAAATAAGCGCAAATTGACTAAGGGAATCTTTCATATCTTAAAACATACAAGATCCAAGAGATTCTAAGTTCATAGCATCATTACACAACTTGTCCAACAACACCTCTAAACTTAGAATTTAGCGGGGTCAAGACAACTTTCTGGGCTCACCCTTATAGTAAAAAGCATACAACAAGATAACGAGAGTATTTGCATACATAGGAACAAAGGATATCATCCTCGGAGTTAAGGACTCACCAAACTTGCTTGAGGAGATAGTACTAGCCATGTGGAGGATGGTGATCAAGTGGAGCTCCGGCTCCTACATGGTGACATCATGTAGGTATATAGTATGCGTTAGTATGTTTGAATGCACTAAGTATGTAGGATGCAATACAAAAATTGAAAGAAAATTTAGGCAAATTACATAATCATAAACAATGGATAACATAATAATAATATGAAATGTATGAATGATGCTTGAAGTAAAATATGCTTATATGTCACTTATTACATGTTTAGGAAGTGACCATCATCATATACCAAGAAATGTAGCACTTGGAATCCAAGGCATGCCACCCGCTTGGAAGGTGGATGAGTTATATACCCCTTATCTATGGTAGTACGGGATTGGCACTACCCAACAAGGTGGATGAGGTATATACCCCTTATCTATGGTAGTATAGGATTACCACCACCCGACGAGTGGATGAGCTATATACGCCTCATTTATGGTAGTACAGGATTGCCACCACCTGATAAGGTGGATGAGGTATATACCCCTCATCTATGGTAGTACGGAATTGCCACCACCTGACAAGGTGGATGAGGTATATACCGCTCATCTTTGGTATGGTCACTTCCAACACTATAGATACTTTCTATGATAGCAACTCGTATATACACTTCTTTCATCATCATAAAGTCATTCAAGTCATAGTTCATGCAATGGATCATCAATAGCTTAAGAATAAAAAGCCAAACATTTTACCAAATACTTGGCGGGTGTGCAATGCTAGTATAGAACCATGCAATTCAAGAGTGAAATCATGCAAGAAAATCCCATGTAAAACCACACACCAATACTTGGTAATACCTTCATGCAAGATACATCAAAACCCTTCCTCAAATTACATAAGGGATCATAGATTCATAGCTCAAAACATGCTTAAACAATCACAATTTTATGAAACCCCAACATAGTTTATATCCAAATACATAATAAGTAAAACTCTTAAGTAAATCAACTTAGAAACATGCAATTTATGTAAAAAGGAAGGTCGGGCACCATGGGTGAAAGGACCCAATTGTTGAAACCCACATACCTCAACTTTAGAGAATTTCTTAATGAAGATTTGATTGAGAACTTGAAGCTTGAGTGAATTCCTTAAGATCCGAAATGAGTTTGGGACCCTTGATTTTGAGTGAAATATTTGTCTAAGTGTTTAGAAGGTTTTGGGGAATGTCTTGTGTAATATGGTGTTGGAATATGACTAAGTATAGGTGCTTTTACGCATAGGAATGCTTAGGCACAAGACCCAAAGCCTTTGACTGGAACAGAAAATTGTGACAAAAATAACACCGATCCACACCCTGACCGCGTCGCGCCAGGGGCGCGGATCGTCTCTGGAAATCAATTTTTTTGGAAAACAAAATTTTGATGCGGTTGCTCTAAAATCGAGTTTAGACCCATTTTCCACTAAATTTAGCCCCCTGATCATGAATATTAAGTCAGATTTTTGATATCACGCACGAATTTTGACATATGGAAACTACGATTATGAGCATTTCCGAGGCACATTTTCACCCACTTAAAAAATTTCACTTTCGTACACCTACACACACAACAGGTTATTTAAAACCACAAAAATCTTGGGTTTCCATCCAAGAAGCACTTTATTTGACGTTGTGGCATAAAAGAGTCCATTACCATTCATGGTTTGTTCACATAAATGACATCGACCAACCAAACACTATGTGGTTTTCCATAATACTTCTTCAACTGCTTCTCATTCACTCTGACTTTCTCCCCCTTTAAGTTCTCAATCTCAATAACACCATATTCAAGTACTTTACCAACTTTGAATGGACCCAACCATTTAGATTTCAACTTACCCGGGAACAACCTCAACTTTGAATTGTATAGTAATACCAAGTCTCCAACATTCAACTCCCTTTGAAGATCTTCAAACCATGCCATCTTTTAATTTTCTTCTTATATAGGGCTAAGCTCTCATAGGCCCTCAATCTAAATTCATCTGATAAATAAAGTTGCATGAGCCGAGAGTCTAGACCTTCATCATGATCAAAGTTTAATTTCTTCAAGGCCCACAAGGCACGATGCTCATGCTCTATCAATAGATGACAAAATTTTCCAAGCACAAGTTGGTACGGTGACATTGCGATTGGGGATTTGAATGCCATGTGGTATGCCCACAATGTGTCATCAAGCTTACTTGCCCAATTACTTCGATTCCCATTCACTTCAGAAAGAATAGCCTTTATCTCCCAATTTGACACTTTAACTTGGCCATTTGCTTGAGGATGGTATGGAGTTGTCACTCGGTGCTTCACCTCATATTTACTCAATAATACACCAAACAACCTATTCCAAAAATATGAGTCTCCATCGAAGATAATAGCACGAGGGCTACCGAAATGAGTGAGAATGTTTTTCTTTTAAAAGTTCAAGTTTGCCACACCCTTATTGTCATAAGATGGAAAAGAAATCGCCTCTTCCCATTTTTATACATAATCAACAACCAATAAGATCTACCGATCACCAAAAGAGCTTACAAAACGCCCCTTGCAATCAATTCCCCAAACATAAAAAATTTTTAATTCAAGAATTGGGGTATGAAGGAATTCATGGTATCTAGTTATGTTACCTTGAAGTTGAAACTTTGGAGAAGCCTTAGCAAAGTCATGGACATCCATGTGTAGAGTGGGGCAACAATATCCACCTTGGCGAACTTTGAGGCTATTCAGATCCCTCTATGATGACCTCCGGTTAGAGATGAATGGCATTCTTCTAATATAACACTCATGGATGATTCTGGAACACACCTCCAGATCACATTGCCAGCACACTCTCTAAATAAGAAAAGATCATCCAATAAATATCATTTCACACCAAACAAGAACTTTCTTCACTGATGATGGTTGAGATACTCTGGATTAGTCCCACACATTAAATAATTGGCAAAATTGGCATACCCCGGGCTATAGTCAATAGAAACAACCATGAGAGTTTTATCCGAAAAATGCATCGGAAATATCAACAACTTTAGCACCTTCACCATTAGATTCAAGCTAAGAAAAATGGTTCGCCACTTGATTTTCACAACCTATATGATCTTCGACCTCAAAATCAAACTCTTGCAACAATAACACCTATCTAATTAACCTCGTCTTTGCATCCTTCTTGGCCATCAAATATCGAAGTGCAGCATGATCCGTTTGAACTACCACATTGGTTCCCAACAAATATGCCCAAAATATCTCAAAAGCATAGACAATGGCTAATAATTATTGCTCTATCACTATGTAGTTCTTTTGGGCTACATTAAGGGACTTGCATAATAAGTAGGATGGAATAGATTGTCCCTTATTTGACCCAATACAGCCCATAAAGTTACTCCACTAGTATCACACATTACTTCAAAAGGCAATAACTAGTCAGGAGACACAATTATAAGGGATGCAATAAATTTTTCTTTGCCTTCAATTAAGCATCATCACACATAAATATTGACTCCTTCTCAAGAAATTTGCATAATTGATTGGCTATCTTGGAAAATTCTTTGAAAAAATGCTAATAGAAATCGGCATGCCCCAAAAAAGTTCTCACCCCCTTGATAAAGGTAGGGGAGGAAGGCTAACAATAACTTTGGCCTTAGCTTGATCCACTTGCATCCCATCACCTAAAATCTTGTTCCCCAAGATGATATCTTCTTTAACCATGAAATGACACTTATCCCAATTGAGTACCAAATTAGTTTCAACACACTTTGATGTATTTTTTGTAGATGAGTAAGACATAATTCAAAAGTGTCGCCAATGACCAAAAAGTTATCCATGAATACCTCCATCGAATCTTCTACCATATCTGCAAAGATAGCAAGTATACAATGTTGGAAAGTAGCCAGAGCATTGCAAAGACTGAATGACATTCTCCTAAAATCAAAGGTCCCATACGGGCATGTAAAGGTGGTTTTCTCATGGTCCACAAGGGCTATAGAGACTTGATTTTTCCCGGAGTTACCATCAAGAAAGCAATACCACCATTTTCCTGTAAGACCATCCAATATTTGCTCCATGAATTACAATGCAGAGTGATTTTTATCCGTCGATGAGTTAAGATGCCTATAGTCTATGCAAACACTCCACCCTGTCATCGATCGAGTAGACACAAGTTGATCTTTCTCATTCTTTACAATGGTGAAGCCACCCTTTTTCGGCACAAATTGGACGAGACTAACCCAACTACTAATCAAAATTGGATAAATAACTCTAACATCCAATCACTTAATGATTTCCTTCTTCACCACCTTTTACATTGGTGTGTTTAGTCTCCTTTGATTCTCAATATTCAACTTGGAATCCCTTATCAAGTTAATATTATGAGTACAAATACCTGGAGATACTCCAATGATGTTTGTGACACTCCATCGAATTGCTTTAATAAACTGCATTAACACTCCGGTCAATGCTTGCACATGATGATCAAGCAAATCGGATGCCACAATTACTGTGTTTCACCACTCCTCAATAACCCATACTCAACTATGATGAAAGAGCTTTCAATTCAAGTTAGGGGTTCTTCAATGGAGACTTGGAGAGAGAGTTCTCTCGATTTTTGAAATCAATATCGAGCTTAATTGGGTTCTTGTAATTAGAACCCAATCCCTCTAATACTGCACACACCTCAAATAATCTTCAATCACTTCACCATCATAATTGAGCAACATAGTTGCAAAAGGTTCTACCAAGATAAATACCTCCCCGATGTCTGTAAAAGCTTCTTCACCATATCAAACTTAAGATATCACCTGATATTCTCTTGGTTGCTTCATCGATTTGTACACATTAAAGGTGACTTCCTCATCATTCACCTGAAATTTGAGTTCCTCGCATTCCACATCAACCAAATCCCTATTGGTAGCTAAGAACGGCCCACCGAAAATAATTGGTATCTCAACATCAATCTCACAATCAAGGACCACAAAAGTGACAGGAAATATGAATTTATCCACTTTCACAAATACATCATATAAAAAATTCCAACTGGCCTTTTAATGGATCGATCCGCCATAAGAAGCATCATTGTTGATGGTGAAAGGGCCCAAATCTAGTAGTTTAAACATAGTCAATGGCATTAATTTGATACTAGCTCCAAGATCACACAAAGCCTTGGAGAATGGACAAACTCCAATCGTGCATGGAACCATAAAGGCACCCGAATCTTCTTTCTTAATTACAAAATTATTTGACACTATCGCACTATAATGGTGCGACACTACAATAGTTTCACACTCAAGATTTCTCTTCTTAGTAACTAGCTCCTTCATAAATTTGGCATATCTAGGAATTTCCACAAGAGCTTTAACCAATGAAATATTGATTGAAAGAGAATTATATATTGACATGAACTTTTGAAACTTGGTTTCATCATTCTTCTTCTTCAACATTTGAGGGAAAGGTAGATCAATTTTCACTTGAGGCACTTTCATTTAGGTAGATGAGGAAAAATATTTGGAGGGTGCATTTTTGGATTTGCTCTGCTCTCCCCCAACTTTAATGTTGTGATCACTCCCGAGATTTCCAAGAGAATGTTTTCCGCATCAACTATTACATCATTACCAACTTCCGGCTCATCAGTCCCCTCAAATAAATAGGTCTTTATGCCTTTGGTTGTCTCAACATCTGGAGAGAGTACACTCCCCTCAATTACCTAGCTGCTTCCTGTAGTAATGGCCATATATTGTTGATTGTCATTCTTTGGGTTTACCATGGTATCACTTGGCAAACTGCCTTTCGCCTTTGGTTTAAATGAGTGGAGATGGTTCCCAATTGTGTCTCTAATTGTTTGATCAAAGCCAAATGAGATGTAACCATTAGGTTCAATGAAGAGAAATCCAACTTTATTTCCTTAAGAACCTTGTCCGAGCCTTCCACCTTGTTGAGGATCCTAGAAAGTATATCCTCAGTAAATTTTCTGGATTTGCAAAGGGATCTTTTGGCTCCACTCTATCATAAGGAGGAATATAACACTTCTTATCTACTTCATGTTCTCTCCACCCTCAACTCTACCTCTCCTATCTCGATCACGTAATCCAATATCATTCGTCCAACCGTGATTCTTTGGTGGCCTAGCTTGGTTCCCCAAATAACGCACCTCTTTCATTGTATCTAGCCCCAAAAGGAACATCATCAAAGGCTACATACCACTATAACCAATAGCATTCACATTCTTGCGACTTTCTCCTATAACATGCTTAGTTAGCAAATCTAGTAGTGTCATCATTTTTTCCATGTTCTCATCCCTCTCTTGGATTTTGCAAGTTGCTCCTTAAACACTCCCTTAGGCAGGGGAAAGATAAGATCATTTTGAGTGTACAAAGCCGATTAATCTTTTTCATATCATCAAGAAGTGCTGAAGCCATTGCATATGTTTACTTTATAATAACACCTTGCACAAGTTAACCCGTTATCCCCTTATTCACTACATTAAGGCTACCATACAAATATTAGAGCAAGACATGATTAGGCATTCCATGGTTGTGACATTGTGCGAAAAGCTTTTGGAATTATAATCATATTTCATGAAGTGGCTCCCCATCTGTCTCCTTGAAATTGTCAATGCTCTTTCTCAACTTCACCATCTTGGAAGGAGGGAAAATCACTCATAGTAAGCCTTAATCAACTCCTCCAAAAATTAATGGAGTCCCTTGGTAACTCAGCTAGCCATCTTGTTGCTTCCCCTGACAATGAAAAGGGAAACAACATTAGTTGGATTGCTTCTTAAGTGACACCCTTGAAAGTGAACGGGGAAAAAACATCCACAATGTTACGAATCATGAAGCTCCTCATTTGCCAAATTCCCAGAAAAACCTTTCGGCTGTAATAATTGGAACATGGTGCTAGTCACATGAACATATTGCCTGAAAGAGTCCCAAGTTGATTCCAATTGACATCGTTAAAATTCCCGATGTCATCACCATTGATTCTCCCTTGAGTGCTCATTTCTTCCACTAAAAATAAACATAATACAAGAGAAAAAGAAAAGAACGACATATAAGTAAGCTCAAGTACAAAGAAATGTCTCAATAAAGCAATTCTAGACCAGAAACGTAACACCGTTCCTCGACAACAACATTATTTTTTTGTCGCTCAAACATACCTCAAAACCAATAAGAGATATGTTAGTTGTCATCAGTTTACCCAACACGAGTTGGGATCGAATCCCATAGAGAATGGTTTATGACTTATATTTGTAGTATTAAATTGTTCTAATAGTTTATGGAGTGAGTAAAAATGATTATGAGCTAATTGTACTGAGATACGGTAAAAATGTGATTGTGCAAATTGATTTTAACACAAATAGAGAAGAAACATGCCATTGGTTCAAGAAGTAAATATTTGGGTTTCATACATTTAATGAATGCATTAATTGGACATGAGTAGGTTAGATTGCCTGTAACTATATCTCTAATCAGACGAAAGTAACATTCCATATGAACCTAGTAAGGTCGCATATGCCAAATAACACTAGAAACTCATTAGGTCCAATGCAATTAAGTAGTAAAACTTTCAAATCCTAAGCTAATTGAACCTCAACTAGGCATTCAACCAAACCCACAACTTTAAGACTATCATATTCATTATCCACTTCAAGTATTCAAGTGTACTTGCAATAATAAAAGATCTAAATATAAACCCAGAGTTTGTAATCTCAAAGCTTCAATAAAACATGGTAATAAATATGAAGCCACATTCATTAATAGCAATGCATTAATAAATATCCATACTTTAATTCAAGAACCCAAGTCATCACACACCCCAACATGTGACTTTTTAGCCTTGCATGTTTGAAATATAGATTGAGTTACCAAATGCATTCTCCGTGACAATGGGTGTTGGAATTGACAAGAAAATTGAAATAAATGTCTCTTCTCCTACTCAAATCTGCACTCCTTAAAGCCAAGTTTAAAGCTATTTCTTCAAGAAAATACTAATTTCTAATTAATGCACTTCCTCTCTATAGAATTGTGTCAAGTGTAGTATTGAGGATCTGAATGTGCGTAAATTGTGTATCAAAAAGTCCTTCTCTTTTCCTTTTATATTCCAGATAAAAATACCCTTAATATGTGCACAAGTTACCATTCGGCGATCAAGATCAATGTCATCGAAGACATCGATGATCTACCTAATGTGTACCTGAAAGCCCTTTTGAACTTCTCCTGGAGGCCTTAGACATTGTAACTTTCAGCGATGCAACTATATGTCACTAAATCTTTTTGGCGATTCACTGAAATTACACATTCGTCGCCTTTTTCAATAAAATACTTGAGTTTGGACACTGCAACAAAACGCGATAAATGTCATCATTTGATGATTCATAAAATCCTTTTACACGACGACTAACTTCTATCACCTTTTGGTCAATTTTGCTCCTTTTGTCCTATTTTGCTAAGATTTATTGTTCCACATATTTTCGTCCTCATTTCTAGTATCAAACACATAAAGTGATTAATATATGAGGCAAAAGAACATATGTAGACAATATTTTATGTAAGTTTAAGCCCTATATGAGTCCAACATGTGGATGCATCAATATTCCGATCATGTATGGTTATTATTTAGGGGGAGGATGCCCGAGCTGATATGATATAGCTAGATATGCTTGATTTTGATACAATTTTAGTATGGACTAGTTGGCTCCTCACCACGCAGTGTTGGATTGTCATGCGAAAATTGTCACCTTGGCCATGCTTGACATTCCCCTGGTGGTATAGTAGGGATCAATTAGTCGCACTCAAGTTGGTATTATCTCCTATGTTCAGGTTTGGAGATTAGTAGCTACTGGTTGCCTAGCTTACTTAACTTATGTTCATGATGTATTAGGTGAAGCACTTCACTTGGTTGAGTTCTAGTGGTTTATGAGTTTTCCAATGTTTTTCCTGCTGACTTGCTTGGCCTATCACTATAGAGGGATGTTGATTTTGCCATAGATTTGGAGTTGGTACTAAGCCTATATCTGTCTCTCCTTATTGGATGGCCCCCGTTGAGTTGAAAGAGCCTCATGTTTAGCTTCATGGTCATTTAGACTACGGATTTATCTGGTCGAGTATTTCACCCTAGAGCACTGCTATTGTGTTTATTAAGAAGAAGGATAGACTCTACAAATGTTCATTGATTATAGGCAGCTAAATAAGGTGACAATGAAGAATCATTACTCCTTGCCTCGTATAGATTATTTGTTTAACTAGCTATAGGGAGTTGTTGTGGTTTCTAAGATTGATTTGAGATCCAATTACCATTAGCTAAGGATTAGTGTGGCAAATATTATAAAGACTGTCTTTTGGACTCGTTATGGCCTTTATGAGTTTTTGTTTATGTCATTTAGGTTGATTAATGCCCCCATAGCCTTTATGAATATGATGACTCAAGTATTCAAGATTATTTTGACTCTTTTGTGATCAAATTCATTACTAACATCCTACTATACTCACAGAACCAAAAGCAGCATGCACAACATTTGAGGATTATGCTCTTGACTTTGAGGGATCACTAGCATTATGCCAAGTTTTCTAAGTTCGACTTCTAGTTGGAGTTTGTGACATTTCTTGGGCACGTAGTGTCCAAGGGTGGTATTATGGTAGATCTGGTTAAGATTGAAGCTATTTGTGGTTAGCCCCATTCCATGTCTTTTACAGAGGTTCGGAGCTTCGTTTATCTGGTCAAGTATTACATATGGTTTGTTAAAGGGTTCTCAACTGTTGTTGCACCATTGACTCGATTGACTCATTTGGGTGTTCCTATTGTATGATTAGGAGAGTGTGAGTTGAGCTTTCGGAGGCTCAAGGAGTTGGTTACTACTGCTCCTGTTTTGATCTTCCAAGAGAAGGCGAGGGCTTAACTATATATTGTGATGCTTCTGGTGTTGGCCTACTGTGTGTTCAGATGTGGCGGGGCTAAATTGTTGCTTATGCCTCCCAACAACAAAGATTTCACGAGCACAACTATCCCACTCATGATCTAGAGTTTTGGGGATTGGGGGGGGGAGTTATTTTCACGCTCAAAATATAGAGGCGCTACTTATATACTGTTCACTATAAGGTGTACATAGATCCTCATAGGCTTCAGTATATTATGAGCCACAAGGACCCAAATTCTAGATAGAGGCGTTGGAGAGTTATTAGTAGATTATGATCTTTCTATCCTTTACTATCCGGACTAGGTTAATGTAGTTGTAGACGCATTGAGCCAAAAAGTGGTGAGTATGAGTAGTTTGGCTTACTTGCTTTGTAACAACCCTCAATCTGGAAGCTTAGAATATAAAAATGTTTGGATAAAAAGTGTCTAAGGTCAATTTACGAGGTCGAGTCCATGGCCTATGGATGGAAGCACAAGTCATAGGCTTAGCTCATGGATATGAACTTAAGGAAAAGGGAAAATGTTTCCAAGTGTGGGGAAACCCACGAAGCTATTAATGGCCCATAGGTCATTGCACGACCCGAATGAACGGTCGTAGGTGAGGGTACCAGATATGAAGGAAATTTGGAGTTTCTTGAAGGTGGTGTATGATTAATAGGATGATCCATAGACCATCTTGTGGATTATAATTGTCTTTGTAGAAAGAGGCCTAGAGAAGTGGAAATTTTGCTAAGTGTGAAAGGAATGTATAAGTCCAACCACGAGCCATAAGTCAAAGGATAGCCTATAAGTAGTAGTTTCATGGTTTGGTCTAGTAAACTATTTTTGATGATTGAGAAAGGAGAACAGGACAACCAAGACTATGGTCCATGGTTTAAACAATACCCGTAATAGGGGTCTCGTGAATGAGATGCAACAGTTTTAATGAAGGGAAATTTTGTCATTTTTGCCAATTCTAATCCTAACTTATATCGTTTTGGGTGTTCTTTTAGGCGTAAATAAGCTATTAGGATCTTTAGGACTTTTTACCATCACATAGCAAGCAAAGGATAAGGGAAGGGTAAGTATGACTCACGCTATAGGGACAATAGGGGATAAGGACTTCTATCACATGCCTGTCACGACCCAAGCCAAGGGCGTAGATGTGACCGGCGAATGGGGAACCCGAAAGAATCCCAAACAAGCCTCATAGCATATTATTACGCATCCTTGGTCGCGTAAGCAATTTAAAATGACAATAAATGATAAGCACAAACAAGGGAAAATGGGACTAAGGGAACATCCTTCATATCATAAGAATTAAAAGTCAATAGAGTCAATGCTCATAGTATATATACACCATATGTCCAACAACACCTCTACTACATAAAGATAAGAGCGGGGGCCAAGACAAAGAAATCGGACTCACCCTCATAATGAAAACATAACCGAAAGAGAGAAAGTCTTAATTCATAGCAAGAGATCATAAGTAACTTCCTTGGAATGGAGAACTCACCAACAAGCTTGAGTGAGGTTTTACTAGCCATGTGGAGGGGGATGCTCAAGTGGGGATCCGGTTCCTACATGGTGACATCATATAGGCATAGAGTGTGCGTTAGTATGTTTGAGTGTACTAAGTATGTGGGATGCAATGCAACAAGGGATAGGCATCATAATCAAAATGCATAATAATGATCAATAGATGGCATAATAACAATATGACATGTACGACCAATGCTCACGTAAACCATGCTTTGCAAATCAATCATCTTACATAGATCATAATATTTAAGTGTGGAAGAAACCTCAACTGGCATAATATAAGACCTTTTGGAGGCACAACCTTCCTTACTGGATCCCTTCCCTTTTCGGATTAAGTGGCCTTCCTTACGGGAGCCCGTCCATTTTTGGATTAAGTGACCTTCCTTAAAGGAGCCTGTCCCTTTTTGGGTTAAGTGGCATTTCTTATGGGAGCCCGTCCCTTTTCATATTAAGTGACATTCCTTACGGGAGCCCATCCCTTTTCAGATTAAGTGGCATTCCTTCAGGGAGCCCGTTCCTTTTCGAATTAAGGGACCTTCCTTACGGGAGCCCGTCCTTTTTTAATTAAAAGACCTTCTTTATGGGAACCCCTTCTCTTTTCGGGTTAAGTGGCATTCCTTACGGGAGCCCATTCGTTTTTTATTAAATGGCATTCCTTATTGGAGCCCGTCCCTTTTCGGATTAAGTGACCTTCCTTACGGGAGCCTGTCCCTTTTCGGATTAAGTGGTCTTTCTTAAGGGAACCCATCCCTTTTCAGATTAAGTGGCATTCCTTACGGGAGCCCGTCCCTTTACGAATAAAGCATTTCATAGAACTAGCTCATCAAACCATTAAATTTCAACCGTCAAGAAAGAACTCCTTATTTTCCTAAGAATAAACAACATGAGGACCCAACAATTCACTTGCAATACCTTTGGTGCTTTACATGATCTAGACATGCATATATATATCATTGCATCATTATATAATCATCATAACATCATTATACTCATAAGACATGCATTGGACCTTCAATTCCTCAAGTAACCCTAGCCAGACATTTTATCAAACACTTGGTTGGTGTAAAATGGTAGTATAAGACCATGCAATTTAGGGATGAAATCATGCAAGTAAATCCATTATAAAACTATCAATCAACACCTTTCAACACCCTCAAGCAACATATATAAAAACCCTTCCTCAATTCTTATATTAGATCCAAGATTTATTGCTGAAAACATGCTAAAACAATTATACTTTCATAAACCCCAAATCACTGTGCACTGAAATTTATAATATGCAAGACCCACTTGTAAATTAACTTTAAATCACACAATTTAAATAAAAAAGGAGGCCTAGGAACCATGGGTGGAAGGACCTAATGGTTCAACACCACATACCTTGACTTTGGAGAACCCATGAAGAAGATTGAAAATGGAGACTTGAAGCTCGAATGAAATCCTTGATGAAATCCTTAAGATTGGCCTTGAGTTTTAGGACTTGAATTTAGGGTGAAGTATTGGTCTAAGTGCTTGAGTGAGTATTCGGGAATGCTTAGGATGATATGAGGGTGAAATAAGGCTAAGCATAAGTAAAAACATGTGTGGTAACATTTAGGCCCAGGACTTAAAAGTCTTGGACCGAACATAATAAAATAGACTCAGAAATATACACTGGCGCGTCGCGGAAATGGTGCACCTTACACACTGTTTTTAGCTTTCTTGAAAATCTCATAATTCGATTCGATTGCTCTAAAATCAGGGTTAGACCCTTTTCCCCCTAATTTTGACCCCCTAAACAAGAATACAAAGTTGGATTCCAAAATAACAAATGAATTTTGAGATATATGAAAATTAAAATTCTGGGCATTTCGAGGCACATATTCGGGCACTTTTCGAGGTCGTTACAATGCCATCACATTCAATCAACACAAAAAGGGATAGGGACTAAAGGAAACCCCCCATAATTAAATAAGCATAATAGGAGTCAAGCTCCTAACATCAAACTATATTCAACAACACCTCTAACATGAGTGGAACAGGGGCCAAGATATCTCTGGGGTGTACACTCAAATGTAAGTATCCAAACATAAATAAGTAGTCAATATAGCATGAATGAAAATGGTTATTGTCCCCAAAATGGAGGACTTACCAATAGCAATTCTTCGACCAAATCAACTAGCCACGTTGAGGAGGATGAATAGGAGCTTCGGTCCCTACATGGTTAGATCATGTAGGTAAAATGTATATGTTAATACTTCGAATGTACTGAGTATGTTGCATGCAATGCAACAAGAATTCATATCCATAATTAGACAAGAGTCATAATTGTATTCAAAGGATATAAGCTGAATATGGTATGAATGATCAATACCTTTGTCAAAACATGCTTGGAAGATAGTCAAATCATATAACATATCATACATAATGCGAACGGGCCATAATCAACAAATAACACCAAGCAAGCTATTACTTGGAATCTCGATGTTCACTCCACACTGAATAAAGGAGTGCTTTACTTTGCCAAGGTAAACCAAATATTCGCTTTACAGGAACCTCTCCTTTTCAGGAAGTGCCTCACAAATATCATACGAGAACTCTACCTATTTTGCTTACCTTACAGGAACTCCACCGTTTTTGATTTATATACAATAAGAGCCTTATGGGAACACCACCTTTTACAGTTAATATATGATAGAAGCCTTACAGAAACTCCACCTTTTTTGGATATTAATTAGCATGTACCTAATGGAACCCCACCATGTTTTGTTAATCATGAAATAAGTAAATGACAAACCTATGATGGTAATGTAGTTAAGGGACAATGGTCATTTACCAAGTTCCTCTCGGTGCTAGGTCAATAATCCTAAGGAATATTAAAATCATAAACATATTCATAAAATGTGTAATCTCATAATAGTTCAATATCATCATAGAGTAGCTCGCCAAAACCAAAGATTCTTAAAATCAAAGAAAGGGCTTCATATCATTCATAACTGTACAATATTATCATGAACTCATAGCATGCTTATTAGCCCTTCAATGTTCATAACATTCACCATTTATATATCTTCCATATGGCCTTCATCAATATAAGAAGCTTGGCTCATAACTTTTGTAAAAACATTATAGGTATACATACATAAGCTTAAAATCATAAAATACATTTGCATAGGGCATGAATAAGTAAAACACAATCATTTGAGAACCATTTAAATCAACCCACCAACATATTAGCAAAACCCCAATTTGGGTAGCATGAAATCCATTTTCAAAATTCATAATCTTTCATGGGCTTTCAAGAAATCATATCATACCTAGCTTCAATAGTCATAAACCAATTCATAGGATAATCTTGAATAGATATTCATGCGCAATCAAATTAATTCTTAATAGGACCGAACTTAAATCATGTTAATAATGCATAATGGGAAATATCCATAAATTATTGGACCTTAAAATCATGAAATTTTCATAAAAAGAGAGAATTGAGCTCTATGGAAGAAGAACCCATGGATGAAGACCCACATACCTTAAATCCTTATAATAGATGAAAGTAACTTGATGAGACATGAAGGATTAACTTGAGCTCTTGAATTCCAATGCCCTTAAGAATCTTGGGATTTGGGAAGCATTTAAGAGGATTTTAAGTGAGTTCTTGATGTATTAGGGCTAAAATGGTGGAACAATAGAGGAATCCCATTTATAAGGATGTTGAGTTATGACCTAATTTCCCTCAAGAGAAACAGAAAACATTCAAAAATATTTGTACTATAGTTAATGATGTGCTGCCAAAATACAACACTTTTGATGCTTAAAACTTTAAATTTTGTGTGTTCTCAATGCGACTTTATTTGTTTTTATGTGTTTTTATGTTTAGATTTGTAGGACTACATGTTGTCCATGATTTGGGGAAAAATTGAGAAGTTGCTGGTTTTGGCTGTTGTGTGAGACCTTATACGAGTCGTACAACATTCTACGAGTCGTAAAGGTGTTTCGGAAGGAATTCTAATGAGGAGCCAACTTTCTAAAATTAATTCTATGAAAATGCAGATGATTCATGGAGAATTTTATGAGTCTGAAGTTAATTCTATGAAAGTGTAGACGAGTCATGGAGAATTGTATGAGTCATAGAAGACTTTTCGTGCCCTAGTGATCAGAGAAGTGGACTTGCAGGAAAGTTATCAAACAAAACTCCCTTTTATGGATTGTAAACTACACTACGAGTCATAAAGAGGTGTCTTAGAAGTGAAGTTTAAAATTCCAGCAGCTGATTACGGGACCCCAACTATGAGCCATAGAAGCCTCTACGAGTAGTAAAGTGCTTTCATGGAGTTTGTTAACTAGTTTTTATAATTTGTTTAGGACTTATTTTTAATTATTATAAATATATTTTTTAGGTAATTTTTGAGAAGTATCGAATGTTCACAAAAGTTTAGCTTAGTTTCAGATTAGTTCTGAAAGAACTTAATATTCTACGAGAGAAAATTGTCAGAGAGTCTTCGGGAACACTTGTACTTTAATTCAATCTTCAGGCTTGTGATTTTCATTGATTTTTGATTTTCTTGTTCTTCATTCAATTGTGTAAATAATCTCTTTATCTACACATAGCATGAGTAGCTAAATCCACAACTAGGGATATGGGAACCATGAAGAACTAAGAAAGTAAAATTGGATAATTCACAACTCTTGGAAGGTGTATATGCACGTATTAATTAACTCTCTTCGGTTGCATGTTTTCTGATGATGGCCAACATTAGAACTCGTCTTGTGTTACTGATTGGACCAAGGTAGTAACGAATAGGAAAAAAAGATTAATTAACAGATTTTATTGATGTGTTCTCACCTAATCAACCAAACCTGGGCCAAGGGGAGGTTGTAGTGGGACTTATAGGTAATGGTAGGTAATCCACACTATGGATATGGGCCAAGTCACATAGTGAAATTCGCCTTTCGCATTTGAACAAAGGGCTTGGTGAATTTAAACAACTGTCCTGTATGCTATACACTAGACAAGCATTACGTTATCCGGGAATACTGAGTAGTGGAATCATAGGGAACACAATACCCTAGTTGCTCTCTATTATTGATTTTTCTCTTGTGATAGTTTATTTTCTCATTGATTATTGCAACCCCCTCCTTCTTGGGGAATTGAGTGGGTTAACTACTCATATTGCATATTGGTGAATTTGTCTTGAGTCTACGTATTCCCTATGGGTTTGACCCTAACCTTGGTTAGGTTTTATTTCTTGATAGTGACCATTTTTATCCTCTAAAAAGAAGGTGCAACTTGGGCGACAACAAGATTTTGGCGTCATTGCCGGGGAATATGACTAGACTTAGGAATTTCACTAGTGATTTGAGTATTAATCCTTAGTTCTCGTTATTTTACTTTTGTTTTTGTTTTTGTTCATTGCAGGGTGTATGAGTAGGGTATGACCAACACTCGAAATCAAGGCAAGCCCTTAACTATATTTGATCTAGAGATCTACCGAACTATAAGAAGAATAGCCCAAGATAACGTCAACAATGCAGGCAATGCAACCCTGAATAGGAACAATATTGATGATGATAAGAATGAGAACCCACCTCTATTGGAGAACATTAATGCTTACCAGTGGAATCAGTACAGGTTGAACCCCATGGATATGGATGTGACTGGAGCTATTGTGTTATCACAACTACCTGCAGATACAAAGTTCACAGTCTCTAGTGGGTTTCATCCGATGTTGTAGACGCATGGGCTATTTGTGGGCTTACCATCAGAGGATCCACATAGTCACTTGCACAATGTGGCATTTGTTTGTAAGAGTATGACGGGGACACAGAATATGTCTATGGATGCTGTGGGTCTTCGTGTCTTCCCATTGCCTCTTATGGAAAATGCTGCATTATGCATATCTGAGCTTCCAAAGGGCTCGATCAAAAGTTGGATAGAATTCTAGAGAGCTTTCTTAGCAAGGTACTCTATTAAACCAAAAAGGCTAAAAACGGTAGACCAGATCCACCGTTTTAAGCAATTCCCTAGTGATTCAATTCTTACTACATGGGAGTGGTTTAATAGATGCTTGAGGAGTGCAGTAGACCACGAGATTTTGGAGAATTTCCTGGTAGAGAATTTCTGCCGAGCTATAGATGCTAATAGTCAAGCATGTGCTGATACCCTCTTGGGAGGTCTGTTCATGGAACAACCACTCGTAGAAATTTCTGAGCAACTGAACGTCGTAGCTAAATTGAACCATGTGTGGGAGTAGACATCCAACAGATCATGCAAGCACTGTTGACATGAGTTCTGACCAAGAAAATATAAATGCATATATCCTTAGTGTGCTTGCTCAGAACAAAGCTAATCCGGAGATGCTAATGCAGCAGACATAAGAGCTAACAAAGCCAAGCGACATTCAAGAAAGCCATCATATGAAGAATGGGAGCTGCAAGGATGACAGGATGACCAACCATTTTGTACCCCCACACAAGCATGATATAGGAGACTGGAACTCTAGAATCAAAGAGATGCTTAACCAATTGCTAAGAAGGGCGGACGCACAAGATGAGACTTTGAGGGGTATTAAGTCCAACATTCATGTTGTTGACCAACATTCTATGGCATTCAAAGCTCAATCATCAGTTTGGACTTGTGTCAGCGCCATCATATCAGAATCAAAGACGGATCAATACTTTAGAGTGATAGAATACTGAGAAGCGCCAAAGTGAGGCAAAGTTTGGTGATAAGGGAGCACAAAAACTTGAGAAAGTCTAAGTACTCAAGCTATCTATGTCGTGCGCGAGGATAAATCAAGTGCAGCTCGGGAGGCAACCTAAGGTGGATGCTAGCTTAGGTGCGCAAGTATGTTTTTGACCCTTTATGTTTTATTCTTGATTGATTTTGTGCATTGGGGACAATACACATCTTTTTCGATGGGGTGTGAGTAGTTATGGGCCTCAATGAAGTCTGAGTAGCTTATGGTCCATAACTACCCTAATTTTTGATCCCAGAGTTTTCCTATTTGTGTTCTTTTTCACTGTTAATATTTATTTTCTGATGAATCGGCACATTTAGGATGTTTATATAATATTTATTGCTGAAACGACCCCAAAATGTGCCCAGAAATATGCCTCGGAAGTGCCTAAAATTTTAATTTCAATATATCTCCAAATTTGTGCGTGATATCTAAAATACGACTTCATATTCTTCATCATAGGGTCATTTTGAGTGGATAATGGGTCTAACCCCGATTAACAGCAAACAATTAGCAATTTCAATTTTCACAATTTTGCTTATCCAGTGTCTGTCCAAGACGGTACCGCGACGCGCCTTCATCACGGACATGTGTAAATTTAGCCTTCACGACAGGTCCACGTCGCGGGACCAGACACGGACCTATGTAAATTTTGCCCAGTTATTTTCTTGCAGTCCAAGGCTTTTATGTCTTGGACCTAAGTGTCTCCAAACGTGAATCTACCTATACTTAACCATTTTTCACCCTCATATTATTCTAAACATTCCTCAATACTCATTCAAACACTTAGCCAAGTACTTTACACCTAAACTCAAGTCTCAAAACCTTCTCTTGATCTAAGGATTTCCTCTCAAGCTTCAAGTCTCCATCATCACTCTTCATTAAGTTCATCTCCAAAGCTAAGGTATGTGGGTTTCTTTCATGGGTTCCTTTAACCCATGATGCCAAGCCTCCTTTTACTTAAAATTGCATGATTTAAAGTTGATTTACTCATGAATCTTATTTATTATGAAAATCACTGCACACTACATTGAGATTTATGAAATTGTGACTGTTTTCCTTTGTTTGGGGTCATGAATCTAATGTCTATGTGAGAATTGATAAAGGGTCTTGATGTATACTGTTAGAGGGTGTTACCTAGTGTGTATTGATGGCTTTACACTAATTTTTCTAGCATTATTTCACTCTTGATTTGCATGGTTTTGCACTACCATCACACAACCTCTAAGTATTTGCTAAAATGTTGTTCGATTATAGATTCTTAAGGGAATGAAGGTCTAATGTATGTCTTATGAGTTGAATGACAATGTGATGATGAAATGATGATGAAATAATTATGAGTAGGAATGTATGTATATGATGATGAAAGGAGTGTATGTGTGTATGTGTGTGTTTTATATATATATATATATATATATATATATATATATATATATATATATATATATT
>JAPFFP010000098.1:6676728-6696702 GCA_026153255.1 Solanum medicagineum
TGCACAACAATCCTTAGGACACATGCTGTCCAAAACTTTCAGCATAAACATAACCAGCCTAGTCTCTTGTTTTTCATAAGAAAATCATACTAAACACATAAGTATTATTACTTACCTTTATCCTCAAGGTGTAGGGCTTCTCCAACAACCCTAAAAGTCTCCTTGTGGCTGCTTTGCAAAGTTAAGAAGGTGTAGAGAGAAATCTTGTGAAAACTGATTTTTTTTCCAAGTTAGGAATGATTTAAAGTGCTACTTGTAACACCTTTTTGAAATAGCCTTTGGCCAACTTTCTTGTGTAGTTTAAACCTCATACTATCAAGGTGGTGATGCAGCAGCTTGGCCCTTTCACTTGGGCCTAAATAGGCTTCAAAGTTGATGGGCCTTGCTGCCCATTTTCCTAATTTCTCTTCACTTAGTTTGGGCCCAAATAGTCAAGTGGATTGTGATGTACTTGGGCCCTTTTTATATTCTTTTCGGGATACAAATACAGTCCATTTATGATGCTAAATCATGGGCTAAAGTTACACCCTTAACATAAACTTTATCCATAATCAGACTTGGACAGATTCAACGTCGGGCCTCGTCTCCGTCTAGCCAGCAAATTCAAGCTAAGCAAGTAGGTGTCTCACCGGCTAGCTTCCTAAGTCCTACAAGCACCTCACTTCTCTCACTTTCTTTAAGGTCTCGATCTCCTCAATTTGACTTAAAACTCATACACACTCGATCTTCTTGAGCATTAGACGCACATATCGCCCTCTAATATGAGATTCAAGAACTTTTAAAAAAAGGAGCGCGAATTCGACCAAACCATATCATATTTTATTTGCACAGAACTATTACATCTAAGATATGGAGTGTTACATCCTCCCCCCTTTAGGAACATTCATCCTCAAATGTTAGCATAATTGGATAGCTTAACCAAGTTTAAACCTTTACTTAAACAAACTTTTGACAACACACTAAGTATTCAATCACACGTACCTATTAGTGTCCCAACTCTGCATGTTGGACTTCCTCTTTAGCATCAAATAAGTAAGTGTATTTTTATTTCATTACATCTTCGGCCTCGCATGTTATCTCTTCTGCTTGCTAGTTTCTCCAAAGTACTTTTACTAAAGCTATTTCTTTACTCCTTAGCTTCTTAACTTGACGATCTAGAATAGCAATAGGTACCTCTTCATAGGTGAGATCTTCTGTAACCTGCACATCATCAACAGAAGTGATACGGGATAGGTCACCTATACAATTTCGAAGCATTGAGACATGAAAAGCTGGAATAAACATTGGAAGCTCTTGGGGTAGCTCTAGTTCATATGCAACCTGCCCGAACCTCTTAATAATCTTATATGGCCATATGTAACGTGGGCGCAATTTTCCTTTCTTACCAAACCTCATAACCCCTTTCATTGGAGACACCTTTAAAAATACCCAATCCCCTACTGAGAATTCCAGTCCTCTCCTCTTAGCATCTGCATATGATTTGTGACGACTTTGGGCTGTTTCTAGCCATTGTTGTATTACCCTAATTTTTCCATGGCTTGTTGTACTAGATCTGGCCCAAGCAAGGTGGTTTCACCCACTTCAAACTATCCAATCGGCGACCTACATTTCCTTCCATATAAAGATTCATAGGGTGCCATCTTGATACTCAAGTGGTAGCTATTATTATAGGCGAATTCAATAAGTGGCAAGTGATCTTCCCAACTACCTTTAAAGTCCAATGCACAAGCTTGTAACATACTCAGCTTGACCATCTGTCTGAGGGTGGAATGTTGTACTCAAATTCACTTTTGTCCCTAAACTCTTTTAGAAGGACTTCCAAAAATTTTAAGTGAATTGAGCCCCCCGATAAGATATAATGGAGATTGGAACCCCATGTAGCTTGACTATCTCTTTAAGGTATAACCTGGCATACTCTTCAGCGGTATAACTGGTAAGAAGTGTGCTGACTTTGTGAATTTGTCAACTATTACCCATATGGAGTCAAACTTCTAAAATGAACGAGGCAACCCAGTAACAAAATTCATATTGATCATATCCCACTTCCATATTGGAAGCTCTATACACTGCATATAGCCTCCCGTATTTTGGTTCTCTACTTTGACTTGTTGGCAATTTGGACATTCAGCCACGAATTTTACAAGGTCCTTTTTCATGCCTCCCCACCAAACCATTCCCTTCAGGTCATGATACATCTTAGTTGATCCTGGATGGATGGAGTATCTGGAATGATGAGCTTCTTTCATTATCCTCTTCCTTAGTCCATTAATATCAGGAACACATAATCTATTATGGCAATACAGTACTCCATTATGTGTAAGTTCAAAGCCCTTCATCATACCCTGACTCACCTTTTCCTTAAGTTGTCGTAGAATAGGAACTGTTTTTCCTTCACCTACATTACTAATGAAGACGTTGTTGCATTATGTATAATAACCCCTTCCTTTAGAGTTTCAAGAAGGCGAACTCCCAAACTAGCTAGTTGACGTAGATCCTTAGCCACTCTTTGACTTACTACGGCCTGATCACCAGTATTCACGATTGCCTTATGACTCAGAGCATCGGCTACAACATTTGCCTTCCTGGGTGGTAAGGTATATCAACGTCATAACCCTTTACTAGCTCTAGCCATCTCCACTGTCTTAAATTTAGGTCTTTCTACTTAAAAATGTACTGCAAACTCTTATGATCAGTATATATATCAATGTAAACCCCATACAAATAGTGGTTCCATATTTTTAGAGCAAACACAACCGCTGCTAGCTCAAGATCATGTGTTGGATAGTTTTTCTCATGTGGCCATAGTTGTCTAGAGGCATAAGCAATTACCCTACCATGTTGTGTCAGTAAACATCCTTAACCAACTCCTGATGCATCGCAATACACTACGTATCCCTTGATGCCTTCTGAAAGCATTAGCACAGGAGTAGAAGTTAGTCTGCTTTTCAACTCTTGGAAGCTCCTTTCACATACATCATTCCATTAGAACTTGGTTTCCTTATGTGTCAACATTGTTAGAGGTGCAGAAATAGAAGAAAAACCTTCAACAAACCTCCTGTAATAACCTGCCAACCCTAGGAAGCTCGAACTTCCATGGGTGTTGTTGGCCTTGGCCAATCTTTCACAACCTCTATCTTTTGTGAATCAACCTCTATTCCCTCATCGGACACAATATGATCCAAGAATACCACTGATGTTAGACAAAATTCACATTTAGAAAACTTGGCATACAATTGTCAATTACGAAAAACTTGTAACACCTGTCGTAAGTAATTTGCATGGTCCTCTTCTAATCTTGAATATACCAAAATGTCATCTATAAATACTATAACAAACACATCAAAGAATGGCTTAAATACCCTATTCATCAGATCCACTAAAACTGTTGGTGCATTCGTTAGCCCAAATGACATAACAAGAAATTCAAAGTGACCATAGCGTATTTTGAAAGCAGTCTTAGGTATATCTTTATCCTTCATCCTCACTTGGTGATACCCTCATATCAAATCAATTTTTGAAAAGCATTTGGCACCCCGTAACTGATCAAATAAATCATCAATCCTGGGGAGGGGGTATTTATTCTTAATTGTCACCCTATTTCAATTGTCGATAATCGATACACATTCTCAAGGTTCCATTCTTTTTACGTACAGATAACACTGGTGCACCCCAAGGGGACACACTAGGTCTTATAAAACCCTTCTCTAATAAGTCTTTTAACTGCTCTTTTAATTCACGCAATTTCGTCGGGGCCATTCTATATAGAGGGATGGAAATAGGTTGAGTACCTGGAAGTAAGTCAATACCAAAATCTACTTCTCGTTCTGGAGGTAAGCCTGGAAGTTCTCCAGGGAACACATCAACAAATTCATTCACCACTGGAACTGATTGAAGAGTTGGCGATTCTGCCCCCATATCCCATACTCTAACTAAATGACATATACCCCTTAGATATCATCTTTCTTGCCTTAAAATAAGAGATAAACTTACCCCTTGGCGCCCCAACATTACCTTCCCATTCAAAAACTGCCTCATTTGGAAAGTGGAAGTACACTCTCTTAGTTCGGAAATCCAGTGGCATAGCAAGAAACTAACCAATACATACCCATTATAATATCGAATTCCATCATTTCTAGCTCAATAAGGTCAGCCAATGTGTCACAGTCACAAACAGTTACTATACATTATAATAAACCCTTGAAGCCATAATAGATTTACCGGTTGGTGTGGACACTTCCAATAGTTTGTTCAATAATATGGGTGTTCTCTTAAGCTTCCCAGCAACTAGTGCGGTAATGTATGATAGTGTAGAACCATGGTCAATTAATGCATATATATTATGTGAAAAGATGGACAATGTACCTGTGACAACACTAGGTGAAGCTTCCCAAATTTTGCCCACTTCCCAGAGAGTAAGTGTGATTGGGGACTCCGCTAGAACTAGATGCCCCTTTAACACCTCTACCACAACCTGTAGGTGCTTGCTACTCCCTACCTAAGGGAGTAACTGATGATGATAATGCAATAGCTGACCCAACATATTGTGTTATATCCCCATACGTCTCCTTGGGCAATCTCTCATCATATGCCCTAGAGCACCACACCAATAACAAGCGTCTATCCCAACACGACATACACTTGAATGACTTCTTTCACACTATTTACGAGGTTGCCTAGGAGTCATTTGCTGGCTTGTCGAATATCCTGTTGTTCGTGCACCTTGTCCCTCACCTCGTTAACAAATCTGATTACTTCTAATCCCTTAAAGTTGTGGTGGAGCACTGGTTGCAGAGTAAAAGAATGTTGGCTAGGCAGTCTATTAGGAAACCGAGGCCTAAGCTCACCTTGGGTGTGGTGTAAACTGCCCCGTAGATCTGGCCCTCTTGGATTGCCCCCTTTCTAACTCTTGTGCCCTTCTCCTTTGACTTTGATCCTCCTGTTTCTGTGCAAAAGCTTGCATCCTCGCTATATCCATGTCTTTATTCAAGGAAGCAATAGTACAATCTCTGACCAGATATGTATCTAATCTATCCATATATCGATGAACTCTATCTGCCATAATAGTGACTACATTAGGAGCATACCTGGCCAGGGAATTAAATTGAAGGTTATACTCCCTCTTACTTATATTCCCTTGGTGGAGGTTCAAGAACTGATCAGCACAAGCTTCTCGGATCTCGAATAGCAAGTAATGGTCAAGAAATGCCTTTTTGAACTCCTTCCAGGTAGTTAGGGTGCATTTATATCCTTGGATTGCTTCCAAGCTTCATACCACAATAGAGCCACACCCTTTAATCTATACGCTGCTAGCTCAATAGCTTCTATAGCACTCACATGCATAACAACTAAAGTGCGTTGAATCTGATCAATAAAGTCTTATGGATTTTCTTTAGGATCTGATCCAGTGAAGGATGGAGAGTCCAAATTAAAGAAGTCACATATCCTCGTGCTAGCTGCCCTATTCACACTACTAGCACCTATAACTGTACCTTCCTGTCTTTGACCTTGGCCAGCAACTATACAAGTCAATAGTTGTACTGCATTTCTCAGATCCTGCATGGTTGCATGAATAGGTGGTTCATCAGGAGCTGGAGGAGTCAGAGATGTCTGTGACAGAGACCCATCCTAAGCCTAATTTCATTGTCTCATCCGATAGGGTATACCAACCACCACTTCTACTTCCTTCCCTTTACCTTTGTTTTTCCTGGTTTCAGGCATACTAGCTGTACAAAAAAATTTAGGGGTTAGACAAAATCCACCTATTACACTTGGCTCTATGGCACAATATAAAGAATGAAAAGAAAGTAATAACTCCTAAATGTCACGTAGCCTCCTGCTTATAAATGTGGTGCATAACACATTGATAAACAAGACTCTACATAGACACGGCTTTGTAGACTCCCTAGGATGACCCGCTTTGATACCACTTCTGTCACGCCCAAAGTCCCGTTAAGGTGGACTGGCACTTGTTGACGATGAGGCTCGGGAGAACCAACCCGTATCCATGCGCTTTCTTTACATATTATAAGAGATTTCTTCATTCAACATGCTTTCAAGAAAGTAAAAGGTAATAACAAGTAAAAGGAAATGCATATGATAAGGTCATTGGGGCTACATTGTCTAAAGTACAAGACATGACCACACTTTGATTCACATAGTCTTCCAAGCCTCTAGATAAGGAAAAGTATCTGATAAGGGTTGGTACAAGCCCCGCCTCGACTAACTATATAATACAAAAATATAAGCTCTAGATGCACAAAGCTCCAAAGCAACTTGGAGCTTAGTAACAGTAGCTAGAAATCCTTTACTCCTACTGGGGAGGGCTAGTACTATACCTGCAGCATGAAATGCAGAACCCTCGTAAGGGACGTTAGTACAAGATAATGTACTGAATATGTAAGGTAGGAAATACTGTATATGAAGTAACAACTCAAATGAAACTATGCACTGGAGTAGGATAAGAGACCACCTTTAGTTATACTGGGGGATCATGTAATTATGTGCTTTTTATTACTTTACCTTTACTGTATAATCTTTGCACAGCATGTAATACAAATGACCAGCTAATCAGTGGTAAATCTATATCATGATCGGCCCTGGCTAGGCTTTTCCTTTCACCCCTTGGGCTACCCCCCGTGATAGGATCGATCCTGGCTAGGTGATTTTTCCACCCCTTGGGTTACCAACCATCAATAAGTAATATACTTTACCTTTCAATTACCTTTGAGATGATTCTTTTGGTGGTCATTTTATTGGAGCTGTAGGACTGTAGTTGTAGTATGTGACATGTAAATAATCATACAAGACAATATTACAACGAAAAGAGTACGTTACACAAGTAATGAAATGCATATGAGATGAAACAACTCGTGCACTTTATTTAGGAACAAGAACCCATGTGTCTTGGTATCCAAGTATGTATGCAGATTTGAAGGTGACTATGTATGGGAGCATATGAACATATGAAAGAGTGGAGGCACGGTCAATAGTTGTGTTGGAGTTGGTAAGTGCCTTTATGTGCCAAGGAGGGATCTATGTTTCATGCCAAATAATATGAAATCAAGTAGCCTTACATACCTCTTGTACGACCTCGCTATTACCTCGAGATAACCTTCCCTTCCTCCATATTCCCAATCTCATAAAAAACAATACACAGGCAGCAACATATAATTATAAACCCGAGCGTATTCTTTAAACTTTCGGCCTCTAATCGTATTTTCTAATACACATTCTCATAAACATATTGTGTGCAGCCTATTTTAGTGCCATAAAAGTCTTACAACAACCCACATAGCAAAATGCATAACAATTCTACACAACATACAAATAGGCGGCATAACGTTACATCCCTTCACTACATTTCGACGTCGAAATTTCCGAACCTATTCCAAATTTAACCAAATAGTTCCCACCATATATACACATAAAAATAGCCCTAAAAAGGTGAAAAAATAGTTCTAAAGTATATGGAGAATGTAAAACAACAATCTCTGATTATCAACCCACAAGTTCTTATTAAGTGCACAATTATGATATCGCACAACAACTCATGTTTGCGGACTGTAACAATGGTGCAACATCCTTTTTATATCACTACAAAACTAAACCCTAATAAAAACATAAACTTTACTTCATAATCCATCCAACCAAAAAGAGAAAAGTCTCTTAATCAACAAGAAAAGTGCACAACAATTCTTTGGACACATGTTGTCCAAAAATTTCAGCATAAACATTAAACAACCTAGTCTCTTGTTTTTCATATGAAAATCATACGAAACACATAAGTATTCTTACTTACCTTTACCCTCAAGGTGTAGGGATTCTCCAAGAACCCTAAAAGTCTCCTTGTGGTTGCTTTGCAAAGTTAAGAATGTGTAGAGAGAAAGCTTATGAAAGCTGTTTCTTTTTTCAACTTAGGAATGATTTAAAGGTGCTACTTGCAACACCTTTTTAAAGGATCCTTTGGCCAACTTTATTTTCTAGTTTAAGCCTCATATTATCAAGGTGGTGATGCAACAGCTTGGCCCTTTCACTTAGGCCTAAATTGGTTTCAAAGTTGATGGGCCTTGGCTACCCATTTTCCTAATTTCTCTTCACTTAATTTGGGCCCAAATAGTCAAGTGGGTTATGATGTACTTGGGCTCTTTCTATATTCTTCTTGAGATGAAAATACAGTCTATTTATAATGCTAACCACGGGCTAAAGTTATACCCTTAACACAAACTTTATCCGTAATCGGACCTGAATAGATTCGATGTCGAGCCTTATCTCCATCTAGCTACCAAATTTAAGCTAAGCAAGTAGGTGACTCACCTACTAGCTTCCTAAGTCCTACAAGCACCTCACTTCTCTCACTTCATATAAGGCCACGATCTTTTCAATTTGACCTAAAACTTGTATACACTCGACCATCTTAAGCGTCAGACGCAATCGCCCTCTAATATGAGATTCAAGCTCTTTTAAAAATTGGAGCTAATTCGACCAAACCATATAATGTTTCATTTGCATAGAACTAGTACATGTAAGATATAGGGTGTTACAAAATCTCACCATATATCTTAGATTCATAGCTCAAAACATAGTAAAACAATCACAAATTCATAAGATCTAACATAGTGTGCAGTGAATTTCATAATAAGTAAGACCCTTGAGTAAATCAACTTTAATTCATGCAAATTTTAGAAACAGGAAGCTTGGACATCATGGGTGAAAGGAACCCATGAAAGAAATCCACATACCTTAGCTTTGGAGGATATCCTGATGATGATTGGAGATGGAGACTTGAAGCTTGAAGGATAACCTTAGAATCCAGATAAGCTTTGAGACTTAAATTAGGAGATAAATATTGTCTATGTGTTTGGGAGTATATTTGGGAATGTCTTGAATGATATGAGGGTGAAATGAGGCTAAGTATAGACATTTTCACGTATGGGAACACTTAGGCCCAAGACCCAAAGCCTTGGATCGAGATAGAAAAATTGGGCAAAATATACACTGAGGCGCGCACTTGGCGCATCGTGCTAGGGGTTCGAAAACCTCTCTGAAATCGATTTTTGGATTGCAATGTGTTTGCTCTAAAATCAGGGTTAGATGTATTTCCTCCTCAATTTGACCCCCTGAACAAGAATATGAAATCAGATTTTTTATATCGTGCATGAACTTTGAGATACTTTGAAACTACGACTCCGGGCACTTCCGAGGCACATTTTTAGGCACTTTTTGGGGTCGTTTCAATGTCTCCCCCTTGGAAACATTCATACCCGAATGTTAAAGAGATGTATATGAGAAGATTAATCATGAAGAAATCAACCCCAACAAGAATGCAGCATATACTTAAAACAACATTTTCAAAATCTCATCATAAGTGTAAAATCACCATGAACTTTATCAATGTAAATATGAATGCATGCAAATAACCTAGGGGCTGGAACATGAGACATGAAACCACATATAAGACTTAGAATTAGTACCTTAGGCTTGAGTAGGATGGAAAAGATAGGGGTATCGCTTTTGTATATCCGCTTCGGCCTCCCAAGTAGCACTTTCGACTTGTTGATTCCTCCAATGGACCTCGATGGAAGTGACATCCTTGTTCCTCAACATCTCACTTGCCTATCCAAGATCTCTACTAGAACCTTTTCATATGAAAAGTTATCTTCAACTACCCCCACAACATCAAGAGGCACAATGGCATTAAGATCACCCACACACTTCCTCAACATAAAAACATGAAAAACCGGGTGAACCAATTCCATTTCACTGGGCAAATCCAACTCGTAATCCACCTTACCAATTCTTCTCATTACCCTATATGGACCCACATATCTAGGTCTTAACTTGACCTTCTTACCAATACGGACCACACCCTTCATGGGTGACACCTTTAAATAGACCCAATCACCAACCTTAAACTCATGCTCCCTCCTTCTCACATTGACATAAGATTTTTTGGCTGTCTTCAACCTTTCTATAACCATCCTTACCTTCTCTATAGAATCCACAACCAGGTCCGGACCCAATAAAGTCATCTCTCCAACCTCAAACCACCCAACCGAGGATCTACAACGTCTATCATAGAGAGCCTCAAAAGGAGTTATTCTGATGCTACAATGATAACTATTGTTACATGCAAACTCAATCAATGGAAGATAGTCATCCCAACTACCCTTAAGCTCCAATACACAAGCCTAAGCATGTCCTCAAGTTTTTGTATAGTCCTTTCGGCTTAGCCATCCGTTTGAGGGTAAAAGATCGTACTAAGCTTTACCTTGGATCCAAGACCTCCTTGGAAATGGCCTCTAAAACTGTGAAGTGAATTGTGCACCATGATCCGAGATAATGGACAAAGGAACCCCTTGCAACCTCATCAAGTCATGGATGTACTGCCTAGCATAATCTTCAGCCCCATAGGTAGTCTTAACCGGTAGAAAGTGAGCCGATTTTATTATCTTATCAACCACAACCCAAATGGAATCAAAACCCTTCCTAGTTTTGGGAAACCAAACCACAAAAATCATATTAATCTCTTCCCACTTCCAAATAGGAATCTCTATGTCTTGGGTTAGGCCACCCAGCCTTTGATGTTCAACTTTAACTAGTTGGCAACTATGGAAATCGTATACAAATTTGGCAAGGTCCCTCTTCAAGCCTCCCCACCAATACACCTCTCTCAAACCCCTATACATCTTAGTAGACCCCAGGTGAATAGAATAAGAAGAACCATGAGCCTCATCAAGAATCTTTTCCTTCAAGCCATCAACACAAGGCACAAATAACCTACCTTGGTACCTAAGGGCACCATCTCCCCCTTGGGAGAAAACCTCCACCTTACCATCTTTTACCAATGCCTTCAATTCTAACAATGATGGATCAAGATCATGCTTAGCTTTCACCTCCTCAATCAATAAAGATTTAGAATTATCAACAACAACACCACCATTAACGCCCTCTTCCAACCTAACTCCCAATCTAGCCAACCGATGGACTTCTCTAGCCACCCCCATGCCACCTTCATCAACATGAGCAAGGCTACCCATAGACACCCTACTCAAAGCATCCGCCACAATGTTAGCCTTACTGGGATGGTCATCCACACTCATATCATAGTCCTTAAGAAGTTCTAACCATCTCCTTTGTCTCAAGCTGAGATCTTTTTGAATGAAGTCATATTGGAGACTCTTATGATCGGTGAACACATCAACATGCACCCCATATAAATAGTTATGCCAAATCTTTAATGCAAACACAACGGCGGCTAACTCAAGATCATGGCTAGGATGATTCTTTTCATGCACTTTGAGTTGCCTAGAAGCATAGGCTATGACCTTACCATTTTGCATCAACACACTAACCCAAACCAACCCGGGGAGCATCATAATTCACAACAAATCCCTCTAGCCCTTTCGGTAGTGACAATATAGGAGGGGACACAAGCTTATTTTTCAATGTTTAGAAACTCCTTTCAGACTCGTCTGACCACACAAATTTGGCTTTCTTTTGGGTCAACTTTGTCATGGGAGAAGCAATAGAAGAGAACCCATTCACAAACCTCCGATAGTAACCCGCTAAGCCCATAAAGCTCCTAATGTCTGACGGGGTCAATGGTCTAGGCCAATTTCTAATCACATTTGTCTTCTTAGGGTCCACTTTAATACCATCCCCCGATACCACATGTCCTGGAAAGGCAACCTCCTTCAACCAAAATTTACATTTCTCATACTTAGCATATAACTTCTCTTCCCTCAATCTTTGTAACACAACCCTTAAATGAGCCTATGCTGCTCTTCACCACGAGAATAGATCAAGATATCATCAATGAATACCACAACAAACGAATCAATGTAGGGTTTGAAGACCCTATTCATAAAATCTATGAAGATAGCTGGTACATTGGTCAACCCAAAGGACATCACAACAAATTCAAAATGCCCATACCTAGTCCGGAAGGCCGTCTTAGGAGTATCACTCTCCCTCATCTTCACTTGATGTTACTCAGACCGAAGATCAATCTTAGAGAAGTGGCTAGCCCCTTGCAATTGGTAAAACAAATCATCAATTCTTGGAAAAGGATATATATTCTTGATGGTGACCCTATTAAGTTGTCGGTAGTCAATGCACATCTTAAGAGACCCATCCCTCTTCTTCACAAACAACACCGATGCACCCCAAGGTGATTGGATAGGCCTAATGAAACCCTTTTTCAACAAGTCCCTCAATTGCTCCTTCAACTCCTTTAACTCCGCTAGAGCCATACAGTAAGGGGGAATAGAAATGGGTTGAGTATCGAGGAGGAGGTCTATACCAAAATCAATTTCCCTTTCAGGAGGAACACCGGGGAGGTCATCTGGAAAGACATCAAGGAACTCATTTACAACTGGAACCGACTCTATGGGAAGGACTTTAGACTCCATATCCCTAACCCTCACAAGATGGTAAAGACACCCTTAGAGATCAACTTAAGGGCTTTAATGCAAGAGATGAACCTACCCTTGACCACCACATTATGACTCTCCCACTCAAGGATGGGTTCATTTTGGAATTGGAATTTGACCATATGGATCAATAGAAGCATAGTATGCATGCAACCAATCCATCCCAAGAATGACATCATAATCAACCATGTTCAACTTAACAAGATCACAAGGCAATATTTTATGCAAGATGCAAACTGGACAATTCCTATAGACTTTTCTAGTAACAATAGATGCACCAATAGTAGACACCTCATATGACTCACACAACAATTCGGGCTCAATATGAAACTTTTTGGTAATAAAAGGGGTAACAAAAGAAAGAGTGCCACCAGGATCAATCAAATCATACACATTAAAATCAAAGACTATCAATATACCAATAACGACATCGGGCACCTCATCAACCCCTTGCCTCCCATGCAAAGCATAAAACCAGTTGTACCTTTGGGCACCACGTTGTTGACCACCTCTCCCCAAAAGAACCGCATTAGAATCTTGTGGACGACCATCGTTGCCCTTGTTGCGATTTTTGGAGCAATCCATCACCTTATGCCCAACTTCGCACAACCATAACATGTATTAGTATCTCTCAAGCATGGACCCTTATGACCCTTACCAAACCTTGGACACACATCATTAGGAGACACAACTCCAACACCTTGGGTCCTTGGAAAGTCATTGGCAAACCCCCTATTAGAAGCATGAGAAGACCCTTAGCCTTGATGGAACCGGCCACCCTTCCGAGTATGGAACTTTCCCTCAAAACGGGTCCTCTTGGCCTCATGACTCCTCCTCTTCCTCAACTTTTCCTCTTCTATTTGTTCGGCATAGGTCATCAAACGGGATAGGTCCATGTCACTAACCAATATGGCGGACCAGCATTCCTCACTCACCAAGTCGAAAACACCCATCATAAATTTGTTCATCCTAGACCTTAGGTTCGCACCAAGTGGGGATCATATTTAGAGAGTTGAGTGAACTTGAGGTCATACTCCCTCACACTCATAGACCCTTGTCTCAGATTCATAAATTCTACCAATTTGGCTTCCCTAAGCTCAAGAGGGAAGAAACGATTAAGGAAAGCCGCCTTGAACTCCTCCCAAAGCACCACATTATTGATTCCCTTCTCCTCATTCCATTGGTTAAACAATATTTGTGCCACCCCCTTGTGTTGGTAAGCCGCCAACTCCGTCTTCTCCTCTGATCTAACACCCATAATCACCAAAACCTTGTAGACCTCATCAATGAATTCTTAAGGGTCCTCATCCACCTTTGACCCATGGAATTTCAGGGGATTCATTCTCACGAAGTCTTTCAACTAAGAAGCCGGTGTAGGGGCATGAGGGGCTTGGGCCCCTTGATTGGCTTGATTATCCACAACTTTTGTAAGCAAAGTGAGAGCATCCCGAAGCTCTCCATGCACCGGTTGGTCCTCGGGTGTGCGAACTCTCCTTTCTCTTGTGTTGGGCATGATCTAGCATAGGAAAGAACAATCTTTAGGGGGGAATAATCTTACTTCAACTCTATAGCATGACTTAGAACATGAAAAAAGGAAACATTTCCTAAAATGCCTCATAGCCTCCTACTCATAGTTGTGGTGCACAACACAACCATGAATATGACTCTAATCGACGCGGTGTGTTGGACTCTGAGGATCTAACAACCTAGTGCTCTGATACTAAGTTTGTCAAACCCAAGCCTAGGGCCTAGACGTGATAAGGCGAATGGGGAATCCGAAGGAACCCTAAACAAGCCTCTTAGCATATCATATACACATCCTTGGTCGCGAAAGCAATAAAATACAATAAGAGATAGTTGATAGGGAAAAATGAGGCTAAGGGACAATTCTCATATCATAACATCAAGAGTCAAGAGAGAGTCAAGCTTAAAGCATAATAAAAACATGTCCAACAACACCTCTAGAACTTAGATACTTAGCGGGGCTCGACAAGCTACTGAGCTCACCCTCATAGTCAACATATATTAAAAAGAAGGATAGTCTTAGAACATAGTAGGAGATCACAAGAAACGTCCCCGGAATGGAGAACCCACCAACAAGCCAACTGGAGGAGGATGATCAAGCGGTGCTCCGGTTCCTATTATGACATCATGTAGGCATAGAGTATGCATTAGTACGTTTGAATGTACTAAGTATGTAAGATGCAATGCAACAAGAGATAAGAACATAATCAAAAAGCATAAGCATAAGCAATGAGTAGTTACAACAATATGGCATGCATGTGAGATGATATATAGTAAACCATGCTTGTATAGAACATAATACATGTGTAAGAAGAGACCACTATCATATTGGTAGATCGTCGCACCCTACCACCCTTGGTGATTGAGGTATCAACCCTATCAATTGATTGGTGGATCGTCACACCCTACCACCCTTAGTGACCGAGGTACAAACCCCTCGATATGGTTATCAAGGTACAAACCCCTCGACATGGTTGGTGGATCGTTGCAGCCTACCACCCTTAGTGACCGAGGTACAAATCCCCTGATATGGTTATCAAGGTGCAAACTCCTTGACATGGTTATCAAGGTAAAAACCCCTCGACATGGTTACCTAACGTGCAACCCCTGGGCATGATCACATTCCAACACTACATAGGAGAAAACCATATACATACATTCCTTTCATCATCATATAGTCATTTAACTCATGAGATATGCAATGGGCCTTCAATTCCTTAAAATAACCATAACTGAATATTTTATCAAACACTTGACGGGTGTGTAGTGCTAGTGTACAACTATGCAATTTAGGGATGAAATCATGCAAGGAAATCCCATGTTAAACCATCAATCAACACTTGGTAACACCCTCAAGCAATATACATCAAAACCTCTCATCAAGTCTCACCGTAGATCTTAGATTCATAGCTCAAAACATAGTAAAACAATCACAATTTCATAAGCCCCAACATGTTGTGCAGTAAATTTCATAATAAGTAAGACCCATGAGTAAATTAACTTTAATTCATGCAAATTTGAGAAAAAGAAAGCTTGGGCATCATGCGTGAAAGGAACCCATGAAAAAAACCCACATACCCTAGCTTTGGAGGATAGCTTAATGAAGACTGGAGATGGAGACTTGAAGCTTGAATGATAACCTTAGAATTCAGATGAGTTTCCAAACTTGAATTTAGGAGAAGAAATATTGTCTAAGTCTTTTGGAGTGTATTTGGGAATGTCTTGAATGATATGAGGGTGACATAAGACTAAGTATAAGCATTTTTACGCTTGGAACAGTTAGGCCCAAGACCCAAAGCCTTGGACTTAGATAGAAAAATTGGGAAAAATATACACTGAGGCGCGCCTTTGGCGCATCGCGCCAGGGGCGCGAAAACCTCTTTGGAAATTGAGTTTTGGGAAATTAAAATTGCGATTTGTTTACTCTAAAATCGGGGTTAGACCCATTTCCCCCCTCAATTTGACCCCCTGAACAAGAATATAAAGTTGGATTTTCAATATTGCGCACGGATTTTGAGATATATGAAAATTACAATTCCGGGCACTTTCGAAGCACATTTTCGGACACTTTTTAGGGTCATTTCACTTCAAGAGGCATTACAAGTAGTTGTTGATACATATTAATTGAAGTGCTCTCTCTTTCGTAAATTAAGTTATTTAATGCAATCAACGTATTTTCCATAAAAACCCTAACAGATTCCTTCAGAAAAAAAGAGAGATAAATTTTGAACCATAAATTAAACTAATTAATGCCAATAAACCTATTTTGCATTAAAAGAAAAAAAGAACTCATTGGATTCCTTCATAAAAGCAAGTTCAAATTTTAAATTCAATTTCATAGGCTCAATATGAAAATTTTAACGTATCAGGTGGTTCATACGGTTCTGTTATTCATCTTCTTATTCAATTTTGTCATTTTTATGTGTTACATATAGTTTTTAATCCATCTTTTAGTTTAGGTCTTTCTTAAGTTGAAGAAGTTCCTCAAGTTCTCTGATACTTTAAGGCATGATGTTAATTCGACAAATGTAGGATTTCATGAAAATAGATCCAAAATCAAGATGCAAACTTTCAAATTTTCTGTATCAAGTTCAACTTTATACTTTTAATTTCCTTTCAAATTTTATTACAAGTTGCAAACTTTCAGATCAAGTTGAGGAAGTTGCAAATAGCAAATTGCCTGTATCTAATTTCATGTATCAAGATGAAAGTTACAAATTTTTAAATTTTATTCTATTTCAGATCAATTTGAGGAAATTGCAAGTTGCAAATTATCTGTATCAATTTCCTTTCTAATTTCTTGTATCAAGTTACAAGTTGCAAACTTTCAAATTTTATTGTATAAAATTCAACTTTATATTTCTAATTTCCTTGTATCAAATTTGATTCATCATTTCAAATTTTTTTTTAAATCAAGTTTCATTGTATCAAGTTGCAAACTTTCAAATTTCTTATATCAAGTTCAACTTTATACTTCTAATTTTCTTGTATCGAGTTTGATTCATTATATCAAGTTTTTTTTTATTAAGTTTTATTGTATCAAGTTGCAAACTTTCAGATTTTCTTGTATCAAATTCAACTTTGTACTTCTATTTTTATTGTATCAAGTTTGATTCTTTTTATCAAAATTTTCTTGTATCAAATTTGATTCTTATTCAATTCAAAAATACTTGATACCAGCCAAATGATATGATCAAAAAATATAAAAGATCATTTGAAATATATATTTTAAAATATAAACTTGATACGTTAAAATTTACATATTAAGTGTATGAAATTGAATGCAAATTTTGAATTTATTTTTCTGAAGGAATTCAATGAATTTTTTTTATGGGAAATAGGTTTAGTGACATTAATTACCTTAATTTATGGTTCAAAACTTATCTCTCCTTTTTTCTGAAGGAATCTGTTAGGTTTTTTTTTTTAGGAGGTAGGTTGATTGCATTAGATAGCTTAATTTATGGAAGAAAGAGTAACACAATCCCACGATTCATGCAATTAAAATATCATTCAAACTCTTTCCATTTGATTTTAGCTGATTCACTTCAGTAATTCCAAAAAAAATCAAATTGTTCTTCTAGAACGATTTAGTGAAGAAAAAACAAAAAGAAATAAAACTGACGGTTCATTTGTGAATCAAAATAACAAATCAGGAGCAAATCTTGATATAATACTTGATTCCTTTTTTTTTTTTTAAAAAAAAGAAAGCGATTGTTACTGATTCTTTTCAGAAAAAAAGTTTCAAAAATTCGAATTATACTCCAAAAATACTTGATACCAGCTAAATGATACCATTGAAAAATATAAAAAATAATTTGATACGTATATTTTAAAACATATAACTTGATATGTGAAAATTTACGTATTGAGATGAAAATCAAATTCAAAATTTGAATTTATTTTTTTGAAGGAATTCAATGAGTTTTTTCTATGAGAAATAGATTCATTGGCTAAAATTAGCTTAATTTATGGTTCAAAATTTATCTCTCCTTTTCTCTGAAGGAATCTGTTAGAATTTTTTTTTTTTATAGAAAATAGGTTGATCGCATTAAATAGTTTATTTTATGGAAGAAAGTGTAGCTACAATTAACATGTATCAACAGTACCCTGATACGTGAAATTTTATAAAATAACTTGAAACAACTACATTTTTTGATACCCGATTAATTTGACGCTAAGAATCTTGATACAATAAAAATTTATGACATTTAAAGATATTTGACATATTGAAAATTGATAAAAAGGAATTTGAGGAAAATGAAAGTATAAGATGAAAAAAAAGATAAATATTGATTTGATATAAGAAATAAATACAACAATAAAATTTGATACAACCAAATTAAAACTATGTTGTTGAACTTGATACAACAAAATAACCTTTTCAATTTTCATAACATCCAACTTGATATAAGAAGCTTTTTGAATTATATTTGATACAATGAAATTTCAAGAGTAATGAAGCACGAGAATCTTCCTCTTCATAATTAAAGTCACACCTTGGATTAAGAACAAGAGGAATTTCTTCGATTTGTGACACTTCCTCTGTTTGAACATTCATCACCGATGCAGTGAGAACTTGAGTAACTTCAGCAACTTGTGGAGATTCTTCAATTTGAGACACTAACTATATGTGAACAATATTATCGGACTGGGAAGGATCTCTAATTATGTGAGACCTATACTAAAAGAAGGATTAAAATCCATACAAACACAAAGATCAAATGATAAAGAAGAATAAATTCGACAAGGATAAAAAATTCTAAAAATAAAGAAAGAAAGAAAGATGAGAATGACAATTTGTTCGGCGATCGTAAGGTTTAAAAAGGGAGAGAAAATTTAAAAAAGGAAAGAAATATTTGTGCAGAAATTAATTATAGGTTAACTTTAATTTGAAATTAATTATAAATACTTGACTAATGCATAGTGATTGACAACTAATTGAATTTTATATTAGCCGTAATAATAGACTAGTAAAAAATTGAGTAAGAAAATTAATGCTAAGTATCATATGCAGGGAGAGAGAATGCAAATAATTACTGATTGCGTTTTTGGTTATTTACAGTTTGTCAGTCAACAGAAAATCCCCTTACCAATGGATGCATTAGTATAAGTAGGTTGTTGGATGTAAAAAAAGGGACGATGAACTTCACCTTTTAGTTTTTTTATCTCTGCTTTTTAGATGTTCAAGAAATGTGGTTTTCATTATTCAAAAAGAAAAGAAAAGAGGGCACCACAAATCATTGGAACATTAAATGTAAAAGCTTAAAGGAGAACGATCATTGAATTTAGGTTCCTCTTCTTACAAGAAAAGTATCTCTTTACAGTTAGTTTGATCAAAGACTGAAAATTACCTTTATAGATTTGAATGTGTAATTTTTACAAGTTATCAAATGATTAGGTTTATATGCTCCCTGGAAAAAAAATTCAAAAAAGTATTAAAGTAAAATTTATAGCGGAAGGTTAAAGAGACATTTTTAGCCCACATCATAAATCCTAGATATACAATAATGACTTTATCATTCATTTTATCTAAATTATACTCCATCTATTTAAAAAAAAAAAATGTTCTCATTTAACTAAGCACGGACTTTAAAAAAATAAATAGAACTTTTTAAATTTGTGATCTAAATCAAAAGTTATGTTAAATATACTAAAATGTCGTTTAATTTTGTGATCTTAAACATATCACGTGTAAAGCTGAAATTCAAACGTTGCTCCAAAAAGAAAGGGGTCATTGTTTTTGAAAAGAGCAAAAAAGAAAGTAGATCATTTTTTTTAAACGAAAACGACTACATATTTTAAGTTTTCTTCTAGCTTAATTACTTTTCTGCAGCTTAACAACTTAATCATCTTCAATGACAGAGAATTGCTAAGATGGTAGTTACCATTTACTTCCAAGTTTAAGATTGTGAGTTTGAGAGGTGGAAACAGTTAGGGAAGAATAAAAAACCAAAAAACTTAATCATCATTAAATTATAATGCTAAGGACCAAATAAAAATTCCAAATAGAAAGTAATTG
>JAPFFP010000098.1:6736166-6748622 GCA_026153255.1 Solanum medicagineum
GAAGCGCAGACAGTTTAAAGAGCCATTTTGCTTTATTCCATCATACCCCAAAGCCAAAAAATTAGTGAATCTTTGGCGGCAGCTAACCCATCTTAAAAAAAGGAATTCTCATCTAATAACATTTAAGAATGGACATAACATTAGTCAAATAGACCCAACTCTAACTACAGGACAGATAGAATCTCCATGTAAGATTGTAAGGTTATAGATAGAATCTCTCATGTAAGATTGTAAGGTTATACAATAAGAATAGCCAACCAATCAACTAGGTTGGTCGCAATGGATGTAAAGAATTCAGGAAGAGTGAGAAAGGAGAAAACTTGCAAGCAATTGGGAATTTGGTGGTAGGCATTACATGCCACTAACTAGTTGGTATTTCAAGATAAACTACGGGAGGAGTATGGGACTTAGGGGGCGCACAAACATCCTGTGAAAGAAAATGTCAGGCTACTTTGAAAAAGCAGCACACCAAGTGCTAGGTGTGCATACAGATATAGGACCTCGACCACAAGAATCTCAACGGTGAAATGAGGAGGTGCAAAGAGTTACTCTATCTCATTTTATGTGGCACCATTTGACTTAGCACGTGTTTAAAAGAAGAGGAAAGACTTTTATATGGTTGAAAATCATTTCATATAAGGATAAAAGAAAAATTTCAAAGTACATTGTTTCTAATTCTAGTAAGCTGACATTCTTTTTGGGGTGAACTAAAAAGGAAAGGGTGGCACATAAAATGGGACGGAAGGAGTATTAGACCTAAAAGTGTGCCATAAGAAGTTAGCAAAAGCAGAAGATGGAAAAGCCTTTGAAGAGCATAAGATATTTACCAATGAAGCTAAGAGGCTATCAGTGAACTTTAGGGGAAGCCCTCAAAGTTTGTACCAAAAACTATGTACAAGAGAAAGGGAGAAATAAATATATAAGGTAGCATGACCAAGAAAGAAGAGGAGGCCTTAAATCATGTAAAGTATATTAGGATGATTCCCAACAACTGGTTACAGAAGATAACAAAATAAAAAGGCTATTTTTATCAATAATCCAACTCAAATCATGAGACAGGCCTTCTGGATCTCCAAACATCCGTGCACAATAGGAACCACTGTTGCCAAAGGCGCGCTTAAGCCCTGAAACGAGGCTCAAAAAGTGCTGAGTGCTTTGCTTCGCTTCATGTGCGCTTCAGTGTCGTCATCGAGGTTCGAAGTCTATTTTTCCTTGCCAATGAACCTCTTCTAAAGAGGCGACACTAAAGATTTGATTTTTCTCTTTATAGTAATTATTTTTTGATTTCTTTGTTCATATACTTGTCATTCATGTCAGTCATGCTTATAAACCATTAGTCTTGGACTAAACATCTATATTTGTATTTTTTTTTCCTCCCTTTGCACTTTTTTCGGTTGAAGCCTACACCTTATTTGCACTTAAAGCCCCAACGGACCTTGGAGTTTTTCTGCTTTATTGATTTTGGTAACATTGCCAGGAACTTTAGCTAAAATTCATAGAATTATCCTGGCCTGGGTTAAAATGCCATGAAAAATATTAGGATCAGAAAACCTTGCACCCCAGATAGTATCTTCATGGAGGTCTGGAAGTGTCTTGGAGAGATTAGAGTAGGACAAACCAAGCTATTTAATGTTATATTAATATGTGATAGATGCTCGATGAGTGGAGAAAGAGTATCCTAAATTCAAATTTATAAAAACAAATGAGACATCCAAAGTTACGTGAATTATCTTGGCATAAAACATATGAGCCATACAATGAATCTCCTGTTTGGATTTACGGCTGGTAGCTCGTATTACAAAAGCTATATTTTTTGCAAAGGAGATTGATGGAAGTTTATTGCAAGAGGAAGAGATTTGCACATGGTGTCTTGACCTAATATAATTCAGTATCTAAAAAGTTCCTTAGGTAGGTCTCGAAGACCAAAGGAATTTTTTTTTTTTTTTTTTTTTTTTGATGAATGTTATTGGAGACCAAAGGAATTCACATTAAATGTACAAAAGTCATGAAATGTCATATAGGACATGGATGAACGGGATGTCACTAGTGTGAGAATAGTAGTAAGAGATACTCAGTATTTAGCCTGTACGTATTTACCCTTGTGATGGATATGCTAACCAACACAATGCAAGATGAAGCCATTGGTGTATGCTATTTGTCGACAATATTTTGCTAATATGAAAACCTCCAATGAGGGTGTCAACTAAAAGCTTGAAATATGGAGAATCACTCTAGAGGATGAGGGGTCGTTTGGTTTGAAGACAAGTTATGTTGCATTTAGTTATCCTGGTATTATTTCTTATTGACTGTTTGGTTTGTTCTATTAAAAATAAATATACATAGCATACAACAACAACAACATACCCCAGTGCCTCAAAAGGCTCCCGCTCATTGCGGGGTGAGGGGGGGTCGGATGTACGCAGCCTAACCCCTATGTTTAAAAACATAAAGCGGTTGTTTCCAGATGACCCATGAGGAGCGTCGAAAGTTGCATTGACTAACTGCTACTTCATAATTTCTAAAAAAAATAAAAAAAGGTTGTTTGCTTACAAAAAAATCCTCCAGCTTGCAAGGATTTGAGGAATCAGGGGTGTTTATCTCATTTTAATGGTTTTATAACGATACCAAACAAAGGATAAGACGGTCCTAAATTTTTATCCCAGAACTATCTATGCTTAACCAGCATACAAAATGACCCCTAAGAGCTTTAGGATAAGCAGAAGTAAGACTAAGGCCTAATTTGCTTACACTTATGAACATCTTAATCTTAATCATTCAGATTTCAGTCATTATGTTTGTTTCCAAGGCCTGAATCTTAATTATTCAAATCTAAAACATAAAGCATGTTTGTTTTTCTTATTTTCTGACCACTTAATGGATCTGAATAAGTTTGAATAATTAAAATCTATAACAAAGTCTTAACATTATTAAGATGTCTATTTAAGAATTTGTACAAAGATGGCAGTCCATCACAACTTCATCTACTTCTATCCACTACCTACAACCACCATTTTAGCCACAACTACCACCACCATCAACCACCACCATCCTCAGCCAACCACAACTACCACCACCATCAACCACCACCATCCTCAGCCAACCACAACTACCACTACCGTCGATCATCAAAATCTATTGTCATCACCATTAGCCATCATTCGCAATCACCACCAAAAACCGTTATTATATCCACTAATTACTAGCGATAATTATCATCATTAGTCAACGTTATATATAACTAACCACCATCATCATTCACTACCCCATATCAGCCACCGCTGCCACCAGCAACCATGATTAATCACTACTCTCAACTATTATACCATAAGATGCTATCCACAACCACAATGATCAGTCAATACCCTCCCAGATACGCACACATAATCACAATGGTTAGTTATCACCACCATAAATTGTCTTAAAAAGTTTAAATATTTTGTTGATATTAGATCAATTTAGTATTTTATATTTACAATAAGAAAAATGTATACATTCAAATGAGAAAACAAATAGTCTTAGCTATTTAGTATCAAGTTTTAATGCAACATCTTAATGTTCAGATGTGTATTTAAATTCAGACATCTAAATTTTAATGCAGATCTTAGTATTCAAATGTCCATTTAGTCCACAAGCATACTCACTTCCACAAGTGGGGTCTGGGGAGGTAGGATGTAAGCAGACCTTCCCCTACCTTTAGTAAATTTCAACACACCTAGCTTTTCTAAAACATGGTTGAAAGAAATACAAATTTAAAATATTGAAGAAAGAGAAGTAGGGAAGGTAATAATATAAGAGATAACCAAAGAGAAACAATAGTAGTAGTAAACTGAACAATAATATAATACTCGCATAATAATAGTAATACTAGTAACGGAATAGGTCGGTGCTCTAGACTAAAACCATGATCTACCACTTGCTAGAGAGAAAATGCTACTAATTGTCTACCCTAGTCCTCGACATCTCGCCTCTCCTATCTAGGGTATTATCCTCGATAAGTTGAAGATGTGTCATGTCCTCAGTAATCACCTCACCCAATTCTTCCTTGAACCAGCTCCATCTCTCCTGAAACCTATCTTCGCCAACCTCTTGCACCTTGGGCATTTGTGTTCCTTCTCTTTACATATCCAAACTATCTCAGTGTTGCTTTCCACATCTTGTCCACCATGGGGGCTACCCCCACCTTGAAAGTGAGACTAGACCAGATTGTGGTGCCTAAAATGCAACCATTTCAAATATTTAGGCTTATTTTTCTGGTGCATAAAGATGTTACACAGAGAATCCAGTGTTCTCAAAGGCGATCGCCATTGCGCCTTTGGCGTATGGCGAGGCAATGCTTATGCGCCATTTACTGCCATGGCGAGGTGCAAATGAGAAAGGCGAGGAAAGGCGACATGCAGGCGACGAGGCGAGGCGCAAATAGTGTCGCCTTTTATATTCTCTTAAAAAATTAGGCCTGATTTTATAAAATAGAGCAATATTAGGGTTTACTTGAAATCTTTTGACTGCACTTCGCGACCCTCTCATGTCACTTCTTCTTCGCGACTGCTGCTGTGGAAATTTTTCAGGTATGTCTTCTTCTTCTTCTCTCTTCTTCTTCTCCTTTCTTCGCTTCGCGATTGCTGCTCTTTTTTTTCTTCTTCTTCAGTTCTTCTTCTCTGTTCTTTTGCTGTTCTGAAAATCTCTCTGCAAAGACTGTTTTGATGCTCTGTTTTTTGAGCAACAGTTACTACCTTACTGGCTGCTGCAATGGCAATCTGCATCTGCCTAACTTTAAATAAAATTCTAATCCTTTATATTTATTTCTGCCCTACTCAATTTAATTTATACTAATTAATATAGTATTTACTTGTCCATAAATAGTGATTTCAATGGCGTCGGCGGCTAGCAAAAAGGACATTGGACGAAATTTTGGTATAAAAGAACCAACAAAAGATTCAGTTATGCGTATGTTTTGTAAAGTTAATTGTAATGGTGGTATTACTCGACACAAGCAACATTTGATGGATGGAAATAGAAATGTAAAACAATGTCCAAGTTGTCCGGTGGAAGTTAACGAAGAAATAAGGGCATATATGGAAAATAAAGGGCAAGCCTGGTGCACTAAAGCTCCTGCTATACACAGGATTCGGGGAATATATGAAAAACAAAATCGTGATTAGTCCAAAATGTCAAATACGACGGCAAGAAGAACCAGTGGTTAGTATTGATTTTTTTTTTATTTGCACCGGGTGTCCGAGTCTCTTTGAACCCCGACTAATCTCGGGGGTGCACAGGCCCTCGGCAAGCAGTTTCCCACAAGTGCACCACAGTTCATTAGGCCTCCCTCAGAAACTCAAAAGATGTCTTCTACTAGAAATGTATCAGCCACGGGGCGGAATGTGACGAGAGGCCCTCTTATCTCTATTTTTCACAAAAGTCACAACAAATGGGAGGCTTTGAAAATGGAACAGGTTTTGATGAAACCAGGAGAACTCTAAGGGAAGCGCACGGTTAGTGTTGCATTGTGGATGTATGATGCAGCCCTTTTAATTGTGTTAATTACAAATCATTTTTGATAAATTTATTGAGGCAGTAGGACAATATGGCCCCCGAATGAAGCCTCCCACCTTCCGTGAAGTAAGAGTTACTCCCCTAAAAAAAGAAGTGAAGAAAGTGTACAAAATTGTTGATGAGCATAAAGTGCAATGGACAAAGTATGGACGTTCCATTATAATGGACAAATGGAGGGCACAAAATGGCAAAATGGTCATTAATATTTTGGTGAATTCTCCAATCGATAGTGTATTCCTTGGTTCTGTTGAGGCTAGCAATGAATATACCGATTCTACCAAAATGTACAACTTATTCAAGAACACTATTAAAAGAATTGAACAGGAAAAATGTTGTGCAAGTTGTCATTGATAACGCTAGTGAGAATGTTAAAGCGGGAAGCATGACGATGGGCGTGTACCCACACATCTATTGGACTCCATGTGCCACTCACTACATCAACTTGATGTTAGGTGACATATTCAAGATTAACCCATATGTTTCAGATAATATAACTCTCCTATCCTCTAACTTTCTTTATAGTTAATATTCAATACTTATTAGCAACTAATTACTATAATATTGCTTTAACAGTTTTTAAGAAGGCCATCAAGATCAATTCCTACATTAGTCAAAGATCATTGTTGTTGCACTTGATGAGAAAATTCACCAATGAAAGGAAATTGGTGAAACCGGCCAAGACAAGATTTGCAACAGCCTACTTGACTTTGAGAGCTATGTACAATCAAAAGAAAATTTTGAGAATACAAATCCTCTCAACCAAATGGACTTCAAGTAGATTTGCAAAGGGAACTTTGGGAAAAGACATTGGCAACCTTTTTATTTCAGTCCACGTTTGGAATAATGTTGTTCGGGCACTTAAAGTTTGTGGTCCTTTAACAACAGTGCTTCTTTTGGTAGATAGGGAGAAAAAATCACCAATGGGCTATATTTATGAAGCAATGGGCAAAGGCAAGGAAACTATTTATCGGGCCTTTGGTGGAGTTAAGAAGCAATATGAGAAAGTGTTTGAAATCATAGATGCAAGGTGGATTGACCAACTCCATCGGCCTTTGCATGTTGCAGGCTATGTTTTGAACCCAGGATTGTTTTATAAAGCTCACAACGATGGCACATACATCAAAATGTGTGGACGAGTTATCATGCATGTGTTGAGAAGATGAACCCCGACATAACACCACAAGATTTACTAGTCGCTGAGCTTCCTAGGTACAAAAATGTTGAGGGATTGTTTGGTTGTGGTTAGGCTCAAAGAGCCAAAGATACAAGGTCACTGGGTAAGTGAGTTGATTTAGTTCTTTATACTATAACTTTACTTAGATGAGGGTTTCCCTAAAATAGCCTCTCTACCTGTATAAGGTAGTGGTAAGGTCAGCGTACATTTTACCCTCCTTGGACCCCACTTGTGGGATTCCAATGAGAGTGTTGTTGTTGTTGTTGTTGTTGGTATATTATAGCTTTGCTTAAGTTATTTGTCTTATTTATACTTATTATAACCTTTAAATTTATCTTTTTATAGTTAAACGGTGGTCAATATTTGGTAGTCAAACTCCAAACTTGCAAAAGTTTCCATGGAAGTGTTAAGTCTAACTTGTAGCTCATCCAGACGTGAGTGAAATTGGAGTGTGTTTGAACATGTAAGAAGAATATTTTATATCTTAATATCCATATTATATTATTATTAGTTGTTAGTTAATATCTACTACTTTAGTTGTTAGTTAATATCTACTACTTTTGTCCAGATTCATTCTAAAAAGAGAAATAGGCTTGCACTATCGCGTCTCAATGATCTAGTGTACATTAAGTACAACATTGAAACGTCGTTATGATGCTTGTGACACCATAGATGCAATTGCCTTGGATTATATTGACGAGTCAAATGAATGGTTGGTTGGATGCTCCGAAGATCAAGATGAACTAGTATATGAGGAAGGTGATCTCACTTGGGGTACAATTGCTACAGCATTTGGAGCTGGCGAGAGCATCTATGGTCTTAGGGGAATTTCTTCAAGATCAAGGGCACTTCACAAGGGCAAAAGAGTACAAACTACATGTTCAAGTTCAAGTAGGACACGGACACTAAATGATGAAGAATCTGAGGAGGAAGAAGACGAGGAACAATATAATCATAATGAAATGGATGTTGATCTTCAAGATTGATAATCTTGAAGAAGAATAGACTTTTAAAGTTCTAGTGTTGTTTGTCAATTGTCTTATGAATTATTGAGTCATTCAAGTTTTAGACTTTTAGTATATACTATTAGTTTTTGTCTTTTTGAATTGAAATATTTGCTAATATATGTAATTGCTATTGAGATTTTGGATATTTATATATGCAATTAAATATTTTAAGATTTTGATATAAATTGTCATCTCAATCAAAAAGGAGAGCGGCTCGCCGTGTGGCGAGGTAGACCCTTATCGCCTTTCGCCATCCAAAACATTGAGAGAATCAAAACTATACGAGTGATAATAGAACTACAACTAGGGTATTATGTGATAAAAGGATGACTACTAAAGTGAAAGACAAGTTCTATAAAACAGTTATAAGACCAACAATGTCATATGGAAGTGAAAGTTGGGCCTCTGTAATCCAACACATCCACAAGATGCTCTTAAGCCTTGAAGGACAACAATCTCTTATTTAAAAAAGTGTCATAGAAATGTGGATGTTAAGACAAGTGTGCAGTCATACAAGACTACAACAACATATCCAGTGAAATCTCACAAAGTAAGGTCTAGGGAGGGTAGGTGTACGCAGACCTCACCACTAGCTTATAAAGATAAAGAGGCCGATTCTGAAAGACCCTCGGCTCAAATGTATCCACCCCAAGTAAAAGAAAAAAACAATAAATATAGAATAACAGTTAAAACGAAGAGCAATCAATATCCATTCTACCGAAAGAAAAAAAAAACAATAGAAGTAGTAGAATAATCGAAGAGTAGCCATACAAGAGTACAGTTGAAAATGACCACATTCCAGAGAAGTCTCAAATAGCAAATAATGGATAAAATGAAAAAAAGATCGCTTGAGATGATATGGTTGGGTCATGCTTCAACCCCTTCGATAAATCAGTCCGTAGATGTGAAATCATAGTGAGTGAAGGTATTTTAAAGGGACGAGGTACACCTAAATCACTTGGAATATCAAAGGACCTACAACGTTAGAATTTATGCAAACTTGTGAAAGATAGGGAATAATGCCAAAACAAAGGATATAGGAGATAACTATTAGCTAAGAACTGTTTTACCCATGTTGACAGTTCTACCTTATGCCCTATACTTTTGTAGGAGTCATTTAGCTTCTCATACATTCATAAGTTGGTACAAAATTTAAAGAACTTGCACTTTTTAGATTATTTTTATCATATTAGAATGTTGATCTGAGTAACATGGTTGGTGGGAATTCATATAGCCGACTCCTACTTGCTTGGAAGTGAGTCATAATTGTTGTAGTAGTATCACATGTAACTACACCCCCCTCCCCCTTTTTTTAGATTGGTATGCAGCTACACTATAATATTCAATTTTAAAAAAAAAAAAGATAAATCAATTTTATGGATGATTTGTGAGTCAAGTGATGTATATTCTCATGTATAGAAGCAGTATCATTATCTAACATCATAATTCATAAGCTACCTAGATCTTAAGCTACACTATTTTGGATAGGCTTTTCATATTCACCCCTTTCACATCCCAAAAGTTAATTGTAAGGGGCCTACTTTAATAGCAACTAGTGAAATCTCCAACTTAATTTCAAAAAGGTCACTTTCCATAAAATGATTTCTTTACAGCTGCAACATACCAACAAGAGTTTCTTCTGTTGTTTTCTTTGTGGAAGAATTCCAAGAGCATCAAGCATTGATTCTTCCAGCTCTGCAGGCATAAAGGTTTTTATCAGGGTAGGGCAAAGCATCTGAACGAAAAGAACCACAAAGCACTTATATAACCTTTAGTCTGCAATAGTGTAGCCAGCATGCTTAAAGAACCCGAAACTTGAACATCATCACCAGTAGTAATATAAGAAAGTAAGGCCTCCCTACAAAGCAGAAAATTTGCACGAAAACAAAGCAATAAGTTTAATGTGTTTTGGCTGCTCGCTCCAGCTGTACTGGTTTACAATGTGTTGTACTTATAGGTGTAAGACACAACAAAATAATCAAAGCATTCAACAAGTTCTAAATACCATTTACTGCTAGACCATCCAAATAAAAGTAGAAGATGGAAAGAAATGAAAAAGTAAAAGAATGAGAAAAGAAAGACATCTATTTTTCATTCCATTCATGCTGAGCTGGTGCTAGTGAAAATCGTTCAAAACAATAGAGTAAAGAGAAAAACAGAGAAACATACAGAACAAAATGATCAAGAAATCCTACAGACAAACACGATAATAAGAAGATATGAGATATGATAACAATTACTTATCAAGAAAAGCTAAATGGTTAACCTTAGAAGAAGTTATGTGGAAAACTAAAATTCGATGACTGAGTAAAGTCAACAGTCTCAGAAGCTCATAGCATTTGACAATCAGACAGGTTACAACTATTTATCAAAAACAAAACTCAAAGAAGTTATTGTTTTAAACATGAAAACCATGACAGGAGGTTCCAAAATCTTGCCAAAAGTTATGACTTAAAGCTTCAAGTGTCCTCTAGGGAAGTTGATAAAGATCCTTCTTATAGCAGAGTGGTTCATTTTGTTCTTCAGTAAATATTATATTCCTGTAATTATCAGTTACTGTTCATCCAAGACAACAATATCTGATTGCGATAAATGTTTTAATGATAGTTCCACCTTAGTGCAGTGTTCGCAAACTTTGGTTTGAGGCATGCAACTAAGAAATTGATAGTTCACCTCCTTTAAAGAACTACAAATAATCAAGAATAAGACGGAATGTGAATTACCTTAATGCAGAATATGTACTCCCACGATCTGGTTGTGAATTGTCATCTTCTGGGTGACTTTTTAAAGAGCTGGATAGGTTTGGAATTAAAACCCGTAAATTTTGACCATCAGAATCTGATCTGAAGCCACCATTTTCTGAATCTTGATTTTCATGCGACATATCATGGTTAACCACAAAACCATTCAGTTTAGCTTCAGACCTTGGGACAAACATTTCTACATCACAGAAAAGAACAGCAGCAACAATATTCGCCAAATCTTTTATCTTAACAATGCGCAAGATGCAACAAAGTAAATACAAAGAAGTTGCGGTCCCAATTCCTGTATCCTACATTAAAGAAACATGAAAGATAATAATCAGACACACATAAGCCACAAAAGACTATCAGGAAACAAAGTTCCAGCAACCAGCATACAGTGAAACATAAAAACCTAAGGGAGGAAACAAAATTCCAAGAAAAACTAGATACACAGGCCCTTGTAATTAGTTTTACTAACGGAAACAGAAAAAAAGGGCTAAGGCAAAAGTATCAATGTTGAAGAGTCTCACTGTCCTCCATTATCAAAAGAATTTCCAGGTGCTTGGTCCATGAAGAGAATCAGAGATCAGGATCTCATGTGAGGAGGCGCGTTGAAGACATAATTAAATAAGATGGCCATACACTTCAATATGGTACCATAGCACACCATTATCTACATAATTATATACAAAGGGCTAAGCACGTAGAAATTCTTTTGATAATAGGTGACAGTAAGACTCGAAACCAAAGACCTCTGCCTATATTGATACATGAAATGTGTGACTATCTTATACAAAATTCTTCTTTTTTAATATGGTAAACCGCAACCATCCATATCGCCTGCCTAGGATCTCAATAGTGGACCTTTACCTAGGGGCATCACTTTGCTCACCGGATGACTCGATCCCCATCTTATGATTGGAGAAGCATCCCACTAGGCCAAAATGGTTAATTTAGAGGCCTGATCTAGTAAAGGCAAGGACCTTACGTAAACTTTCTAAATGTTAGGGCTTCTACCTTTTTCACTACACATGTAAAGAAAGAAAGAGACGGGTTTAGATCATTACACTATCTTTAACTACTTCCATCCGTAAAGAAGGAAGTATTGATGGAAATATCAGCACCTTCAACATGAGGTCTGTTATTAGCCTCCCAATGTCTGGAATCCCTGCTGAAATAACATCACTAAAGTAATAGAGGTTATCCTCAATCTCATCAACAGAGGAAAAGATAGAACCACTGATATCTGGACCCGTACACCTGCATCATACATCACATGTCACATAGCAACAGGTGGCACATAACCAGTTTCAAGGACAACATAAAAATAAGAAACTACTTACTTTGAAGCATTAACCAACTTGTCCAAGTTGATGCATTGCTCGCGGAAAAATTTGACCAAGTTTGAAAAATAATCAGCATGAGGATCACTGGCAACAAATTTGTTAACAGCCTCATCGCCAACTGTGAACATGTTGAAGGTCATTTTTATATACTAACAAAAACACTGAAAGGAGAGAGAATATAGAGAAATTTAGAAGTATAAAAAAGAAGCTCACCATGATAAACATTCAAGGTTAATGCACGTACTGCAGTTCGAATCATGCTTTCTTCATGAAACGCAAAGCGTATTGCCTCAACATAGAGTGGAAATGAGACTATTTCTTCCTATTCAAAGATGTAAACCAAATAAAATGCAAAGGCTGAGAAACTACAGAAGATAAAAAGAATGGGATGGATGTTTTTTGAAAAAGAAGATACACGAAAATGATTGAATTCCAAGTTCAATACAGATCTGTAGAATATATCAAACTATTAAACCAAGTTAACAACCAACAAGACAATGCAAGTCAAAATCTTTGGCCTGAAAAAAGTGGGCACAGCACCTTTTCTATGGTTCAAACTCCAGCTTGCAAGCAGCAGAAAATCAAAGATGAAGAGAGACCTCTTCACCACTTCCGTCATCTTAGCTCCCCCCCCC
>JAPFFP010000098.1:6748632-6761990 GCA_026153255.1 Solanum medicagineum
GAGCAACTTCCATTTCCCCTCTACCACCCCCCCCTTTTAACTACACCGACACTAAAACTATAGGGTTCCCCTTTACCCCGCTCTCCTCAATTCTTCCCCCCCCCCCCCCCCCCGTCAATCAAATTTGACTTTCTACACTCCTACAGCTCTCAATTTGTAACCAAGGAACTCTAGTTCAGTCATTTATTAACTTCGTTCTTCTAGGTCAGTAAGTAAATTGCAGTACAAAACTCTTTTCGGTCCGGAAGTATGTCTGTGAAAGAGCTGCGCTAAGTCAAAAAATATTATATTGGTATGCCTAGAAATCAAAGAAGCAGCGACACAGAATTCTCTTGGGTCAACAAGTAGGCTGTGAACTAGCTGAGCTAAGTCAACGGATAGCATGCCTAGAATTCAAACAAACAGAATAGTAACCTTAAAACTTATTAGGAAGTCATTAATAACTTTAAAAATTAAACTTACATTATGAGTCTTCACAAGAAGGGAAATGGTGTTTTTGTTCAACTTTCCACTTATTGCTCTTTGTATATGCATGCATCCAGAAAACCAGTGTCAGCAAGAAGCATTTTAACTAAAAATGTATTTCAAAGTAAGCAAATGCCTCTAACGCGGCTGAGTTTTAGGAAACACACCTCAGAAAGGATATGTAATAAGACAAAAGCTCTTCATTACGAAAGTCAAAAGAATATGTTATAAGGTGATTAATGTGCTCATTACTAAACATGTAATCTGCAAAATTTGGGGAAAAGTGTTAGACTAACAAAATGTGTAAAGGCAAGAATATTGATTCAGTGCAACACATTTCAGCAGTTCACTTACAAATAGAATGCTCATTTTTTAGGTTCTGGATCACAATACTCATTGTCTGCAGCAACTGAAGCGAAACAATAACAGTTCTACTAATTCGTAATATACGTACAAACTCCCCCATCACCTGCTTCTCCATGAAAAACCTGCAGAAATGCCAACACACTTGTAAGAAAAAACAATACGTCAAAGAAAGCTTGTTATGTCTGCCTCAGGCTAAAATAATAGTATAGATTAAAAGGAGAAGTCCTAGGCAGAGACATACTCAAAATAGGCCACATCATGTTGATCACCATATGTTATCAACTCCGCAATTGATCTTAGTGCCTCAATCACAAAATCCTTCATGGCACAAGAAAAGATTTAAATATATGAAGAATAATCATACCTGATGGCAGGACAGCATAAAATAAATAGTTACAGAACAAGAGATAAGGAGTAGAACAGAAGGTAAAGTAATTACCTTGTTGACCTCATTAACAACTTGAACTTTCATCAGCTGATCAGTCAAAAATCTGCACAATAGGCAAGAATGCAGCTTAAACTTAACAATGATAAGGAACTGTTATAGTAAGATGGACAATAATCTCAGCATCATGTACTTAAATTTTACGGACTACTTTCTTTCCTTTTTTAAATTAATTTGTGGTCCTTAGTCTGATTTTTATTAATAACCCAAAGTCTGAAAAATCAAAAATGGATTACACCGCCCAAAACAAAATAGCTATAATGAAATAAAATGCCAGGTACAAAACAACAAACCCAGCCCCAAAAAAACAAAAAATGCTATCTTAAGCATTTTCAGAATATTATTTTGATTTTTTTTTTTAATTTGCACCGGGTGTCCGAGTCTCTTAGAGCCCCGACTAATTCCGGGGGTGCACAGGCCCTCGGCAAGGAGTTTCCCGTAAGTGCACCATGGTTAATTCAGGTTTACCCAGTCCGATGGCCCTCAGAAATTGTTTGCACCCAGTGGGTTTCGATCTTGAGACCTTGAAAGAGAGCAAACCCCAAGGCTCAAGTCTATTACCATCAAAATATTTTTTTTGATAATGAGAAGATAATCTAAGAGTCTTCTCCTTAGGTTCCACAGCACCTGAGAGTGTTGCGTGAGGCATGTCGCTGCAACCGCCAACTTAATCTACTTCTTCTTTGGGTGATCTTTATGCTTGTGCCTCCTCTAGTCGATGGTGAACTTCGTTCCTCTGCTTCACATTTCCATGGTTAGAAGTTTGTTTGTTTTTCTTTTTTGAGAATTAGTACTGTTGTATTCTTCAGCATTGGGAATGCTGGCCACCATTAAAACCATATTACAAAGAAATAGACTCTAGCTTTACAGAGCTCCTAGAAATTCTACTAACTCCTCAGATTCCTCTATACAATTATGTTTACACCAAAAAAATAAGGTCACCAAACAATTCCATTTCACATAATGGACTAATTTGATCTTGTCTTCGAAACACCTTCCATTCCTCTCCCTCCATACTGACCACCATATGCAAGAAGGTATTATCCTCCACCATTTTTTCTAACTTTTACTTCCCCCTCTTTTCATCCAACTCCTCATTAAGCCAGTTGTCTGTTCAGGCATTGTCCGCACTGTCTTTGTGAGACTGAAAAACAGTTCCACAGTTGCACAGTGAATTTGAAGTGTAGAAACAGGTGATTGTTTGCCTGCCCAGTCTCATTGCACAAAAAACATCTAGTCACCACAACTCTCCCCTTCTTTTGTAACACTTCATGTGTAAGGCATGCTTTTTTAACCACTAGCCATGTAAAGCATTTCACTTTTGTGGGAGCTATGTTCTTCCAGAGATTTCTCCATATTTTCAGTTCTTCCTCCTGCATAATGCTATTCTCCCTCTGGTATAATTTATTTACTGTGAAACTTCCTTCTGGGTTGTGTCTCCATCTAAGTCTATCAGGCTCCATTGTTGTCCCACCAAAATTGTCCACCTCTTTTAGCAAATCAACTACTCTTTCCACCTCCCTGTCATTTAAGTGCCTTCTGAAGTTAAGATCCCAACCTTGGGGGGACCAACACTGAAACACAACACTTTCAGAGTTACTGGAAAGTAACATGAGATCTGCTTGCAGTGGTACTTCCCCTATCCAATTATCCTTCCAAAACCTAACATTGTAACCATTACCAACTCTGATCTTAGAATTCTCCCGGAGCTTAGACCATAGACCTCTAATAGCCTTCCATACACCCATCCTATAAGTGCAATTCACTTCATTGGAGCACCAAGGACTGTTCTGACCAAACTTGTGAACAATTACTTCCTAGAGAGAAGTTTCTCCATCACAAAACCTCCAAAGCCATTTCATCAAAAGGCACCAGTTTTGAATTTTTAGATTCTTTATTCCTAGTCCTCCTTGTCCTTTTCGTAACTAAGTGACCTCCCATTCAACCAGATTATAATCCCCCCCCCCCTCTTCTCTTTGTTGCCTTTCCACAAAAAATTCCTTCTTAGTCTATTTAGCTTCTTCACTCCACTAGAAGGAATGGAAAACAAGGACATCACATATATAGGTAAAGAGTCCAACACTGAGTTAATTAGTGCGACTCTTCCCCGTAAAGACAAATATTGTGCTTTCCAGTGTGCTAGTCTCTTTTCAGACCAATCTATTATGTTGTCCCATATCTCCACTTCTTTGTACTTCCTGCCAAGTGGCATACCAAAGTACACAGTAGGCAAATGGCCCACTTCGCATCCCAACGCACTAGCGACTCAATATTTGTTACTTCTTTAATGGGGAAGATGCTACTTTTCCTCCAGTTCATCTTTAGACCAGAAACAGCTTCAAATACCACCAGTATGGCTCTGACATAAGTAACTTGTTCCACAGTAGCTTCACAAAAAATAATGGTGTCATCTGCATATAACAAATGGCATATTTCCAGACCACCCTCCCCTATTCTGAAGCCTCTTATTCAATTGTTGTAAATTACTATTCTGATCATTCTGTTGAAACCTTCCATAGCCAAAATAAACAGGAAAGGGGATAGAGGATCTCCTTGTCTAAGTCCCCTTTCTGAGGGAAAAAAACCAGTAGGTTCTCCATTCACTAAAATGGAGAACTTAGCAGTTTTAATACAAAAGCTGATCCACTTCAACCTCTTATTTCCGAACCCCATTTGTTTCAAAACGCTTAGCAAGTACTCCCAATTAACATGATCATAAGCTTTTTCAATGTCTAATTTGCACATTAAGCCAGCTACCCCTCCCCTGATCCTGGTGTCTACACATTCATTTGCTATTAAAGCCGCATCCATAATCTGTCTTCCTTTAACAAAAGCCATTTGGTGCTTATTCACCAGACCATCCATCACTTTCTTCAATCTCTCTGTAAGCCCTTTAGAAATTATCTTATAAATCCTAGAAATCAGACTAATCCGACTGATGGGTCTGAAATCCTTCAGTTCCACTACTCCTGCCTTTTTTGGTATAAGGGCTACAAATGTGGCACTCAAACTTCTTTCAAAGACTTGATGATCATGAAAATATTGCATTGTACCCATAACATCACCCTTAATAACCTCCCAGAAAGTTTGAAAAAAATTCATATTGAAACCATCAGGGCCAGGTGCCTTATCAGTTGCACATGATTTGATACCATCCCATACTTCTTCCTCTTCAAAATTTCTTTGTAACCAGTCCTGATCTTCAGATGAAATAGTTGATGTACCATGCAGTGTGAGATCAGGTCTCTCCATTCTTCTGATTCTTTATACAAATTCTGATAAAAGCTTTGAATGACACTTTTGGTTTCTTCTGGGTCAGAGACAGTTTGTGCCCCTACCTCCAAAGAATCAGTGGAATTATACCTTTTGTGAGAGTTAGCTAGCTTGTGGAAAAACTTAGTATTCTTATCTCCGCTCTTCAACCATTGTACTCTTGATCTCTGTCGCCAAGCTATTTCTTCCTTCTTGGTTTCCTCCTCAAACTCCATGGCAAGGTGGGTCTTGTATACTAGTTCATCATCAATCAGAACTCTTTGTTCCAAAATGACTTCCCATGCACTCAACTGCAGCAGTATATTTTCTTTCCTTTGCTTCCAATTGCCCCTATTGTTTTTGCTCCATTGAATCAACTCCTTCTTGAGAAGCTTTAGTTTGTTGGCTAATATGTAAGCAGGCCTGCCAATGTTGGGAAAGGAATTCCACCAATCTTTGACTTTGTCTTTAAAGCCCTCAACTTCTAGCCACCAATTCTAAAATTTAAAGTATGTCTTCTGCCGACTCAAGTCCCCACATGTGAGAAGGATAGGTTTGTGATCAGACCCTACTCTTGGAAGAAGAGTCTGCCTGACCTGAAGGAAAGCATCCTCCCAATCTGTTGAGTATAGAAATCTGTCAATCCTTGAGGCACTCATGTGATTTTTCCCCCTTCTCCATGTAAAAGACCCTCCAAATAAAGGAGGGTCCACTAGTTCTAGGCTATTAATGCACCCTGAGAATTCTGCCATTGCTCCAAAGATTCTGTGACAAATTGCTCTCTCAGTGACAAATCTAGTAACATTGAAATCCCCACACACCACCCAATGGCCCTGAAAACTACTTCTAGTTACTTCAAGCTCATTCCATAACTCCCTTCTAACTACTCTATTACAATCAGCATAAACCGCACTCAGGTGCCAGGCTAAATCCTGGTTGATGTGAACTTACAAGTAATCACTTGACTGGCAACATTTACCAATTCTCCCTTCCATTCTCTTTTATCCCACATAATCAAGATTCCTCCCCTGGTACCCCTTGCCTCCATATGTGCATCTCCTACCCACCAATTAGCCCATAAGTCCTTAAGCAAACTTTTGACATCACCCTCTACTTTAGTTTCTATCAGAACATAAATATTTGCCCCCCATTGATGCACCAGTTGTTTCACCAACTTCCTCTTCTCCACACCATTTAATCCCCTCACATTCCATGAGATGATTTTGTTCCTCATTAGTCACTAATTGGCGGTCTTCTCCCCTTCCTCAACTCACTTCTTGCTCCTACGTCCTTATAGTTGACATCAAAGATTAAGTTTCTGACCTCTTTAGGCACCAGTTATTTGTCCTTGTTATTAATTAAAGAGGTTCCCCTTCTCTGATCCAGCTTTATGAATAATTCTTCTGCCTCTTTCAAATCCGTCAAACATAGCTCCAAACTGCTTGCTCAGCTTAACTATGTTTTCTTGGACCCAAGCACTGGCACCACTCCCTGCCTCCTTTAAACAAGCACTAGAATCAGTCTGAATTGGAGTTGGTTCTTCTAGTGGTATAATTTGATTTGGATTTTGAGAAGCTTCCTCTGTTTTCTTTTCAATTTTCCCTTCATCTGCACTGCTGTGATGCAGACCTAAAGCATTTGGAATTTAAATCCCTTGCATCACCTTCTCCATCTCCCTTATCTGCATGTGCTTGTCCAGGGGTCTGAAGAAGCAACCTCTCTCTTCTCATCTCCATAGTCGAAACTAGAGAAAATTCTCTCCTGTTCGTTATTTCCCAGTTGTGTTAATTTTATCTGTAAAAGGCTCAGCCACCAAAATAGTTTTAAACTTCAAGCCTTTGGGCTCAGGTTCTTGTGGACCTTTTAAAAATTGGGCTTTAAACAGCCCAAATGGGCTTTAAATCGGCCCATGGTTCGAAGTTTGTGCTTCCCCTCTTCTTCCTAGATCTCTTTATTCCTCTTGTTAATGAAGTTATTCTGTTCCTCCCATCTCCTAATCCAGGTGGTTGGGATATCTCTTCCCAGGGACAGAACAAGAAGGAGGTTGTCGTCTGGAGTCAGCTGGTTTATCCATGGTAATCCTCCCTCCCCTTCTATATTTTGTGGATCTTCAAGCAAGTTGACTGATACATTCGTATTGAGAGGTCCAAGTGAAGTCGGTGCATGCTCTCATCAACTCTTTTAGGGTCTGGTTTTGAACTCCAATCTTCCATATATGATGTGACCCTACAAGCCTTCGTTTTTGGTGAAGTGTGTTTTTCGAAAGCTAGAGTAGAATAGCTTAGCTAGTGTTTTGGACTGCAAAAGGCCACAAGGGTCTACCTCGCCGTGAGATACTAAAAATAGACAGTAGATACTAAAAGTCTAGACTTGAATGAGAAAAACACAAAAGAAAAGCCAGAATAGTGAGGAAAAAACAGAGGTAGAAGCAACTTGAAGTTTGAAGGAGGAAAAAGAAACACAGGAGGAAAAAATTTAAAGAAAAGAAGAAATACGTATTGGTCGGACTTTGAAATCGCCAAAAAAGTCTAGCTAGTAGAGAAGTCTGGCCAAGTTGACTAGTTGGAGTCACAATCTAAATCTAAGAGTGAAACAGTACAAATTTGGAAAGAAAATCCTAAAATTACCTTTTAACTTTTAAAACCCTAAATTGGTCGGCCTTTTTTTTAAAAATACAAAAGGCGACGCCTTTCTCTCCTCTCGCCTTAGTCGCTATTGTCACCATGGCGTTGTCTTTTGAAGATCGCCTCGCCACAAAGCTAAAAGACGATTAAGGGTTTCCTTGCCTCTCTCCATTGCCGACAAGGCAATCACCTGTCACAACACTGAGCCTAGCTAATTTATTCACAGTTGTAATGTCACCTTCCAAGCATACTCTCTTGCTTACACGTTTGTTGTGTATTCTATGCTCTCCTTTGTTCAATGAATTGCAAATGTGACAATTGTGAACTTTGATGATGCTTATATCTTTTAAAATCCTTGGTTGCCTAGTCCTTGTTGGTTGATTTTGCGTGTTTTCACCCTTAATGCGGGTGTTTGTTCTTTTTCTATGTTCAAGATCTTCTTTCCAATAGGGGGAAGATCCTGAAATGAATGATATTCCTGTAATTCTTGCTATCCAATAGTTGTATTAGCAACTGAATCAGCGAGACAAATTCTCTTCCTTTGAATATGTGAATGACTTCGCGTTTCTAGATTGTGCATTATTTCCTTTATCTCCTTCACTTCCTCGGCTATTTCCCGAGGTACCTACCATGCCTCTTGTATTTTTGTTCTTTAGACTTAGTGAGTATTTTTCTAACAGAAAATTCATCATTCTATGTCTCTAGCCGTACCATAGGATCTCTAGGACTGCCATAGTCTTTGCTTCAATGTTTGTAATTATCCCGATTCCTTTTTCTTGAGCATATACGAAATCACCATTTTTGTTCCTCCTACATAACCCCTACCCCGAATTGCCCTTGTTTGCCCCATAAATATTGTACTCAACTATATCAGCTCTTGAAAATCTCCATTTTACAGTACAACAGTATTAAGTCAGGCCTGTAGTCTTTCAGCACAGCAATCACCATTGGCTACTCAACAAGTAAACTTTTTATCGATGGATAAATCATCCCGACCAACTGCTTAACAGTTGTTTGCACCTAAAAGATTTGGACAGTTATGAATTTCATTCTACTTCCTTTACTTGATCAAACAGCCCCACCTTGAAAATGTGATGTTCCCTTCATGTCTCCTTGAATTCCTTCTTTTCATGTAGCCTGCAAAACGAACTACTTCTCCACTACAACTTAAGCAGAACAGCTTGTCCAGATATATATCATGCTTTATTACATGGACATCATTATATAAGAGCAAGCTCAGATTGGCAATCCCCCATCCGAATAGAGGTTAAGGGTTGCGCCATTGCAGTAGATTGATATAAGACAATTCATGAAGACTCCTCACAATACGGAGATTGTCAGGCATGCTCACAGAAGAAAACATCACATAGGCACTTGAATGTATTGAATAATAGTCTAAGGCTCCCACTACATCCATCACATCGTGGCCTGGGTGTGGAATATGAGCTAGGGTTCTCATATCATAGATGTGTATAGGTAAGAAGCTAGTCACGCCACATCAGCGTCTGGATGTGCGGTGCAAAAAGGGAAATGGTCCCTATGTCATGGACGAATGTGGGTAGAGAAGCTAGTCACGCTAACCTTATCAAAAACAAAGTCTTGCCACTTCAGCCCCGAGTTTGGCACAAACCCTCGTCCCTCTGGGATGAGGGTAAAGAAACTAATCGAAGAAAGTAGGACTTGGAAAAAAAAAGGTAGCTAGAAATAGGCTTTTTGACAAGAATGCTAGTTGAATTAGTAGACACCTTTTTTATCAAGTAAAAGTATTTTCAATCATAAACATGGCCAAAATGGTCGCATACAAGGATATACCAAAAGGTAAAAAATCAACAAAAGGATACGATTCTGTGATCTCCACCCAATTATCTATACAAGACACATTCTATGTGCACCAAAAGAAAATAAGGGAACGAAGACTACTCATCTAAGAAAAACTCAACTCTACTCCTTCAAAAGCTCTCATATTTCTCTCTCCAAAGTCCAAACAACCCACATTAAAGCAATTGAGACCACATTTCGAGCCTTCCATCTTCTCTTCATTCTCCCACTCTTCCGTCTAAACATCAACTTTTTCACTGTATTTGATATCGCCCATGGAGTGTCAAACCACCTAAACAGATCCCACCATAACTTAATCATTAATCCTCTATGAAGAAGAAGATGATCCACATCCTAGCCGGCCTCCTCTTACACATGTAACACCAACTAACGCAAACAATTTCTGCATTTTAAGATTTCTTCGTCAAAATCACCCCCTCTAATGGTTAGCCAAGTCAAAAGACACAACTTTCCCAGCACCTTTGGAATCAATAGTGCATTACATGGGAAAACATGCTCCTCCCCAACTAAAATCTTCTCATAGAAATACTTCACAAAGAAAACTCCATTATCTCCCGAGCCCCACCACCAAACATAGGGATCATCAACTACATTAACTTGCCTATGAAGTAAGATTAACAATCTTTGAAACTCAATCGATGGTGGTTCCAGAGGCTGCATACAAAGATGGAACTTCCCAAATTTAAAGGTGGTGACCTCACAGGACTAATTTTGAAGGCAGGAAAAAATATTTTTGTTACTATCTCAAAGGAGATATTCTTGACCTCTTCTATTGGATTAAGCGAGAGCAAACTTTGGTTTATTAGGATGAACTTATGAGTGCAAGAAAATTTTGTACTGCAGAGATCAAAATCCAAACGAACAGCTATATAGTATCCAACAAACAAACATTGTTCATGAGTACCATTAAGAATTTGCAAAGCGATTAGTCAAGTCACAAATGGCTAGATTACTATGTGTGTTTTTAGATAAGAGAGGAATTAAAATTTGATGAAGAATTCACAGGCCAAGAACAATGAACAGGGCCATGAGTTTAGCCTTTGAATTGAGCAAAAATCAGGCCCACATTATAGCACCAGAGGGTCCAATTGGACCATAATTAGTAAGCCCAACCAACAACCCTTTTTTGCCAAAAACATATCAGGAACCACCAACTCTCCTTCCTCCACAAATCAATATGCTAAAAGCTCTTTATCGACCAACCAAACAACATTCCAAGCCCACTAGGTTCAAGTATGGGACGTTGAACAGCAAAATCAGATGGACAGCGGACATTGGTACCATTATTACGAGAAATTTGTTCGAGACAAATGCAAATCCACAAATTATTCACTAATGGAGTTCAAGGATGTTGAAACAATTAGACAATGCTGCTGAGGCTAATGTTGATGATGTCGAACCACCAAAAAAATGACTTTGTTGAAATTTATTTTCAAGGAATTTTGGGGCACTCCGTTGGTGTTACAATGAAACTTCAAGAGTCAACCAACTGTGGATGGTTTGATCCTTATGGACAGTACAATGCTTAATATTGTGGCTGAATCCGCTGTAGGAGCTTAAAATTACAATAGAAACCATTCCAACCGTCTATGTACATAAGAACGAAGAAATAATTTGTTGCAACAAAGTTTGCCGAAATTTTAAAGTGCAATTGCAAAGCCTAACGATTATGCGAAGATTACTACCTTTTTTCATGGGGGTGATGATTTGGTCTTCGGCATAAAATGATTAGCCTCTATAAACAATGTGCAAGCCAATTGGTAGGACATGTTCATGATTTTCAACTAGCAAGGAAAACATTACAAGTTGCAAGAAGTCAGGCCAGCCAGCTTAGCAACAACTTCATTTCAATCTCTCAAAAAATGTTTAAGAGACACCAAGTAACAAGTTCAGATACTTCTGCACAATTCCAATCTGTGTTCAATGAACCAACATCTTTGACCCCCATAAAGAATACATTCCCACACCAAGATATATAGCTGGATATGCAGTTTGAGCACCATGACCTCCTGATGAGTCCCACTTATGTTCAGTGGTAGTATAAGCATTTATTACATTCTCTTGTTTAGCGGGGTCGCGTCCAAAGACTTCTTGTATATTGTCAAAATGCTTAGAGGCTTATGTCATGTCTTGTACTTCATTATGTCCCATTCACCTTATTTCATTTCGGTGGTCACATTTTGGGTTTAATGGTTTGTTTTGGTCCCAATCAGGACATGCATATTGATTTAGTCTCCTTACATTATTATCACATAGAAATGTTGTGTGTTGAGATATATGGCACATATAGACTGTGAGTATGTAATAGGAGTCATTCTCTACAGATGCCAGTCATGGCCTCCTGGTTTTTGGATAATCACATTCGTCCTCAAAACCATGTACACCTTGTTTTACTCTCACAATCAAACCAAAAAAAAAAAGTACCTAAAAAACGGTTTAAGAAAAAGCAAGAGAAGTGCAAAAATAAGCAGAACCCTACATTGTGGCCAGTTAACTTTTTTAACAGTTCAATATATTGTGGACAATTCATTATCCTCTTCAGAATAAAGAAATGTATCCGCATATGATTCAAGTTTTTAGTCAAAATGGGGCAATTGTGGATGACACAGCAAAGAACCTATATTATATTGCTCATCTGTAGTAAAATGAATATAATCCCAATAAAGACTTTGCCTAGTAGTATCAAGTCAAAGGTGAAGGTTGAACGACGAAAAGATCTACAAGTTCAACTTACACTAAAGTATTTGTGTCCAGCACATATACTAGTGCTTTCACATTAGGGGTACATAAAGAGCATTCTTCATTCATCAGTGGTGTGCAAGTATTCTAGACATATTTTTTGGATAATGGGGTGTCCGTACCAGCATACGAGTATCTCCCACTGGGTAAATATTTTAAATAATATATACCTATGACTTGAACAAAAGAAGATAAATCGACTTTAGCTCCATAGTCTAAAACAACTTTGACTTTTGTTCGTAAACATAATCCATTATTATTACCTTCTTCTATACTTAACGACTATACACTTAAAATCAATGCTTTTCAATTCCATATTTGATCCAAGCATCATGATTCTAGAACCTTCCAAGGATCTATATCCACTAGTATTCCAACCAAAATCAACTATTTTCAGTTTTTTAAATTCAGTTAAAGTAAAGCGAGTTACCTGAATTCATCCAAGGAGAATCTGTCTCTGGATCTCCAAAAGGAGAACCACATGGCGTTTCTAGCAATAATAGCAACAAATGGTTCTCTTGCCTTCACCACAGCTCATTCTCTTCCAAAAACGTGACTTCAATTAAAGAAGTCACAGAGTCTTTGGGTCATCGATTGACCCCTCTTATCAAATTCTTCTTCACTGTGACACAGAGGTATAGAGATGGAGATCAGAATAGAGGATTAGGGTTTGACAGAAAGAGAGTTTTAGGAAATTTAGACACAAACAAAAGTGCGTGCTTTTGCGTGCGAGATCGGAAAAGATTGCCCCTCCGGTGAATGGGAATGAAGGGGAATATGACAATAGAGGAAATTCTGGAAGTTGAGCCTGCTCTCTCGCCTGAATCCCGATGTGGATTTTTTATTAATTTATTATAATTTTCCTATTAGGAGTATTATGTTATTTTATTTTTTTTTTTATACTTTTTAGTTCAATAATATTTGTCAACTTTTTGCATACTTTACACGTATAAAGAAACTCAACTATACAAAATCCACTTTGACTTATACATGACATTAATTTAGCAAAAATTCACTTTGACGATTTAGAATAAACAATGGTCTGTTCGTTATTTTTCTTAATTTATTATTTAATATTTTATTTATTTAGTTTCAAGATTCATTTTTATATTAATATTTTTTTATATTTGGAATTTATTTTTTATTAGGACTATTTTATCTAAATAATTAACTAAAATTTTGATTGTCAAATATTTTATTAATAAAAGTATACAGTATAATAAATTTAAAAGTAAAAAATGCAATAAAAATATATGTTGGAAATATGAAACTACTCCTTTTATATTTTAAGAATCTTTTATTACATTACATTTTAATTACCAAGTGTTGAGCAGGACCTCAAGTGTTGAGCAGGACCTTTTTAGGGCTGTAGGACCTTTTACAAAGCTGGGATTTATTTAGTTAAATGTATTTTATGCAAACAGCGAATTAATTGTCATAAACCCAACCGGGAACATTCTGTTAGACCCCGTAATTGAAGTAAGTGAGGCGAAGTGTCAATTTGAAAACTATTATAGATATTGTGTAATTTAACGGAAATAAGTTACGGCGCCTAATCAAAACGGGTTTTGGAACGGATGGGAAGTGTATTATGAAAATTTGAATCGGAAGTCCTTATAAGGATCTAT
>JAPFFP010000098.1:6762090-6782729 GCA_026153255.1 Solanum medicagineum
AAGCACTTTCAAGAATTGACGCTAATTTGACCAAACCATAACATGATTCATTTACATAGCATTAGTACATGTAAAATTTGGGGTGTTACATGTAGAAAACTAAGTGTTTCCCAAGAAGCCCAATGATATTTCTTCTTATCCTGATCCCAACCCCAAAAGAAGTAAGCCACCACATTATTTATATACTTTAGAATATTTTTGGGAGGAGAAACAGCAAGCAAATTATGGATAGGAACAGATAAGAGAACATGCTTAACCAAGGTTGCTTTACCCCCAAAACACAAGATTCTGGACTACCAAACACTAATTCTTAGAATCACTTTATCTACCAGCTCAGAATAATAAATGATCCTCTGACCCCCAACACACAGTGGGCAACCAAGGTAACTGATAGGACTCTTTTTCATAGATAAACCAGTGATGCTGCTGAGCAAATCAATGGCATGTTGACGAGTTTTAGGAGTAAGCATGAAGTGACTCTTAGCTTTATTAACCAACTGATCAGACACCCCTTCATATGCAGCCAAAGTTTTCATGATAAGCTGAATAGAATAACCATCAGTAGATGAAAAAATGATAATACCATCTGCAAGACTGAGATGATTAATCTGAGGATCCCTAACTTCCATCCGAAATCCTCTATACAAAGGATGAGAATGAAGAGCATTAAGGCTTCTAGATAGGACTTCAGCACCAAGAATGAAAGGAGTAGGGGATAAAGGATCACCTTTCTTAAGCCCCCTGGTAATGTGAAAAAACCATGCCCTTGTACCATTTAAAATGATGGAATACCAATTATTACTCATTATCCTCCAAACCATGTCAATGAATACTTCACCAAATCCAAACCTTCTCAAAACCAGACAAATGAAAGCCCATGAGATTCTATCATAGGCTTTAGCCATGTCTAGTTTGATAACAACAGTATCCCCTTCCTTAGGCTTCTTAATACCATGAGTAATCTCCTGTGCCAGTATAATATTCTCAGAAATACTTCTCCCCCTTACAAAACCTGACTGATTAGGAGAAATAATATCTGCTAATATGGGAGCCAATCTAGTACATAACAACTTTGATATAATTTTGTTGGTGAAGTTACTCAAACTGATGGGCCTGAATTCTGTCAACCTATTAAGATTTTGAACTCTAGGAACCAAAACTAAGAAAGCATGAGTCATGAATCTAGGCATATTGCTTCCACAGAAAAAAGATTGGACAGCTACCAGCAGATCCACTTTGATGATGTCCCAACACACTTGAAAAAACTTTCCGCTTATCCCATCTGGACCAGCTGCAGAATGAGGGTTCACAGAGAAAATAACTTGATTAAGTTCTTGTATATTAGGCATGGCTTGTAGGATTTGATTGTGTTCTTCACTGACCAGTCTAGGAATACATTGCAACATAGCATCATCAATAACATTTTGATTACCAGTGAAGATATTCTGAAAAAATTCGCAGGCTTCATCATGAATGTTTTCATCCCCTTGCACCCAATTATCATCATCTATACAGATTTTATGGATAAACAATCCCCTCTCTCATGAATGCATGAAAATACTTAGAATTGGCATCACCATCTCTGAACCATTGTAGCTGAGTCTTCTGTTTAAGCACATACTTTTCCAACTTCATATATTTAATATGTTCAGTAGAAATAACATTCAACTTAGCTCTGTTTGCTTCAGTATTGCTAACAAGTATCTCCTCCTCAGCAAGTCTAGCCTTTTCTTCATATTTTTTTACAATTGAGAAAATATCCCTATATTCTCTTTTTGACCAAACACTGAGTGTAGCCTTGACCCTTTTAATTTTCATCTGAAGAACCCTTATTCGATTGCCATGCACAATTCTATTCCAATAATTTCTCACCATATCCATGAAAGAAGCATTTTCAGTCCAACAGTGAAGAAACTTGAAATATTTTATAGGTCTTACTTGTCTAGATTCCATTTCCATCAGCAGAGGAGTATGATCAGAATTGACTGTAGGTAAATGATCAATAGTAGTTTGTGGCATAACTTCTAACCATTTGTCATTAATCATAGTCCTTTCAAGTCTCTTCCATACCCTAGCTTCAGTAGCTCTTTGATTGTACCATGTGAAAGGTTGCCCATTAAACCCAAGATCAGTGAGTCCACATGCCTCAATCACACTAATAAAGTCAAAAAAAACTCTTATTCATGTTGTACATTTGTCCCCCTAACTTTTCCTCAGTTAATGTAATCACATAAAGTCCCCAATAGTGCACCATGGAACATACATAGAAGAGAAGTGTAGAAGTCTATCACAAAGTGGCCTTCTTAGATAGTCTTTGCATTTGGCATATATAAAAGAGATCCAGAACCTCCTTAACAACTCTACATTTGTACCTCACATGCAATTTGTTGTTTATCAGATTCCATGACATTACAAACATAGTTAGTGTTCCAAAGAAGCCAAATTTTCCCATTAGGATTGCTAACAGCATTAGTCATCCCCAAATGAGTCCTAATACTGTTTAGCATAAAAGAATCAGGAAATGGCTCAAGAATAGCTATCAGACCAATAATATGCATCTTCTTGAGAGTTTGGGGTCTTTCCAATGATCCTTTGGTGTTGATACCCCTTGTATTCTAGCAAATAGATTTAATCATCATAAACATCTACTTCTGGATCTTGTTTTTGGCCTCTAGCATTAGCAAATATGCTTCTAAAGGGTTGCTTAGTATTTTGTCTCTTCTCTTTCCTACCTCTAGGAGACAATCCATGCTTAGCAGCAGCTTCCTACACTTCTTGTTGAATTTCTTCTTGATGAACCATTTCAAAGGTCCTGAGTTGATGAGTACCATTCTCTTCCTCCTCATTATCATTCTCCTCCATAAAATTGGCATCTTGGTCTATCTCATCCTCTGAATTAATTACTTCATATTCATCTGTGATAGGAGGGACAGTATTAAACCTACAATCACCCTTAGAACCAGAATTCTCCTGAGTAAACTACAAAATAATATTAGCTGAATTTATTTCCCTTTGCATTCTTCTTCTGATTGCATCCCTTCTCTTTTAACTTAAACTGTCTTGAGATTTGTTATTAGGAGATTTCACATGTCCCTGTCTATCTAAGCTCCCAATATCAAAATTTTGATTAGTGGTAGTAGTCTGAAGCTGTTTTGGAGATTCAGATTCACCCTGTTGAATAATTGTTGCATCACTAATATGCTTATCACCACCACTCATATAATTGGATAGCTTACCAGTATCAGTATGTTGAAACTCAATAATCTGAACATGTTGAATCAATGGGTTTGTACCTTGAAAACCAGGTTGAGGGGTTGGTACCTCAATCACCACGCATGGTAGGGTGAGACTCTCCACCAACCAATTAAGGGGTTGGTACCTCAATCACCATGGGTGGTAGGTGAGACGATCGACCAACCAATTGAGGGGTTGGTACCTCAACAGACTATTAATTTTATAATGATGCTCTCTTCTTGCACATGTGTTATGTCCTTCGTAAGAATGATTTACTTCAAGCTTCTTCCATGCATGCCATATTGTTATATGCTACTCATTGCCTATTCTTATGCATGTAGATTACGTTGCTTATCTCTTGTTGCATTGCATCCTACATATTTAGTATATTCAAATGAACTAATGCGTACTCTATGCCTACATGATGTGACCATGTAGGAATCGGAGCCTTACTTGAGCATCTTCCTCCATGTGGCTAGTACGATTTCTCTCAAGCTAGTTGGTGAGTCCTCCATTTCCGAGATAATGTCTATTATCTCATACTATATACTAAGACTCTCTTTCTTTTATGTATGTATTAGCTATAAGGATGAGCTCGGTTGCTTGTCTTGGTCCCCGCTCCTATCTATGTTTTTGAGGTGTTGTTGTACATGTTATGTATTGAACCTTAACTCTCTTGTTTTGATGTTTATGTTATAAAAATTTCTGTTTATCCCCTTTCCCTTATTTCTAATCTAATTATGTTGTTTAATGGGTTCTGCGACCAATGATGTGTAATGATATGTTAAGAGGCTTATTTGGGGCCTCTTCGGTTCCCCATTCGCCATGTCACGTCTAGGCCCTAGGCTTGGGTATCGAAGAACTAGGTTGTTAATAGGTCTTGGCATCCAACATACAGCGTCGATTGGAGTCCTATTCATGTTAATGTTGTGCACCACAATTATAAGTATGAGGCTATAAGATGTTCTAGGAAATGTTTCCCTTCTTCTTGATCTATGTCGTGCTATAGAAGTTAGGTGAGTTTTCCCTCTAATGAATGTTTTTTGTCATGTTTAGATCATGCCTAACACAAGAGGAAGGAGAGACCGCACTCCCGAGGAATAACTGACTCATGGTGAGCACCGAGATGCTCTCACCTTGCTAGCTCATGCTATGGCCAATCAAGTCAATCAAGAGGCCCAATCCCCTTATACTCCTACCCCAGGATCAAGGGTGAGAGACTTCACGAGGATGAACAATTCAGAATTCTATGGGTCTAAGGTAGTGGAGGACCCTCAAGAGTTTATTGATGAGGTCTACAAAGTATTGGCTATCATAGGTGTTAGATCAAAAGAGAAAGCAGAGTTGGTGGCCTACCAACTCAAAGGGGTAGCACAAATATGGTTTAATCAATGGAAGGAGGAGAAAAGAATCAATAATGTGGTGCTTTGGGAGGAGTTCAAGGCGGCTTTTCTTAATCGATTCTTCCTTCTTGAGCTTAGAAAGGCCAAGATGGTGGAGCTTATGAATTTGAAACAAAGTTATATAAGTGTGAGGGTGTATGTCCTCAAGTTCAATCAACTCCCTAAATATGCTCCCCACTTGGTTGCCGACCCAAGGTCTAGAATGAACAAGTTCGTGATGGGAGTATCCGATTTGGTAAGTGAGGAATATCAGTCCTCTATGTTCATTAGTGACATGGGTTTGTCCCGTTTGATGACCTATGCCAAACAAATGGAGGAGGAAAAGTTGAGGAGGAAGAGGAGTAATGAGGCCAAGAGGGCCCATTTTGAGAAAAAGTTCCAAAGTCAAAAGGGTGGCTGGTTCCATCAAGGCCAAGGGTCTTTTCATACTTTTAATAAGGGGTTTGCCAATGACTTCCAAAGGGTCCAAGGTGTTGGTGGTGTGGTTCCTAATAATGTTTGCTCCAAATGTGGTAGGGGTCATGGTGGCCATGTTTGAAAGACACTAATGCATGTTATGGATGTAGGAAAGTGGGTCACAAAAAGATTGATTGTCCATGTAACCATAGCAAGGATAAAGAGCTTCATCCACAAGGTGTAAATGCGGTTCCTTTAGGGAGAGGTGGTCAACAAGGTGGTGCCTCAAGGCACAATCATTTTTATGCACTCCAAGGGAGGCAAGGGGTTGAGGAGGTTCCTGATGTCATCATTGGTATGTTAAAAGTCTTTGACTTTGATGTGTATGCACTGATTGATCCAGGTGCCACTCTTTCTTTTGTTACCCCTTTTGTTGCCAAAAAGTTCCATGTTGAGTCGATTGTTGTGTGAGTCTTATGAGGTGTCTAATCCTATTGGTGCATCTATTGTTGCTAGAAAGGTTTATAAAAATTGTCTCATTTGCATTTTGCATAAGATATTGCCTTGTTATCTTGTTGAGTTGGAAATGGTGAATTTTGATGTCATACTTGGGATAGATTGGTTGCATGCATACTATGCCTGTATTGATTGTAGAACCCATAGGGTCAAATTCCGATTCCCAAATAAACTCATCCGTGAGTGGAGAGTCATGATGTGGTAGTCAAGGGTAGGTTCATCTCTTGCATTAAAGCTCGTAAGTTGATCTAAAGGAGTGTCTCTATCATCTTGTGAGGGTAAGGGATGTGGAGTCTAAGGTCCTTCCTATAGAGTCAGTTCTGATTGTAAATGAGTTCCTTGATGTCTTTCCAAATGACCTTCCCCGTGTTCCTCCCAAAAGAGAAATAGATTTTGGTATAGACCTCCTCCCCGGTACTCAACCCATTTCTATTCCCCCTTAACGTATGGCCCCGGCGAAGTTAAAGGAATTGAAGGAGCAATTGAGGGATTTGTTGGAGAAGGGTTTCATTAGACCTAGCCAATCACCTTGGGGTGCACCAGTGTTGTTTGTGAAGAAGAAAGATGGGTCCCTTAAAATGTGTATAGACTACCGGCAACTCAATAGGGTCACCATAAAGAATAAGTATCCTCTTCCAAGGATTGATGATTTGTTTGACCAACTTTAAGGGGCTAGCTACTTCTCTAAGATTGATCTTCAGTCCGGGTATCATCAAGTGAAGGTGAGGGAGTGTGATATTCCCAAGACGGCCTTTCAGACTAGGTATGGTCATTATGAGTTTGTTATGATGTCTTTTGCGTTGACTAATGCACCGGCCATCTCCACGGATCTGATGAATAGGGTCTTTAAGCCCTACCTCAATTTGTATGTTGTGGTCTTCATTGATGATACTTTGATCTATTCACATAGTGAGGAAGAGCATAAGAGTCATTTGAGGGTAGTGCTATAAAGATTGAGGGAAGAGAAGTTGTATGTCAAGTATGAAAAATGTTGAAGGAGGTTGCCTTCCTAAGTCATGTGGTGTTGGGGGACGGTATCAAGGTGGATTCTAAAAAGACGGATGTGATTAGAAATTTACCTAGACTATTGGCCCCTATCGGATATTAGAAGTTTTTTGGGCTTAGCGGGTTACTACCGGAGGTTGTGAATGGGTTCTCTTCTATTGCTTCTCCTATCACCAAGTTGAATCAAAAGAAATCCAAATTTGTGTGGACCGATGAGTGTGAAAAGAGTTTCCAAACATTGAAAGATAAGCTTGTGTCTGCTCCTATATTGTCATTACCGGAAGGGCTAAGGGTTTGTTGTGTATTGTGATGCTTCAAGGGTTAGTTTGGTTTGTGTGTTCATGCAAAATGGTAAGGTGATAGCCTATGCTTCTAGACAACTCAAAGTACATGAGAAGAATTATCCTACTCATGATCTTGAATTAGCAGTCGTGGTCTTTGCTTTGAAAATTTGGCGTCACTATTTGTATGGGGTGCATGTTGATGTGTTCAACGATTATAAGAGTCTCCAATATGTGTTCACTCAAAAAAACCTCAATTTAAAACAACGAAGGTGGTTAAAACTTCTTAAGGACTATGACATGAGTGTGAATTATCGTCCCGATAAGGCTACTGTGGTGTCCCATGCTTTGAGTAAGGTGTCCCTGGGTAGCCTAGTACATGTTAGTGATGGTGGTAAAGGGGTGGCTAGGGAGGTCCTTCGGTTGGCTAGATTGGGGGTTAGGTTGGAAGAGGTGAATAATGGGGGTATTGTGGTAGTTGATGGCTCTAAATCTCCATTGGTTGAGGAAGTGAAAACAAAGCAAGATCTTGATCCCGCTTTGATAGAATTGAAGGCATTGGAGAGAGATGGAAAGGTGAAGGTTTTCTCCCAAGGGGGAGATGGTGCCCTTAGGTACCAAGGTAGGTTGTGTGTGTCTTATGTTAATGGCTTGAGAGAGAAGATTCTTGATGAGGCTCATAATTCTTCCTATTTCATTCACCCTGGTTCTACCAAGATGTATAGAGATTTGAGGGATGTGTTTTGGTGGGGAGGTATAAAGTAAGACATTGCCAAATTTGTTTCGATTGTCATAACTGCCAACAAGTCAAAGCCGAACATCAAAGGCTGGGTGTCCTAGCCCAAGACATAGATATTCTTACTTGGAAGTGGGAGGAGATTAATATGGATTTTGTGGTTGGGCTGACTAACATTAGAAAGGGTTTTGATTCTATTTGGGTTGTGGTTGATCGAATGACAAAGTCGGCTCATTTCCTACCGATCAAGACTAGATATGGTGCCGAAGACTATGCTAGGTTATACATCTATGAGTTGGTAAGGTTACACTGGGTGACTTTGTCTACCATATCGGATCGTGGTACACAATTTACTTTTCACTTTTGGCGGTCCTTCCAAAGAGGTCTTAGTACCAAGGTTAAGCTAAGTACAGTCTTTCACCCTCAAAAGGATGGCCAAGCCTAAAGAACTATCCAAGCTCTTGGGAATATGCTTAGGGCTTGTGTATTGGAGTTTAAGGGTGGTTGGGATGATCATCTTCCATTGATTGAGTTTGGTTATAATAATAGCTATCATGCAAGCATTGGTATGGCTCCTTTTGAGGCTCTTTATGGAAGGCATTGTAGCTCCCCAGTTGGATGGTTTGAGGTGGGGGAGATGGCCTTGCTAGGTCCAGATTTGGTTATGGGGGCTATGGAGAAGGTGAGGGTGATTAGAGAAATATTGAAAACCACCCAAAGTCGACAAAAGTCCTATGCCAATGTGAGGAGAAGGGATCTTGAATTCAAAGTTGGTGATTGATCCTATTTGAAGGTTCCACCCATGAAGGGTGTGGTTCTTTTTGATAAAAAGGGCAAATTGAGTCCAAGATTCGTTGGTCCCTATAGAGTGTTGAGGAAGATCGATTAGGTGGCCTATGAGTTAGAGTTTCCCAACGACGTAAACATGGTACATTCGGTCTTCCATGTGTCTATGCTAAGGAAATGTGTGGGTGATCCTAGTGTCGTTGTGCCTCTTGATGTTGTGGGTGTTGTTGAAGACAATTTGATGTATGAAGAAGTCCTAATAGAGATTTTGGATAGGCAAGTGAAGAGGTTGAGGAACAAGGATGTGGCTTCCATCAAGGTCCTTTGGAGGAATCAACAAGTTGAAATTTCTACATGGGAGGCCGAAGCGGACATGCAAAAGCGATATCCCTATCTCTTCCATTCTACTCAAGCCTACGGTACTAATTTAAGTTCCCTTATGTGATTTCAAGTCTTAAGTTTCAGCCCTTATGTCATTGCGTGCATTCATCTTTATATTGATAGGATTTATAGTGATTTTTGATGTTCATGTTGAGATTTGTTTTTTGAAATAATGTTTAAGTGCATTTGTTGGATCCATGTTGGACCAGAATCTTCATGATCACATTCCTTGTGTATGTTTCTTTGACATTTGGGGACGAATGTTCCCAAGGTGGAGATATTGTGACACCCCATGACTCTATTCTCTTATGTATCCATGTTTCAAGCCTCATTTGATGAGGTTGGGGGTGTATTAGGTTCACGGGAGAATCTAGTACTTAGACGAGTTCAAGACTTCCCTACGAATTGAGTTTTGGGTATTGGTTCATGCAAGAGTCACGTTTAAATGAGCATAACTTTTAGCACGATTGGAACTGATAGCCCACAACATCTCAAATGAAAGACCTTTGACTTAGCTTTCCAATGCACTTGGTTAAACCTCATTTCGAGTTCTGATGAAGGAGTTATGACCGTCTTCGCGAGACCCTCTCGTATATTGAAGTCACACGAGCCCTTAGACGGCCAATGTGGCCTTTTACAGGCCGTTTGGGTTATCTGGTTTAGAAAGGGCCTTTTTTGTCCTAAGAAAGGTGGCACAGCCAGTGGCACGGTCCGTGTGGCTTGCCATTGATCATGTGGATGGTCATAAGGTGTGTTCAAGGGAGGCTTGATGGGTATAAGAGGAATTTTGGCCAAGTGTGGTGACACGTGCAACTTTTGATGGGCCGTAGAAGGGCAAACAGCTCTTGGGACTAGGGCGTGGAGTGGTTTATCTACATTTTCTTGTCTAAGTGTGGTGCAACGGACTACTACATGGACCCTGAAGCACCACACGACCCGTGAAATGGCCCGTCAAAGTGACGTCGATGCTAAGTTTTTCTCAAGTGCTCCAACTGCAATTTTGAGGCTAAGTCTTGTCTCATGGGCACTCCACATGACCCGTGGAGTGCCACACGACCAGCCAAGCCTCCAGTAAGGCAACACTTTACCAATTTTTTCATTCGTTCACTAATGGCATTTTCGTAAATTCTAATTACTCTAATGACCTTTTTAGACTTCTAGTGCTATTTTAACCTTCCTAAAAGACCTAAACCCTATTCAAAAGGATCAAACTCATTACACTCATCTCAAATACACTCTCAAATTCTCTCAAGAGCCTCCACCAAGACACCAATATAAATTCAAAGAAACTCAAGAACAAGTTTTGGATTCCAAGACCCACTTTCAAGCTTGCATTCTTTCCCAACCCAATTCCAAGAAATTCAAGATCTATGGTATGCGGGTTTCGACCAATGGGTCCTTTCACCATTGGTGCCTAACTATCTGTTTTTACCTAAATTACATGGCTCTAAGTTGATTTACTTATTGGTATTACATATTATGAGTTTGACTATAGAACTATGTTGGGACTTCATAAACTTGTGACTATCCAAGCATGTTTTGAGCTTTGAATCTAAAATCCATTGTGGGATTTGATGAAGGATTTTGATGTATATTGATTGAGAGTGTTCCAAGTATTGATGGGTGGTTTTACATTGAATCTTTCTGCATGATTTCACTCTTGTTTTTCATGACCTTACACCAGCATTACACACCTGCCAAGTGTTTGATAAAATGCCTTGTTATAATTTCTTGAGGATTGAAGGTCCAATGCATGTCTTATGAGTTGAATGACTTTATGATGATGAAAGGAATGTATGTATATGATATTCTCCTATATCGTGTGGGGAATTGACCATGCCCCACTCGGGGGGTTGTGAGCTCGGGTAACCATGTAGAGAGGTTTGTACTTGATAACCATGTCGAGGGGTTTGTACCTTGACAACCGGATTGAGGGGTTGGTACCTCACTCTAGGTGGTTAGGTGAGACGCTCTACCAACCAATTGAAGGGTTGGTACCTCAATCACCATGGGTGGTAGAGTGAGACGATCCACCAATCAATTAAGGGGTTGGTACCTCAATATACTATGACTTCTATAATGATGGTCTCTTCTTGCACATGTATTATGTCCCACGTAAGCATGATTTACTTTAAGCATCTTCTATGCATGCCATATTGTTATATGCTACTCATTGCCTATGCTTATGCATGTCGATTATGTTGCTTATCTCTTGTTCCATTGCATCCTACATACTTAGTACATTCAAACATACTAATGCATACTCTATGCCTACATGATGTCACCATGTAGGAGCTAGAGCCCCACTTGAGCATCTTTCTCCACATTACTAGTACGATTTCTCTCAAGCTAGTTGGTGAGTCCTCCTTTCCGAGGACAATGTCTATGATCTCATGCTATGTACTAAGACTATCTTTCTTTTATGCATGTATTGAGTATGAGGGTGAGCTCGGTTGCTTGTCTTGGACCCTGCTCCTATCTAAGTCCTAGAGGTGTTGTTCGACATATTATATATTGAACCTTAACTCTTTTGTTTTGATGTTTATGTTATGAAAGTTTCCCTTTAGCCCCTTGCACTTATTTCTAATCTAATTATGTTGTTTAATTGCTTCCGCGACCAATGATGTGTAATGATATGTTAAAGAGGCTTGTTTGGGGTCTCTTCGGGTTCCCCATTTGCCATGTTACATCTAGGCCTTAGGCTTGGGTCGTGACAATTAATCATGATTTAGACATAATATTTTGATAATTTCAAAGATTAAAAATATAAGTGGGAGATCATTAGAGTATATACTATTAGCCATGCATTTGGATATAATATATTATAACAATTGTAATGGTTAAAAGTCTTAATGGGAGATTCTTGGAATATATACTATTAACCATGAGTTTAGATATAGTATATATTATAGAATAATTATTTTGTAGATTGCAATAAAGGTTTAATAGGTCATACATTCATTTATGTGTCAATTTACTTATATAATAGATGATTTAGTGTATAAAGTTTTAACTTATATATAGAGGATTAAATCATCAGTTCTTATAAGTATAAAGTTTTTTGTTGACAATCTGAGATAGAAATTGGAAAAGTCATCGATATGATTGTAGCAAAAGATTGTATATAATTTATCTTGATTATGAGAATGGTGTAGTTCCAACTTCTTGTGCTAGTGCATATTGTATGTATTGAGCGGGATCAAGTAGAGAGAGTTATTTTAGACTGACTGATAAAAACGTACTTCTAAACTGTTAAATATACTTATATTGTCAATCCTGATATAACTAATATGATCTGTACATAGTAATTATCATTTGAATTTATTAAAAGGTGAGATTCTGATATGGGTCAATATGTCTAGTAGATTGGATAATAATAATAATATATATTGGTGAAATAATAAATTAGTTGATGAAATTGATGTCCGAATATAGAGATTGATGATATGTCTTTTGAGAAGCTTATATGTTTTCACCGTGTCAAACCTTGCAAGTGTATTTATGAATCCGACACATGGAATAAGTTAAACAGTGCTCTAAAATAAATTAATTTTTGAACTAAATTCCTCAGTAATTTAATTTATTTATTAGTATATGTAATCTTAATATGGGGAATAACATAATTTCTAATTTTCAGTGGAATGATTTGTAATCTATTATGGTAAGAATAATTTAAAAGTAATTATTTGAATTATTTCCATAATAGGGAGCCTCAATAATTAATTTTGTGGTCCCTATAGTGTCATATTTAACTAAAACTCAAGATCTCATTCTAGTAGAAAAGGAGAATAAATGTTTCCCATTCCAGATTTGTACTCGGAATAGGTCCCCATAAATAGGGGTTCTCCTAACCTAGAAAATTAATCAAAATGATTTAGATTTTCTGAACAATGCTTGCTCACCCAAATATTGAGAGAGCTCGGATGTGAACTTGAGATCATTGTAGAAGGCCGCAGAATTGCAATCTAATTTGTGGATTTTCTTAAAGGTATTTGCTCACACTTCAAGAGCTAGTAATCAAATTAAATTTCATAAAATTTATGTGTTCTAACATGATTATAGGTGTTCTAATATAAATGTATGTGTTATCTATTATTCATGTAAGTAGTATGATCATTATATTGTTATGTTGTGCATATGATTTTCCAACACTCATAACTTATAACTTGCTCAGTTGAGCTCAGCTCATTCAACTCCACATCCAACCCTACTTCAATCCGTTGTGGTTTATTTGATAAACCTGTTGGACTGCAAGTCCTTTGTCAATTATTATTCCAATAATTTTATTTTACATGTGGACAAGAATTAATGAAGCTACTTTTTGTAAAGAACAAGCATATATCCAAAGTTTTAAAACATGGAAGTTCAACGGAACCTCAAAAGGAAAATTAAGAGTGTTGTACGACTGGTAAACTAACCCCCCAAGTGCTATCTACAAAAGTCTAACACTAGCATATATAGTCATGTAGTACTCATATATACTTAGTAAATTAAATGATGTAGTTTGAATTTATGAGCTTCTGGTTGATAATGTTTCATGTGGGGAAGTTGAGAAGGTACTGTCACATTCACATTCAAGATCCTCAAAACCCCAAAACTCTTCTTGCTCTTCTTCTTCCTCTTCTGGCATTTTCCATTTTTGTTTATCAACTTCACCTCCCAATATTATTTCTAGAATCTGTCATGAGACGTCCAAATGATCACAATATTAATGTTAGTACATCAAATTAAATTATAAGTATATGAACAAACACCTGTTTTTTAGAGAAATGTATACTAATTAATAACGTTTGTACCATAGTTAAGCAAGCACAAAGAGTGGCCTACATCGTGTACAAACACTTCTACACAGAAAAAATTCAGTTTTCTGGTTTCATACATTTAATTTTTGGGTTAAAAATAGAGGTTTAATATTAACAACTAAGTTACGTCATTATTGTAATTCAAACTTTTTATTTTCAAATTATTGCAGCTTTATTTTTATATTTTGATTTAATGAATAATTTTAAGCAAAAAAAAAAGTCAAATTATATTAGGAAAATTGAGATAGAAGCAATAATAATTTAGCAAGTCTTCCTCGTTAATGTGCAGAGATCTATGAAAGAAAGAGGAAAAAAAATAAAGTAAGAAAGATGGGTAGAACAGACTGATAAAATATAATGATGTTTTTATCTCTATGTTAGCTACGCTTGCAACCTAAAATTTAAATAGTAACAAAAACAAATGTTTGTAATCTAAAATTGATGGAACTTTAGTTAATATTTGAGATGAATTTGATAAAAATATATAGTTTCTGAATTTTGTTTGAGCGAGATATTTTTCATTATAAAGATTCTTGTTTTAATATTCCTTTTACTTTTTATTAGTTGGCGGAAAAATTTGGTTCTTCAATACATTAAGAGTCTGCTTGAAAAGTCATTTTCATTATTAGATTTGGTGTAATCGGATATAATTACACTATTTGATCTATTTGATTGGGTAGATAATTACTTGATCTTGGGTATAATTGGCAGGGTATGATTACAAGTTGATTAGTTTTTAACTTATTTCTTTTATTTCTATTTCTATTTCTATTTTTTTTTTTTAGTTTATATTTTTATTTTTTATTATTCTAAGGAGTCATTTGGTACAAAAATGAATAATGCAGGGATTAGTTATGCTCGGATTATTTTTTATTCCATGTTTGGTTTATTGTTTTTCATTTAATTTTGTGTTTGGTTTAAAATTCTATAAAAAGTTTCTTTCCAATTATGCCCTTGAACTATTTGAGATTTTCTATTTCATGTAATTAGATCAAAGTGGATCATACTTCTAACTAGTTAAGAAAATAATAATTTGTCATTATGTGTGCTATTTTTTCACTTGAATTATTTGAGAATAAATCATTTTAATCTTAATAAATTCATCACTAATAAAATGTCAATCTTTAATTTAATAAATATAGATCATCTATTATTAAAATGGAAAAGTTGGTAAACAATTGTAAAATAGACAATCTATATTTGAAAGTTGTAATTTTAATATAGTGTTTATATCTTACGAGGTCACTCAACTTTGAGAGAATATCTGATATCATTGGACTTTATATTGTACCGATAAAATTGCTCACCTAAAATTAGTTATTAAAAAAATTGATATGTGAAAATATTTTTCGTGTATTATGAAAAGTATGAAACTACAGATAAATAAAATTTAAAAATTTGACATCGTAAATTTATTTATTTTTATATTATAAAAATATGAGCCCGCAGATAAATAAATTTTGTAAGCTAATTTATTTAAATAAATTTACTAGTAGAAAACTACAAATATAAAATATAAAAGAAAACAAAAAAATGTAGAAGTGTTTGAGGGATATTTTTGTCTTTGTATTTTTAATCTCATGGTATTAATCCTAGGTATTAGCTAATACCACCAAATGGGAGGTATTAGCTAATAACATGCATGTGGTATTAACTAATACCATGGATTAGTTATACATGATCCAAAAATCCAACCAAATATTGTATTAAATAATATCATCTAAAAATCCATGGATTAAATCTCCTAATCCCTCCTATCAAACATCCCCATTCTTTTTATGTTTTCTATCAAAAATTTTTTAACATATATTTTATTTTATAATATTTATTTTTCATTTCCTTCTCATTCTCAACTTTTACTTCATGTGATTCCACACAACTTTCTACATTATCTTTTTAATTCATTGATTTTATTAGTATTCTAATTTTTAAATTAAACTTGAATTCATTGTTGAAAAAAGTTATAAGCTTAAATTTTTCTTTAAATCATATTTATGTATGTTATGTTGAAATTTGATGTAAGAGTATTATATTAAATTTTTTATTTTGAATTTAAAACTTATGTTATACTTTTAGTTTCATTTGTGTTAGCAATATATGACTTGATATATTATATTACAACCTATTTATTTTTTAGTTAGATTTATAAATTATCTTTTTATCAAATATTTTAATAATTTTGCTATGACAATATATTTAGGAAACAACCTCTCTACTTCTATGAGGTAGCAGTAAGGTCTGCGTACAATCTACCCTCCCCAGACCCCACTTGTGGGATTTCACTGGGTATGTTGTTGTTGTTGTTGTTGTTGTTGTTGTTGTTGTTGTTGTATATTTTTGTCAAACAGTGAATTTCATATGTTCGTATAAAACTTATTTTTTAGTTTTTATGATTAATTTAATTAATATATACTAATTTGAAAAATATAAATTAAATTTTTTACAATATTAGTTAGAAACATATGTAACTGATTAATATATTTTAAAAATATTTAATTTAATATTATTTATAAAAATTTATATTTTTTTAATATAAATTTAACTTTAGATAACTAATTTTTACTTCTAAAATTTAATATAATTTTGTAATTACACTTATACAATCAAACAATATATTTATAATTGCAGTGTAATTACTTTGTGACAAACAAATAACGCAGAATAATTACTATATTGTATACAAACTTCGATTACCATGTGACTTTTCAAACAAATCTAAGTGACATTGTGAAATGATAAAACATTACAAAGATGGGAAGAACAGGCAGATAATCAATATAACGATATTTCATCTCACATTAAAATATGATTTGGGCCACTTCTTTGTCATACATGTGGATGTTCTTTCTAATCAATTGTCAAGATCCATAGATAACTTCTTAATTAAACTATAAAAGACTTCCTGAGTTTGGTGAGATGAAACCATCAAAATTATTTATAATAATAATGGTAATTTTTAGAAGAGAATAGAAATGCTTCACATCATCAACACGACAAAAATGACTAAATTATATTTGTTTAATTGCACCACGCCTGTGAAAAGTGATCTCTAAAAGTATTTGAAAAAATTGTCGGTTTCTGCATTGAACGGCACAGATGTCATTAAACCCTTAGAATATAAAGACTTGAATTCTAATTTAATGTATGTGATATTTTTTTTTAATTTATGTGAGATTCAAGTGACATAAATTTTGATTAATATTTTAAAATATATTTTTAATCATATTGACATGAGAAAAAAATTATATAATTCTAGATATTTAAAATTTTAAATTTTCAAATATTAAATTAATCTAATTTAATTTAGTTTTAAAAATTATTAGTACAATTAATCCTCAGCAAAAAATGCACCTAATTGGAGCAGAGGATGATTTAATATGCATTTGGCGTGGTCAACTTTGCAAGTTTCAATACATACGTGAAAGTTTCACTCTTTGAAGATTGTATTCTACAAATTTGGAATCAATTTGAAAATAATTATAAGTTAAAAACTTTTTACCTATAAGAGTGAAGAATAAATCTTTCAAACTACTGCAAAGAAATGCATGTTCTAAATTTTAGCTATTTAAAATTTCAAAGAAATGTTTTAGAGCCAGTTTAGATTAACTTATTTTAAGTATTTTTATGTTAAAATAGTTTTAAAGTATTTTTGGAGTAATTGAGCAATTTAAAAAAGTGCTTATAAATAGTTATTTTAAAGTCAAAATGACCAAAATAAGTCAAAAGCTATAAGTTAGGATTCCTAACTTATGATTTTTGGCTTATAAATTAAAAATAATAAGTTCATCCAAACATACTTTTAAACGTTAAAATAAAAAAGCAAAGGGATTGGAAATTTAGTTTAAAATAGAACAAGTATCAAGGTAATTAGCAAGAAAGCCTAAGCAGGTGGGAAAAGTACTTTGCAGTGTTCTAGGTGAAATTGCCTAATTAAAATTACAAGAATGTTTAACCAACACTCATAAAATTAAAGAAATGCATGTTCTGAATTTTAGCTTTTTATGAGTTCAATGGAATGTATTAAGCATTAAAAATTAAAAAAAAAAAGGAAACAAATTGAAAATTTAGTTTAAGATACAAGAAGTACTTCATCCATCACATATTGCTTGTCTGCTTGCATATCATTTATCTAATACCTTCTTTATATGTCTTTTAAAAAATTATAAAATTAAAATCAATTAATAATTTAATCTTTAAGTTTTTTTTATACAATTTATTTATAAATTAAGAAATATTTTGAAAATATCTTTTTAAATTTTAATAATATGAACAAATAATATGAAATGCGTAGAATATTAAGGTCCTTATCAGGAAAGCCTAAGCAGGTGAGAAAAGTTTGCAGTGTTTAGGTGAATTGCCTAACTAAAACTACAAGAATGCTTAGCTTATACTCATTAAATTAAAGAAAATAAAATGATGTCCATCTTAAAAATTTGATCCATCCGTCAGAAGAATTCCTTTGTAGATCAAACATTTTAAAAGTGAGTAGATATATAAGACAGGGGGCTAGTGCATTCTTGGAAAAAATTATTGTATATGTTGTGAGAAGATTGAGACAACTTGGAATTGATTCAGTTGGCTAATCTAGGAGAACAAGACAAAGAGGAAATAGAAAATAATACTACAAAATATTTTACTTTATGCAAGTTGGAAGGGTATTCCAATATTATTAAGGGAATCCTATGAAGTAATAATAATTGAAATTACTCATTATCATAATAAATTATACTTAGTAGGAATAATAACTTGGTATCGTTCTCAAAAAAAAAAAAAAAGAAAAGAAAACCTTAAGAAATTAATAACTTCAATAATTGACAAAGCTCTAATTCATTTGTTGGATTTAGACCATGTAAGTTGTATCTTTTAAGTGCATTTATGTTTTCGTTTGGTACTTAGGATTATCTCATGAGTTGGGATGTTTCGAGATTCTTATATAATCATACATTTTTTCACAATTTTAGTATAATAATAGATTAGAATAGAATAATTCCTACATTGACTAATATATCTCAAATAGAATGTGGGATAAAGATAATTTTTTTTTTTTAATCATGATTATTATTCTTATTCCACGTAGCCAATTACTTATTAACTGCATAAAGATAAAAGGAAAAAGAAGTAGAGTGTATAGTTTACCACACTCATGGTAGGGCGCCATATAGAAGAAGCACGAATACAAAGAGAAGCAGCGAAGGCAAGTTTATGAAGCTGTGTAGAATCAAATGTCCCTTTTAGCATAGGATCAACTACTTCTTCTATAATTCCTCTCCTCAATAGAGGTTTTGCCTGTAAAATTCAAATCAAACCTCATGTAAGTGCTAATTGTTGATTTAATAATTAATAATAATATTGAAGAATTATTTACCCAGCTATGTAAGCTTTGATGAGAATTGTCAACAGGCTTTTTCCCAGAAATGAGCTCCAAGCAGAACACTCCAAATGCAAAAACATCTGTCTTTTCATCAACTACTCCATGCATGAAATATTCTGGTGCTAAGTGCCTGGAGACAAAATAACAAATACAATATTGAAGTTCCTCATAATTTGTGTCAAATGGATTAGGATTCACTTCACCAAATAAATTTTTCTTTCACCAGACCACAAAAAATAGTTAGCGACAATTGAGTTGACATTATATCATTTTTCTGCTAAATTCAATGTTTATTGTAGTGATTATGCAGAAAAGAGAAGATGATTACCCAAAAGTCCCTTCAATTGGAACAATTGAATGATGGGTCCATTGTGATGGAAGCCATTTTGCTAGTCCAAAATCTGATATCTGTCACTCAACCAACTCACGATTAATTAATGAACCCAACAGGGCTGTACAACAACTTATGCATACAGAACAGCACTCACGAAATACACAAGACAATATTGCTCTAACATTTGAAATAATAATATCTCAAAATAAAAAAAAAAAAACCTGTGGTTCATATTCCTCACTCAACAAAATGTTAGAAGCCTTGATATCCCTGTGAATTATTCTTCTAGGACAAGTTTTATGCAAGTAATATAAACCCTTTGCAGTCCCAACAGCAATCTTATACCTTGTATGCCAGTCCAAAGTGGGTAATTTCTCATCTGAGATCAGATTAATTCAGTATATTAGAACAAGAGAAGCAAAATTAAACATGAAATTGTTCAAGAAAAAAGATTAAATACCATGGAGAATTGAAGCAACGGATCCTTTGGAGGAAAACTGAAAAATAAGGTAAAGTCCATTTTCAATACAACAACCAAGCAGTGACGTTACATTGGGATGGCAAACGTGACCAAGTGTCCCAATTTCTGTCAAAAACTCTTTCTCTTTTCTCTCATCATCCGTCGCTTTTGTTACCATTTTTACAGCTATAGCTTCTCCATCTTCTAATACTCCTCTGTACACCGACGCATATCCTCCTCGACCAACCATATTTTCTGAACATTCAAATTATTAATCATTATAAAATTACATTTTGGTTATGCAACAAATTTCTGAAAAATAAGAAGATAAACCTGAATTGAAGCCGTTGGTGGCGTGAAAAATTTCTTCGAAAGAGAAGCATTTCCAAGTGGGTCTATGTGTTGCGGAGGAAGTAGCAACTTCTTCATTGAAAGCACAAGATTTTGAAAATTCTCCATCAAAACTGTGTCTTCTGAATGAGAAGAGCCTCTTTAGGCTACTTGTACGAACGTATCTCATCACCTCTGTTTTTTCTTCAGAAACTTTGTGTGTGAGAGAATAAAATAGAGATTATGAGAGGCAATTAAACCTTAGAAAAGGACATGTCATCATCATTGTTTATACGTAAGAGAAGACTCAATCCCTACATCCTGCTGAGATAGAGGTTGTCTCTTTGGGGGTGGATGGCCCTTTTTATCTGTTTCTTGTTGCATATTTAAAGACTAGGGGCGTGAACTTGCCTTTTTTCACTTCCTCGCTGTGAGGACCACTACCTCAAATTGCACTGAATTGAATTCACAGTATATGTCAGGATCCGAAAATTTGGCGTGACGGCGCTTTCTCAATCCCACCCGAACAAGTCAGCCTTAATTCAAAAAGGATAATAAATATAATGTGCGGAAGCTTTTAAAATAAATAAACTCGAATTGAGAA
>JAPFFP010000098.1:6791412-6805788 GCA_026153255.1 Solanum medicagineum
ATTTTGCTTTATTCCATCATACTTCAAAGCCAAAAAATAGTCAATCTTTGGCTCCATCCGAGATTGATGGAAAAATAAAGGACTAGTAAGTGCATAAGTAAAATCATAATACATTTTAGGAACAACAAATCATCTACTTCAAGGGAAGGACCATCCTACTATAAGTGAACCATTAAAACTCATAAAGAAAAACACCATGCGTACTTGAAAAGAGAGAGTCATATGCCTTTAGTAGTAACACAATTTGTAATATCAAGGGACCATAAACATATGTGAGAAAACCGGTTGAGTTAGTAAAATGATGAGTTATATGAATTCAAAACACTATCCATAGTAGTAAGCATATTTGGACATAGTAAGAAGGAACCACCATAAATTGTCATAAGAGGATATCTTGAGGACATGAAGGGAACATCAGAATATATAAAAAAATCATTAATCAAGAGTTACATATAACATAAGCCATGGGGAGTTCATAAAGCATAGTAAGAGAGACAATAATCGACATAAACCATGTGGGCTAATCCATGGAGTCCCGATATTTTTCCTACACCTAAATAGAAGGGAAGTCACTGTGCCAAGGTGAAGCTCCTAATGCCTAAGTGGATCCACTAAGCCTTGTCTGAACTAGGAACTCACCTCTAGTTCCTAAACTCGAGTGCTTGCCTCAAGTCCTCGAACTCGAGTACTCTCTTCAAGCACTTATTTTCTTTAAGGTACTCGCCTCTTAGGGATTTGGAGAATCACCTCTAATCCCTATAACTATGGTGGCACGTAGTTCTAGGACTAGGTGCTCACCTTTAGTCCACTCTTTTCTAGGTAATGTTCTCACAAGAGTAGAAAAATTATAAGTCATAGTATCATATTATAAAATCGTTCCAAGTCATGTGGGAGGGAAATTTATCTAATTCTAACCATAGAGTCAAAATCATAATATAGACCTTAATCATTCCTTAGATGGGAGATCCTCCATAGTTATACACTCATTCGTTAAGTAGATATGAAATCCTTTACTATCAACATTCATTCATAAAATGCTTTTCATAAGCCAATAATAAACACAGAATGCTTCATAACCCTTCATTTCTTATTATTTAGAAATCATACTTCAAGACATATAGTGAATATCATCAATTTAAATCATTCTTAAGAAATCTATCACAATTGTATATATCATCATCCAAAATATGGACATAGAAATCCACAACTTCATGGTGTCACATTTATAGCTTTGAATGTCATAAACAAGATCATCAAACCATCACATCATAAAATCATAGAAAGGGCTTCATATCATTCATAATATTCTCATGATCTCATAGCATACTTAATTTCCTTTTAACATCAACAACATTAATAAATCACATGTCTTGCCATAAGGTCTTCATCACATAAGAGATTTGCCACATTACTTGGTCAAAACATTGTGTTTATATCTATTTAAGCATAAAATCATTGAATTAAAGAGTAAGGAACATAAGAGGAGTAAATTAAAGTCATATAAGAAGTCATTCAAATAGCCCACCATCACATTTGCAAAACCCCAATTTGGTGTCATGAAAACCATTCAAAAATTCATAATATTTTCAAATCTTTCAAGATGCCATATCTTACAAAGCTTTAATGTAATAAGCATACCATAAGCTCAATTATTAATAGGAGTCCATGCATCAATATATCAATAACCAACAAATTTCCAACATATTTCATGCAATGAAGTGATAGTAAATGATACCCATAAAGAATTAGTCATTAGAATCAAGAAATTCGATAAAAATAGTTTTGGGGCCTTAAACTTGAGATTTTCTTAAAATGGACTTGAAGAAACCTTGGGATTCACTTGGGTAATCAAATGCAGAGCAATTTCTTGAAAAATCTTGAATTTTGATGAGGGGATTATGAGCAATTAGGAGTTTGAGTGTTCTAGGGCTAGAAAAATGGCTAAAGAGTAAGATATTCCCGTCTATATAGGCATTGGTTTATTACCTAATTGCCCTTAAGTGAAGCAAAGAAATTTTCGGGACCTTTTGACCTAAGGGGTTGCAAGTCCACGTCACGGACTTGTCGTGAGCCTTACTGGTTTGTGCAATTTCATCCAAAAAGAAATTTGACACGAGCAACCTATACCTTGTAAGTAACCATTCCCCCACACAATTTTGCCTTCTAAAGAAGAATATGAAATTGGATTTGCAAAATTATGTACAGATTTTAAGATATTAAAAAAATGCATCATAAGTTCTTTCCGAGGTAGGTTGAGGGGTGTTACAATATCCCTCCTTGGAGATATTCATCCTCAGATATGAATAAAGTTAGCATATATTGCTGGGAATAACATTTACCAACCCATCAAAAATCTAATAATACAAGTCGAACATTGTTCCATGAAAATTTCAAAGTTCGTAGCAAAGAATGTCATTTTAAAAGCACAAGTAACATATTCACTCAATTGCAGATGGGACTTCAATATAATCCTACTCCATGAACATGCATGCACAACAAACAAAATGTCAACACTAAACTATATGATGCATGAGGTTTTAACATGAAACTGCCCCTTTCACCGTTATCTAACTCAACCACTTACGCCCAAACATTAACCATAACAGCTTGGACATGAAGCCAATCCATGCCAATTTTGTTATCACATAAGGAGAATTCATAATATACCAGGTGAAGCACCATACCCGATGAGCTTGATTTGAATTCTGCGAGCATGTTTTAGTCTTGGAAGAAGTATTGAGCATCGAGCGGGTGAAAGGAAAACACTCCGGAACTACCTTGCCAGCATAGGATAGTCGTCAAGTTAACTCTGGCGGCTTATGTCCCAAAAGATAGACATTCTCTTTTGATCCAAGAGAGAGAGGTTCATTTCTTTTACCTTGGCAAGTTTAGGAAGGGAGTGGAAATGACGTCAACATCATTGTGCATCACCAAACTCATAGTGGTGGGAGTTATGTCAATTAGAGAAACTTTAAAGCCACTTGACTGAGCATATTATATTTAAATTGAGCAACATGAGAAACTAAGTCTCTTTTCAAAGAATTATATAAACCTTAAACTTGTATCATTTGTTTGATTTGTTTTATTACATGACGAGTTGAATCTTGAGTCAAGTCGGTTGATTTGTATCTAAGGCTTTTCTATTTCTTGAGCTATTTTACATATCAGTATATTCCATGTACTGACATCCATTAGATGCATTGGATAAGAATTTCTTTATATTTTGAATTCACTCTTGATTTAGCATCATTCTATATAAATAATTGTCTAGACTATGAAGGGAAGGAAAGAAAAAATATTATTATTCTAATATCTACACCATTCTTTCTTTAGATGTCTTGTTACTATTATACCGATTTCATTAATGTAGTGAATTATTCTAATTGGATTTTGAAAATCCATGCCAAATGGGTTGAACTTGTTAGTGTATACAATCATAACAACAACAATAACATACCTAGTGGAATCCCACAAGTAGGGTTAGAATGTACACAGACCTTACCACTACCTCATAAGGTAGAGAGGGTGTTTGCTGGGAACCCTCGTCTCAAAAACCCATAAGCAGAATAAACTAGATATGGAAAAAGGGAAAGGGCAAGAAAAGGAAACAGAAAGAACGGCTAACAACAAAAAGCACAAGATAGTATGTAAGTACGATAAATCAACATATATATGACATATAATGGCAACACATGATATAAAAGCACGACTAATCCTACTACCCTTCTATACCCCAAGGCCAAACATCCACCTAACTCTACTAACCTATTAGCCTGTTACTCTAACTCGCGACCTCCACTCATTTCTATCTAAGGTCATGTCCTCGGTGAGATCAAGTTTCGCCATATCTTGTCTGATCACCTCCCCGCAATACTTCTTTGGTCTTCCTCTACTCTTCCGTGTAACTCCAAAATCCAACCTCTCCCGACTCCTAACAGGAGCATTCGTGCTCCTTCTCCACACATGTCCAAACTATCATTGTCTCGTTTCTCTTATCTTATCAGCCATAAGGGCCATGTCTAGCTTCTCCCGAATGTTTCATTCCTAATATTATCACTCCTGGCATGACCACACATCCATCTCAAAATCCTCATCTCTGCGGCCTGCATCTTCTAAACATGTGCGTTGTTAATTGGTCAGTGCTCCACCCTATATAGCAAAGACGGTCTAACTATCATTCTGTAAATCTTACCTTTGAGTCTAGGTGATATTTTCTTATTACACAATACTCTCGAGGCAAGCCTCCATTTTGTCCATGTTGCCCCAATAAGATGTGTATCTTCATCATCGATATCGCCACTACTGTGGATGATGGACCAAAGGTACTTATAGTGTATGCAACGATACATAAGAAAAAAAACTACTGACATTAATTCTATGGAATAAAAAATCATACCCTAAATCTCATATTAGCTTAGAATTGAAACTTGGTTGTTGTCTTACAATATTCATAGGTGCAACTGAATAACACAAAATAACTCATCAAAAAATAAATAAAAAATCAATAAAATTGACATATTTAACAAAGAAAAAAAGAAAAGTTCAAAACCTGTAAAAGACTCTAATAATTATCATATAAATCAATCCAATGTCTAAAAGTAGGAGAAAGCCTAGCATACAAGTGATGTAAAGCAAGGAGAAAATATGATCACTGTCAACATAAGGCGTAATAGTGTCAACCTAAGGTAAAAACATTTCCTTAAACATAAATTTTTAAATCTTTGATTCACGACATACAACAACAACAACAAGAACAACAACATACCCAGTGGAATCCTGCAAGTGGGGTGTGGAGAGGGTAAAATGTACACAGACCTTAGCTCTACCTCATAGAGATAGACACGTTGTTTCTGGAAAACCTTCATCTCAATAATTAAGCCCCATAAGCACAAAATGCTGGATATGGAAAAAAGGAAAAGGAAAAGGAAAAAAAAGAAAGATTAATTATGAAAAGTAAATGATAGTATGTAAATACGATAAAATTAACAAACTAACAAATATAAGATGGACAATGACAACATAGGATATAAGGACATGACTAGTCCTACTAACCTACTAGAATACAAGGCCAGACATCAACCTACCTCTACTAGCCTATTGACCTGCTACCCTAATACGCGACCTCCACTCCTTTCTATCTAAGGTGATCCCTGGGTGAGATGAAGTTTCACCGTATATTGTCTGATCATCTCACCCCAATACTTCTTTGGTCTACATCTATTCCTCTGTATAACCCCTAAATCCAACCTCTCACACCTCCTAATAGGAGCATTGGTACTTCTTCTCTGCGCATGTCCAAACCATCATAGTCTCGCTTCCCTCATCTTGTCATCCACAGAGGTCACCTCTAATTTCTCCTGAATGGTCTCATTCCTAATGTTATAACTCCTAGTATGTCTTCACATCCATCTCAACATCCTCATCTCCACAACCTGCATCTTCTGAACACGTGAGTTTTTTATTGGTCAGCATTCCACCCCATACAACAAAGATGGTCTAACCACCTTCTGTAAAACTTACCTTTAAGTTTAAGTGGTATCTTCTTGTCGCGCAATACTCTAGAGGCCAGCCTCCATTTTGTCCATCCAGCCAATGCGATGTGTGACATCATCATCGATATCGCTATTACTCTGGATGATGGACCCAAGATACTTATAGTTTTCTCTCTTGGGAATAGAATGAGTGGCAAGCCCCACATCAGCATCTTGTTCATCCCTCACAACACTGAATTTGCACTCCACATATTCTATTTTTGTCCTGCTCAGTTTGAACCCTTTGGATTCCAATGCAAGTTTCCAAACCTCCAATCTATTATTAACTTTAGCCCCAGTCTCGTCAATCAGTACTATATCATCCGCAAATAGTATATATCATGGAACCTCCTCCTGAATAGACTGTGTCGGCTCATCCATTACTAAGGATAAAAGAAAAGAGCTCAATCCAGATCCTTGATGAAGTCCCATCTCAATAGGAAAATATGTAGAGTCTACGCCCACCGTTCTTACCCGAGTTTTGGCTCCATTGTACATGTCCTTTATCAGCTTAGTATACACCATTAGAACATCTTTCACCTCTAAATATCGCCATAATTTTATTACTTATTATTCTAAGTTTTTTCTAGGACTCCTTTATCATGTACACAAGAAAAAAAATATCCACCAACATTAATATTCCATGTAATTTCATCTTACAATATATCTTACGGTCCTTAATCTTTTAAGATTAGAGTTCCTATTATGTAACCATTTAAGGATTTTTTTTCCCCTGAATAAAGAACACTCCCAACTAATTCATATCACCAATATAAATGAATTTTCAAGGTAGTAATTAAAAAAATACAAGTTGCACTACTTTATAAAAATACGAACCCAACCATATACCAATTATAAGAGTTCAGTAGTATGCCACTTACAAGTGTTTTGATTATAAATTCACTGAATTTTTAAAATTTATTTTACTCATGAGTTGAAATGTTATATTGACCTTCATTCAAACAAAACAAGTAATCTTTTTTTTATAAGATAAACAAACTCTCTTCTCAATCTATGTTCAGTATCAAATAACAACAACAAAATACCTAGTGAAATACCACAAGTGGGGTCTGGGGAGGGTAAAAATGTACGTAGACCTTACCACTACCTCATAGATATAGGAGGCTATCTTCGAAAGACTTTCATCTCAGAAATATCATCCCTGAAAGCAGAAAATACTATATATGAACAAAAAAACTAGAATGGAAAGCAAATGATAGTTTAGAATGGTAATAAGAGTAACAAAATAAATAACGAACAAGAACAACACAATATATAAAGACATGGCTAACTCTACTAACCTACTATATCACAAGGGCAAACATCATCGTACCGCTACTAACCGTCTAACCTTCTAGCTTAATATATGATCTCTACTCCTTTCCATCTAAGGTCACGTCCTCGGTGATACGAAGGTGCTATATATCCTGTCTAATCACCTTCCCCCAAATAACTCTATGTAACCACTAAACCTAATCTCTCGCACCTTCTAACTGGAGCAGCACCACTTCTTCTCTGCACATGCCCAAATCATCGTCGTATCGCTTCTCTCATTTTTTCTATAATAGAGGATACCCCTAACTTCCCTTATATGATCACATTCCAAATCTTATCCACCCTGGTATGTCCACACATCTATCTCAACATCCTCATCTCCATAACTTACATCTTTTGAACATGTGATAGTTTGATTAGCCAGCACTCTACCTCATATAGCAAAGATAGTCTAACCACCATTCTATAAAATTTACCTTCAAGTTTTGGTGGTATCTTCTTATCATACAATACTCTAGAGACAAGCCTCAGTTTCATCCATGCTACCCCTATACGATGTGTGACATCATTGTTAATATCTCCACTACCTTAGATGATGCATCCAAGATATTTGAAGTTTTCTCTCTTGCGAATTGATTGAGCGAAAAGCTTCACTTCAACGTCTACTTCATCCTTCACAACACTGAATTTGTACACCAAGTATTTTATTTTTGTCCTGCTCAGTTTGAACACTTTGGATACTAAAGTATGTCTCTAAACCTCCAACCTATCATTAACCTTCTCCCAAGTCTCACCAACTAACACTATGTCATCCACAAATAGCATACACCACGGAACCTCCTCCTGAATAGACCATGTCAACTCATCAATTATTAAGGCAAAAAGAAAAAGGCATCTCAGCATTAAAATACTCAAAACCTCTTCTGAGAGTTCTTACTTGAGTTCTGGATTAGTCATACATGTTCTTTATCACCTTAATATACACCACTGAAACACCTTTCGCCTCTAGACACCTCCACAGGACATCCATCAGAACTTTTCATAGGTCTTCTCAAGATCAATGAACACCATATGAAGGTCACTCTTTCTTTCTTTATGTTTCTCCACTTGTATCCAAACAAGACAAATTGTATCACTAGTCGATCGTACCGGCATGAAATCAAACTGATTCTTTGAAAATTATATCTTTTTCTCACCCTCATCTCCACTACTTTCTTAGACCTTCATAGTTTGTCTAAGTTATTTAATACCCCTGTAATTATTATAGTTTTAAATATCACCCTTATTCTTGTACAATGGAATGATTGTACTCCTCCTCTATTTGTCTGGCATCATAATAATCTTCAGGATAACATTAAGAAACCTAGTCAGTCATTCCACACTATCCTTGATTGTGCTTTTCCAAAAATTTGTCAAAATCTCATCGGGTCCGATTACTCTCCCTCTGTCCATCCTACTAATAGCACATTTAACCTCCTCAGTGCTGAAACATCTACAGTAACCAAAATTCGATGACTATAGGAGTGCGCAAAATCACCCAACTTAATATCTAGTTCCCTTTTTTCATTTAAAAGTTTATGAAACAAAGCTATCCACCTTTTCTTAATGGAAGCCTCATCCATCAGCACTTCATCCTCCTCATGTTTTATGCACCTCACTTAGTCCAAGTCGCAAGCTTTTCTCTCTCTCTTTCGCTAGCCTACACAATCTCTTGTCCCAACCTTTTTCACCTAACTCAGTATACAAGCGTTCAAATGTTGTTGCATTGGAAATCATGACCACCTTCTTCACTTCTATCTTCACCTTCTTGTAGAGATTCTTAAGTCTTTGTTTTTCATCCATATCCATACACTCAACCACCTTGTTATAGGAAGTCTTCTCAGCTTTCACTTTGCCTTGAATGTCTTTGTTCCACCACCATTCACCTTGATATCCACCAAAGGTCCCTCTCGATGCCCATATTACCTCGGTAGATAACTTTTCTAATGTAAGTAGCAGTAGTGTCCCATATGGTGTTCACATCTCCGCTACTACTCCAAGCCCCCAAAACACTCAACTTTTACCCCATCTCTCGAAAGGGAAAGAGTCAAGTCTCCCTATCTAATCCTCGTTTGGGCATAAATAGCCCTTTTCCTCTTATCCCTCTTAATCTCTATATCCATCACTAGTAGCCTATATTGAGTGGAAACATTTTCACTTGGAATAACCTTGAAATTCTTACAAAGGCTTCTGACACCCTTTTAGAGGAGTAAGTAATCAATTTGAGTCTTAGCTACACTACTATAAAAATAAATCAAGTGATTTTTCCTCTTTGAAAAATATGAGTCAGCAATAGCCAATTCATAGGCTTTAGTAAAATCCAAAAGAGATGTCCCACCTCCATTCCTTTCCCCAAAACTAAAACCTCCATGAACATTGTCAAACCACTAGAAGATGTGTTCCCATTAAAATCTCCCCAAATGATGATTTTTTATGCTCCTAGTTGTCACGACCCAACCCTAGGGAGTAGACGTGACACGGCGAATGGGGAACCCGAAGGAACCCCAAACAAGCCTCTTAACTAATCATTGCACATCATTGGTAGCGGAAGCATATAAAAGACATAAAAAGTAAGAACAGGGAAAAAGTGGCTATGGGAAAAGCTTGCATAACATTATAATCAAGAGACAAAGAGTCAAAGCTCATATTATAGGTACATAGCATGTCCTACAAACACCTCTAACACTTAGATAAGAGCAGGGGCCAAGACAAAGCAACCGGGATCACCCTCATAGTCAAAATAGACAATGAAGAAGAATGTGTCAATACATAATAAGAACAACATAAACCAAGGTTCCCGAAGTGGAGGACTCACCAACTAGCTTGAGTAGTACCGAACTAGCCACATGGAGGAGGATGATGATCAACTTGTTCTTTGGTTCCTACATGGTGATATCATGTAGGCAAGAGTATACATTAGTATGTTTGAATGTACTAAGTATGTAGGATGCAATGCAACAAGAGATAGACATCATAATCAAAATGCATAATAATAGGCAATAGACAAAATATAACAATATGGCATGTATGAACAATGCATAAGTAAAACATGCTTAAGTAACACATGCTCATATAGGATATCATGCGTATAGTAGAGATCAAGCTAGCTTTCCAAAGTACAAACCCCTTGGTAGGTTGGTCATGATGCCACCCCATCACTTAGGTGGTGAGGTACAAACCCCTCACTAGATTTATGAGTACAAACCACCATCTAGGTTGATGATGATGCCAAACCCACCACCCTGGTGGTGAAGTACAAATCTCTCACTAGTTTGATGAGTACGAACCCCCATCTAGGTTATTTGGGCTCTTGGTCCCCCACCCCCTACCCCCCCACCCCCCCGCGGATTGGGTATGGTCTAATTCAACAGTTTATATAGAATTCATCCTACACATAGGTGCATTTCATAATCATAAGACCATTCATATCATATCTCATGATTTGGACCTTCAAGTCCTCAAGAAACCACATTTGGACATTTTATCAAACATTTAGAGGGTGTTTAATGCTAGTATAAAATCATGAAATATAGAGATAGAATCATGCAAGAAAATCCATTGTAAACCCATCAGTCAACACCTTGCAACACCCTCAAGCAATATACGCCAAAACCCCTAATCAAATCTCACATTAGATCCAAGATTTATAGCTCAAAACATAGCAAAACAATCACAACTTTACACAGCTTTAACATAGTCCATAGACATGTTCATACTAGTAAACCCATTAGTAAAATCAACTTTAAATCATGCAAATTGAGTAAAGGAGATTAGGGAACCATGGGTGGAAGGACCCAATGGATAAAACCTACATACCTTAGCTTTGAAGAAGCTCTTGATGAAGAATGAAAATGGAGGCTTGAAGCTTAAAGGAAATCCTTAGTTCTGGATGAGGGTTTTGAGACTTGAATTTGAGAGTGAAAAATATGGTTAAATGTTTGAGAGGACATTGGGGTATATTTAGGATTATAATATGGTGAAATATGATTAATTATAGGTAAAAACACATTTGGGAACACTTAGGCCCAAGACCCAAAAGTCTTGGACAGAGATAGAAAAACTGGACAGAAAATTATATAGGGGCGCGCTCTTGACGCGTCGCGCTAGGGGCACGGGTTGTCTCTGGAAATCGCATTTTTGCGATTTTTAAATTTTGCTACGGTTTCTCTTAAGTCAGAGTTAGATCCTTTTTCCCCTAATTTTGACCCCCTGAACAAGAATATGAAGTCATATTTTTTATATCACGCACGGATTTTGAAATATATGGAATTTAAAATTCTGGGCATTTTAAGGCACATTTTCGAGCACTTTTTGGGTCATTTCAATATCTCCCCCTTGGGAACATTCGTCCAAAGAGATGTATAAGACACGAGTAATCTTGAATAAATCAGCCTTAACAAGAATGCTACAGTACATTTAAAGACCATTTTCAAAGCCTCAACATAAGTGTAAAATCATCATAAATTTGTCAACTTAAACATGAATGCATATGAATGACATTGGGCTAAAATATAAGACTTGAAATCACACAGGGGACTTAGAGTTAGTACCTTAGGCTTGAGTGAAGTGGAAGAGATAGGGATGCCACTTTTGCATATCCACCTCGGCCTCCCGTGTAGCACTTTCGACTTGTTGGCTCCTCCAAAGGACCTTAACGGATGCAACCTCCTTGTTCCTCAATCTCTTCACTTACGTATCCAAAATCTGAATCTGAGTCTCCTTGTAAGTCAAGTTATCCTCAACAACACCCACAACATCAAGAGGCACAATAGCATTAGGTTCACCAAAACATTTTCTCAACATAGAGACATGGAACACCGGATGAACCAAATTCATTTCCTAGGCAACTTCAATTCATAAGCTACCTTACCAACCCTCCTCAAGACCTCATAAGGACCCACATATCATGGACTCAACTTCTCTTTTTTACCAAAATGAACCACACCTTTCATAGGAGAAACTTTCAAATAGACCTAGTCACCTACTTTGAATTCAAGGTCTCTTCTCCTCACATCGGCATAAGATAACTCCAATACACATGCCCTAAGAATATCTTCAAGGGTTTGAATTGTCCTTTTGGCTTGGCATCCATTTGAGGGTAGAAGGTTGTACTAAGGTGAACTTTTGTAACAAGACCCCTTTGAAAAGACCTCCAAAAGTGTAAAGTGAACTGTGCACCACGATCCGATATGATGGACAAAGGGACCCCATGTAACCTCACTAACTCATGAATGTACAACCTTGCATACTCTTCAGCCCCATATGTAGTCTTAACCAATAGAAAGTAAGCCGATTTTGTCATCCTATCAACCACAACCCAAATGGAATCAAAACCATTTCTAGTCTTGGGCAAACCAACCACAAAATCCATATTAATCACCTCCCACTTCTAAGTAGGAATCTCTATGTCTTGGGTTAGGCCACCCGACCTTTGATTTTCGGCTTTGACTTGTTGGCAACTATGGCAACTGAAAATAAATTTGGCAAGGTCCCTCTTCATGCCTCCCCACCAATACATACATTTTGGTGGAATCGGGGTAGATAAAATAAGAAGAATTATGGGCCTCATCAGGGATTTTCTCCCTCAAACTACCAATAGAAGACACACACAGCCTACCTTGGTACCTAAGGGCACCATCTCCCCTGTGGGAGAGAACCTCTACTTTGCCTTCTTTCACCAAGGCCTTCAATTCAAGCAAGGAGAAGTCAAGATCTTGTTTTGCTATGACCTCATCGACCAATGAAGACTTAGACCCATCTACAACAACAACACCATCATCACCAATCTCTTTTAACCTAACCCCTAATCTAGCCAATTTATTCACCTCCCTAGTCATTTCCTTACCACCACCATTAACATGAGCAAGGCTACCCATGGACACCCTACTCAAAGCATCTGCCACAACATTTACCTTACTTGGATGATAGTGCACATTTATATCATAGTCTTTAAGAAGTTCTAACGATTTCCTTTGCCTAAAGTTGATATCTTTTTGAGTGAAGACATATTGGAGGCTCTTATGATTGGTGAACACATCCATATGCACCCCATACAAGTAGTATGCCACATATTTAATGCAAACACAACGGCGGCTAACTCTATATCATAGGTCGCGTAGTTCCTTTCATGCAACTTGAGTTGTCTAGGAGCATAAGCTATGACCGTACAATTTTGCATCAACACACAACCCAAACCAACCCGAGAAGCATCACAATACACCACAAGTCCCTCAAGCCCATCCATAAGCAACAATATAGGAGCGGACACAAGCTTGTTTTTCAATGTTTTAAAGCTCCTCTCATACTCATCGGTCCACACAAACTTAACCTTCATTTGAGCCAATTTTGTCATAGGGGAAGAAATAGAGGAGAACCCATTCACAAACCTTCTATAATAACCTACAAGGCCTAAGAAGCTCGTAATATCCGACGGGGTCAATGGTCTAGGCCAATTTCTAATCACATCGGTCTTTTTAGGATCCACCTTAATACCATCCCCGGACACCACATGACCCAAGAATGCAACCTCCTTCAACCAAAATTCACACTTTTCATATTTAGTATACAATTTCTCCTCCCTCATTCTTTACAACGCAAACCTTACATGCCCCATATGCTCCTCCCTACTATGTGAATAGATCAATATATCATCAATAAAGACCAAAACGAAGGAATCAAGGTAGGGTTTGAAAAACCCTATTCATTAAGTCCATAAAGATGGTCGGCGCATTGGTCAACCCATAAGACATCACAACAAACACATAATGCCCATATCTGGTCCGGAAGGCTGTCTTGGGAATATCATAGTCCCTCACCTTCACGTGATAATACCCGGACCGAATATCAATCTTAGGGAAATAGCTATCCCCTTGCAATTGGTCAAACAACTCATCAATTCTTGGAAAAGGATACCCATTCTTGATGGTGACCCTATTGAGTTGCTGGTAGTCCATACACATTCTAAGGGACCCGTCCTTCTTTTTACAAATAACATCGGTTCACCCCAAGGTGATTGACTAGGTCTAATAAATCTGTTCTCCAACAAATCTTTTAATTGTTCCTTTAACTTGTTCAACTCCGTTGGGGCCATACGGACCAAAATCCATTTCCCTTTTGGGAGGAACACCGGGAAGATCATTTGGGAAGACATCAAGAAGCTCATTTACAACCGGAACCGACTCTATGGGAAGGACTTTAGACTCCACATCCCTAACCCTCAAATGATGGTAAAGATACCCCTTAGAGAACAACTTACGGGCTTTAATGCAAAAGATGAATCTACCCTTAACCACTACATCTTAACCTTCCCACTCAAGGACGGGTTCATTTGAGAATTGAAATTTGACCCTACGGGTTGTATAATCAATAGAAGCATAGTAGGCATGCAACAAATCCATCCCAAGAATGACATCAAAATCTACCATGTCTAATTCAACAAGATCACAAGGCAACAACCTATACAAATGCAAATAGGATAACTTCTATAAACTTTCCTAGCAACAATAAAGGCACTAATAGGAGTGGACACTTC
>JAPFFP010000098.1:6805888-6816517 GCA_026153255.1 Solanum medicagineum
GTGATTGCAAGCCGATGAACACACCGGTGGATTGCAACATCAAACTATCAAAGAATGATGAAGGATACTTAGTAGATTCCATACAATACAAGAGCTTGGTTGGGAGTTTAAGGTATCTAACTTGTACGAGGCCCAATATTCTCTATGGAGTTAGTTTGGTAAGTTGATATATGGAGTCTCCAACCATAAACCACATCAAGTCAGCCAAGCGAATTCTTCGCTACATCAAAGGTATGATCGACTTTGGCTTATTCTATTCGCCTTCTAATTACTTCAAGCTAATTGGATATAGTGATAGCGATTGGGGCAGAGATGTTGATGATCGTAATAGTACAAGTGGGTTCGTGTTCTACATGGGAGATATAACATTTACATGGAGTTCAAAGAAGCAACCCATTGTAACTCTATCAACTTGTGAAGCGGAGTATGTAGCAGCTACATCATGTGTCTGTCATGCGATATGGCTAAGGAAAATCCTAGATGAGCTCAACTTCTCACAAAAGGAGGCAACAGAGATACATGTGGACAACAAGTCTGCGATTGCTCTTGCACGAAATCCAGTCTTCCATGATCGAAGTAAACACATCGATACGAGATATCATTACATCAGGGAATGCATTGCAAACAAGGAGGTGCAGCTAAAGTACATGAAGACATTTGATCAAGTTGTGGACATCTTTACAAAGCCTCTAAAGCACGAAACATTTCAGAGATTGCGTGATATGCTCGGAATGACCAAATCAAGTTTAAGGAGGGCTGTTGAAAACTAAACTTGATTTGGGCTTTGGTTTTTGATTGTACTTGCAAGTATTGGTCCAATAAATAGTCCGGAAGGTTCTAGAGATGTGTGAAATTGTCTAGAATAGTCTGGAAGGTTCTAGAGACGTGTGGAGTTGTCTAGAACAGTTTGGAGGACTCCGGAATTCTCTAGAATTCCCTAGAGACTTGTAGATCTTGCAAGAAGGCCCTGGGAGCTTCTAGAAGACTCTAGGCTAGTCTTGATGTATAAATATCTTAGATATTTAATAGGAAATATCTAAGATATTTTGTAGGAAGATTTTAGGCTAGCAATTGTAGCCATTGGATCAAAGTGATCCTAGCCATCCATTTAGGAAGGGGACTAGTATAAATACCCCCTTAGGCTTCTCATTTTTACAATCAAGCAAAAAGCAAAAAGTTCAAGATCAATATAATATAAGTTCTCTCCACTCTTCTCAATACCCTTTCCACCTATATAAGCTCTTCTCTAATATATAGCCTCTTATTTCCAACACCTACTTCTTGAGGCTAGTATCCAAATTCTATTGAAGCTTTGAAGTTGGTGAGTCCTTATGATCTGAGGACATGCTTATGACTTTCTCCTCTGAGTTGTTCTTCTTTCTAGTCCGTTTAAGACTTTTAGTAGTTAGAGCCTGTCCTAGTAACTCTCTTGTGATTAGAGGCTTTCTAAAAACTAAGGTACAAGAGTTTATGTTGTCTTTGCTTCTTCATTGTGATGTCATGATTTCTAAACATTTCCATGATTTTCTTTGTGTTTTGTTATCGTTACTTACCCTATGTATGCTTAATATGCTAAGAGGCTTAATTGAAATTTTCTTGGGGACTAATCATCATATCACACCTATTGTAGCAAGGTCATTATCACTTATTCCTGTTGTATCATCTATTTACCCCATCTGAGTACACTAATAATACAAACTTACTTTACTGTACCCTCTTCTACTCGTCCACAAATAGAGCAAACATCATCTATTGACCCACTTGAGCATTTTCCATCTATTGGTTCCTCTTACTCAATCACAACTCCTTCATATTTTTGACCCTTAGATGCCTCCCGTCATCTCATGGTTGTTCACTCAAAATCAATTCCCTCAAACCAAAAGCTCTTATAACATCTTGTTATTCTTTCCTCCTGGTCCTTCTCACATCCCAGAACCTACAACCTTGCATCAAGCCTCCTAATTTTCTAAATGACACTATGCTATGCAGATATAAGTTTTTAATTTTTATGCGAAATAAGACTTGAACATTAGTTCCACCACTGTCTAATTCTAACATTGTTGGTTGCACATGAGTTTATAAGATTAAGAAGAAAGTCAGTGGATCAATTGAACTTCAACAAGCTAACCTAAAGGTTTTCACCAAGAGGAAGGCGTTGATTACTTTGATACCTTTATCCCGCTGTTAAGACCAAAATCGTTCAGCTTATCATGTTTTTAGCTGTGATAAATGAGTCTCATTCTCCAACTTGACATTAACAATGCATTCCTAAACGGTGATCTTTCTAAACAAGTATTCTTAGACCAAACAAAAGGATTCGTTGATCCTCATCGATCACATTTTATATAAAAATTGAACAAGGCATTATATGGCATCAAACAAACACCCTGTGCTTAGTTCAATTAGCTAAAGGCTTTTCTCCACGCGATTCGCTTTTGTTATCATTTATCTAGCTCTTCTCTTTGTGTGCAGCGAGCTTCCAAGCACAAAACATATGTTGTTGTTTATAGATGACATTAGCAGTGACAGTAATTTCATCACTCTCTTGATCAATAGTTCTCTCTCAAAAATCTTGGTTCATTAAGTTATTTTCTTGGTACGTATTTAAGTATCTCCAACATCAAATGGTATCATTTTATCTGAAGGCAAGTAATTTCGAGCCTTACTTCATCGAACTAACATGGTTGATGCTAAGGCTATTTCTAGTTCGGCTTTACCAGGATGGAAACTTATTCTCTCTGATAGTGTTGTTGGTGCCCTTCAATAGGGCGGAAATATCAATCGAGTATATTAGTTTATGCAATCATCCACTGCTGTTCATTGGTCAACTGTCAGATGCATACTTCGATATTGAAAGGATCTATTGATAATGGACAATGTCCTTTTCGTATGGTAGTTGAATCTCATTTTGCACTATTTTATAGATATGGCCTTGTCTAAAATAAAAGGCTCAAGCACTCAAGTTGAGTGTCGTGCTTTAGCCTTCACAATTACTGAATTAATCTGGGTCAAACAACTTATCAGTGAACCGCGTGCCTCCTATAGTCCTTTGTGATAATATCAGCACACAATTTTTATCTCCGGATCCTGTCACTTTGTCTGAGAGATGGTTGAAGATCAATCTTTAGTGATTCACTATGTTTCATCTCAAAAGCATATTGCACTACAACTATTTCTTCAACCTTCAGTCCAAGCTCATGGTTTGATCCCGAACATGATCTTGCAGGGGCTGTTAGAGTCTCAGTTCAAATATTATAATTTATCTTCAACTCAATTGTTATAGCTTATCCTTGTAACAAAATATTATATAAATTCATAATTATATGTATATAGGCCTGGGGGTTAGGTGGTGGGGGAGAGTGGGGGTTGGTGTATGAGTGGTTATATATGTAAAAAAAATAAATAAATTAGGTAATGAAATAAAAAATAGATCATTTCCTTTTTTGGTTTTTTGTAATTTTTTTTCTCTTATTTATATGCCAAAAATATCATCTTTTAATTTGTCATTTTGCCATATCAGCGCCACATCATCACAATTGAACTACACACACTTTACATTTTTTTTACTAAATAAGCGTTTTGTGCTTAATAAGTACATATTTTAAATGAGAAAATAGCCAAAAAAAACCCCAACCTATACTCGTATTTTCAACTACACACCTAAACTTCATGAGAGTCCTATCACCCCCCTGAACCTATTAATTTCTTTATTATGTAACCCTTTATCGTTGATGTGGCATGGAAGGTGCATTCACCACATCTAGGCGCGTAGGAGGTTGAGTAAACTTCCACGTGGACTACAACTAAACTTCCAACGGTAGTAAAATAAAGCATTAAAAGCTTTTTTTTTCAGAAGCTTTCTATCTCTTCTGGAATTCTTCCTCTTTAACGCCATTGTTGTAAAAAAAAAAGCTTTCTATCTTACACAAAGCTTGAATATAGTTGTGATTGCTTTAATTTTCAATTACACGGTTTGTAATCTTCCCCAATTTCATATTTAGAGTTTGAAATTTCTTGTCTTATTTTCTCGATTTTGGTGTTGTTAGGGTTAGTAATGACAAATACAAATTTGAATAAACTCTGTATGGATGATTCAGATCCAATGTTCAAAGTCATAGTACGATGCAAAAACATGGAATTGCGCTTCATATGCAGACTTCTTGGTCGAAGGCAAATCTTGGAAGACGATTTTGGTCTTGCCCCTGTTCTGGTGTATGTAGTTTCTCTTATATTGATGATTTTCTTGGGTTTAATTGATGTTAACATACTGTGTTTATTTTTCAGTATAAAAATTATAATTTTTTTTGATGGAAAGACAAGGAAGATATTGATCCAAGATCAAAATTTATCTTCCTAAAATTGGTGAACAAGATTAAAGAGTTGGAAGATGAAGTATGGAGGAAGCAGATTCAAATCAATGAGCAACAAGCTCACATTGATTATTTCACATTAGAGAAGAGAACATTTGCAATGGTTCAAAAAAAGTGGAAATGGTATAGATTTAATTGGAAGATCATTTCGTGTATTTCAATTTGTATAATTGCTATGTTTGTCAACAACTTATCTCAAATTAGTGGTTCAAGAGATGAGCTAATTGAATTGCCATAACCTAAGTTAGATTTGATAAGTTGAGCAATCTTGTTTTTGCTAGTCATATGTAGCATGACTAATATTGCTATATCAATGCAATCTCATTATAAGCATTACACATTTTGAACAACTGCACTTCCTAGTATTCATATTTACTACTTTGCAAGTCAAAGAGTAGTAGCACTTCCTGGTGTTCACTTTGCAAGTTAAAGAGCAGTAGCAATAAAATACACTCCCAGCCGACTAATTGTAGTGATTTTTTCTGGTTTTCATATTTCTGTCAATGAAGAAATTGAGTTGTAATATTACTGAATGTGATCACCTATTTGGATTGAAGGCAAAACACCTCAGAGGTTTACCCTACTAAATGCAATCACCTGTTTGTAATGACTCAACACTTTTCTAGTCTTCATTATCCTAACAATAGCAACACAATATTTATGAAATAGAAAAATAGTAGGCTTTTATTAGACATAACATGATTCATATGGTAGGTCTCCCATAGTACTGTGAATTACATTAAAAAACAATAGAAGTCATTTAACATTAATACATCATCACAACAAAATGAGAATGTGCTTATGTCTACAAAACAATCTTTCAACTTAAAACCAGTACTATAACAACATTGCACCCTAAATATTGTTTGAACTACTTTCTCCTTTTTTTCCCCTTTTTTCTCCTTCATTTCTTGAAGCTTTCTTGTTGAGATTGCTGCTTTTCCATTCCACTTCAGCTTGCTTGTAGTACTTGATTTGAAACCAATATCACCGGTAACATCATATGATCTTGTCACTCTTGTTGTACCAGTAGAGAAAATCTTACAACTTGACATGCCAGGTTGCATTCATATTGTGCGAAATAATCAGTCTAAATTAAAATTACTATATAAGTTAATTTAAAACAAATACTTACATTATGGGCCTTGAATCCATTTTCATCTTGAAACACGCCGATTCCAATGATTGATGGTCTTTTGTATTGGATTGTGCTTCCCTTTGGCCTGCCCCTTCCTCTTTTACTATTAGTAGGTATTGAAGGTGAATAGTAATCAAGAGGTGTAGAAGAGGATGCAGGATAGTCAGCAGTTGGTGCTGCAGGTGCAGTTGGTGCTGCAGGATCTTTTTTGGGTCTTCCTCTTGGCTTTTTTGCTGAAGGCTCACCTACTATTGATTGTTTCTGTAAATAAAGAATGAAATGATGTTAAATATAGGAATACTTTTGGCCTGCCAATAAAGAATAATTGGTAAACAACTAAACATTGCCACCAATTTCCATTTCCATCAGTTCAGCTACATATTTAATTCCCTAACACCCATTAAACAAGACAAAACCAAAACAACCAAACACTTTACATCATGAAAAAACTGAAGGAGCAAGGCAGTGAACCATAATGGATAGACACAACTCATATTTAATATGCTACAACAACAATAAATCATAATTCTCTCTATACTAAAATACTAGAAAGTACAAAAAAAAAAAAAGAATCTTAAAACTGATCAAGAATAGAATCAGTAAATGAAAAACTGAATTGACAATGTTAAATATTATCTTTGGTCTGACTCTTCCCTTGCCTGATCTTGAAGTTTTTCTTTTTCCCTGTCTGAATTTAATGGTTCTTTCCATGTTGTTGAGTCAACACTTTGTGGACATCCTCTCTTGTTGTGGCCTTTAGAATGACAAAATACTAGATATCATAGCAAGTCCAGTTCTCTTCAATTTTTCAGATTTTTTACTACTTTCACCAGCTTCTTTTCTTCTAACTTTGCTTGGCCTGCCAGACATATTTTTGATTTTTGGTGGTGCAACTTTGGGATTAGAAGACACAGGTCACATGTCCATGTTTGTGACTGGTTGAAGAACATTAGCATAAGTCCTCAAGTAAGTGGCCTTACTGTAGCAGCTATTAATGTAATCAAGAGGATCACATTTGTTAAAGTAAATTGCAGCCACACCATGTGCACATGGTATGCCTTTTAACTGCCAAGATCTACAGCTACAAGTCTACCTACCAAGATCCACGATGTGTTGATATAGCCCTTGTCTCACTTCAAACCCATCAGCTCCATTAAATTCAATAGTACAATTTATTAACTTATTAATGTTCTCCTCTAATACCTTCAAAGTCATTGGAGAGAAATTACACTTCCAAGTATTTGAGAACTCTCTTAACTTAGCTATTCTTGTCATCATTTTCACTCTTATCTCTTCAAGCATAGTGATGATTGTCTTGTGTCTTGCTGCCAAGATCCATGCATTAAAACACTAAGACATGTTGTTATCCACTGAATCATATTTTACTCTAGTGTTGAAGTAAACTTTACACCAATACTCTAAATTAAATCCTCCATCATTTTTGTTGGACCAAGTAATTTCATTTTCTCCATATTTTTTCTCAATTGAGATTCAAAAGTACTCTTAGCAATCAGCCAGAACTGTTGTCTTCTTTCAAGGCCTCTCCAGCCCTTAGACCAATTAGCTAAGATATGCCTAGCACACTTTGTATGTTCAGCAAAAGGCAAAATATCCTGAATTGCTGCAAATAGTCTCCTTTATAATAGTAAATACAATAGAGAAAGTTAATAATAAATAATAAGTACAAAAGAAAAATAAATTATTACAAATACACAATAAAATAGTATACATACCTTTTGCATATCTGTAATCAAGGTGAGATCTTCACCATCCCCTAGTCTTAGATCATCCTTTAGCAATTTGACAAATCATGTCCATGTATTTTTGTTCATACTCAACTACTGCCCAAGCAAGTGGCAGCATCTGATTATTAGCATCTTTTTCCACATCAACTAACAACTGACCTTTACAAACTCCTTTAAGAAAACAACCATCTAAACCTATGCACTTCCTATAATTTAGGAATGCCTTCTTCAAATGGATCAAAGCAAATATAGAAGCTTTGAAACACTGGTCTGCCAAGTACATCAGGTTCACCTACTCTAACAACACAGGCACTGTCTGGATTAGTCCTCAACAGTTCATCTTTGTAGTCCAGAATTCTACCATATTCCACAATATGATCACCCATGATATCTTTCATCACGTTAGCTCTGGCCCTCCTAGCAGTAGTCTTGCTAACGTGAATCTTTAACTTTTTCCTAATTAGCTCTTATAACTTGAAAACTCTTATGTTTGGTTGTTCAACAATTCTTTCTCTAAAGACAACAGAAATAAACCTGGCATTACACAAATAATTTCTTGTTGTATTGTTGCAAGTATGCTTTGGTTTGTAAGTCTTTATCATGAAATTATTTGTGGTATTGTCAAGACATGCATACAAAAGCCATGGACAACCATCTTTACATCTCACTCTAACTCTTTTTGGCTCATTCACCCACTTCTCTATTTGAACCCTCTTTTGGACAGCACATTTGGTTATTGCTCTTCTAAATTCATTCACATTTGCAAATACCATACCTAACTGCCAACCAACTTTCTTCGCAGTAGGATCATGAATGATGTTCTTATTTCCAGCCCTCCTTCTCCTTGATAAATTTACCCTTCTTGGTAAATTTAAATTTCTAGATTCAATATATTCATCACTAAACTCAGCTTCATCTATTTCAAAACTGTCAGCATCAGAACTAGAATAATAGGGCTCATCATCTCCTAATCTTCCTTCAGCACTTATATTCCCTGTTTGAGTTTCATCAAAACCTAAATCTGGTCCAGCTTTACCTACTGGCACCTCTTCAGTATCAGTTGGTGCTCTCTCCTTTCTTTTTCTTCTTTCGCAAAGTCCCATTTTCAGCCCTCAACTCTTTAACCTCCTCGTGTATATTACTACCAATATTCTCATCATCATCTCCAACCAATCCATATTCAGACTCAACACTATTTGCAGTTGAGTAATCAAAACCCTCCTCCTTTATGAAATCAGATTCAACTGGACCTAAGTTTACATCATCAACATTTATAGTACTAGGATTTGCAGTAGTGGAAAGAGTTGTGGTAGGAGGAGATATATTAGTAATAGTTGCAGTGGAAGGGGTTGTGGTAGGACTTGCAATAGTTGCATAAGAAGGAGGAATAGTAGAAGTTACAACACTTATAGATGGAGGAGTGGTAGAAGTTGTAGTGGGAGAAGTAGCAGTAGTTGTAGTGAGAGAAGTTAAGAAAAAATGAGAACTAGTATTAAATATAGCGCTTGTATCAAAAGGATCTTCACCTACCCCATGTTCAGGACCACCACTTTGTCTTTTACTTTATTAAAAGTTGAGTCAGATTCCTCCTTATCCCCATGAATGCTATTTTCTAATAGAAGTGTTTTGGGCTCCACAATTGGTTCATCAATCAAATGGTTCACATATACCTCCAAAACATCTCCATCTTTCAAAGTAAAACACAATTTTAAAAATATTCATATCATTGTCAATATCTATCAAAATACCATCGTTAGGTGTTTTAATAGTAAATGTGCAAGTTGTGTTATATCCCAAGTCATTAATATAGCCTCTCAATTCAAAATAGGACATCCTATCCACATTAACATCCAAAAATTCTGTGACTATCCCACCAGTATATATAGGTTGTCCACTACTCAGATCTAACACCCCATCATGATACCATCTTAAAGTAATCAAAGCAAACCACTCATATCCAACTTGAACAAAATGAAAGTATAGAAAAAAAAATTGAAATATACATAACATTAACTGACCACAATATCATATATATGTCAGACAAAGAAAGCCCTAAGTTCAATTGACCATCAATAGTAATAGATATTAAGAAGTAGGAGACTAACCTTAACTCAGAGAAATAGTCAAGGAAGCTTTAATGAGACGTCAACCAACTCCACCAAACTTTAATCGTCAAACATGGCAAACACATTTGTAGCGTTGAGGAAGAAGGATCACATCTGCAAAAGTGGAGAATGAAGAAGTAAAGGGTTTGACGGCTTTGGGGAAAAAAGAAGAATTGATTTTGATAAAAAGAAGAATTAATTAATGACAAATATGGATATTTTTTATTTTTTTAAAAAATAAGATGTGGTCCCATTTAAAATACGTGGCAACGCGTGAACACAAACGTTTGATATTTATCTTGTTTATGTGGCCACATCAGCGATAAAGGGTTACATAATAAAGAAAATAATCGATTCAAGGGGGTGATAGGACTCCCGTGAATTTTAGATGTGTTGTTGGAAATACAAGTATAGGTTAAGGGTTTTTTTTTTTGGCTATTTATCCTATTTTAAATAGTTTAGGTGTTCAATAAGAACTAATCTTAGTTAAGGTGGTGTCTAAGTAAAGAATAGAGATAAGTTTAAGTGTGTATTAGGTAGGATGAGATGGATAATAATAGAGTGTTGAAGGTAATGAAAATTTTTAAAAAATGAAGAAGCAGCAGCGTGTGGGGAGTGATAGAGAAGAATAGGCAGTGGGTGGTAAGGAAGGGGCGGGGGGAGATCGCTCCGTCCTCTGGTCAGGAATAAGTTTAATTGCGGCAATGGAGACTACAATTGTTAACCCAACATTTACTCCCAAGTATTTATTGTTATGCCGAAAAATAGCTTTTATTACAGAAGAAAATTCGAAAATCAAAAATCGGTTTAAAACTCAATTAATTTGAGAGAAACTAATTCTCAAAATTCGAAAGAAAAATAGAAACAGAGTCGCCACCTAATTTTAAGGATAACTAGGAAACTGATAAAATATTTTAAAAGACCTAAAAGAAAAATCTTTTAAAATCCAGAAAACAGGTTCAGGTTCATATTTCCACTTCGAGAAGGTTTTAAGCACTCGAAATGACCGCTAAATGCAGTGATCCGACGATTAAGAGATTTGACTAACTTTGACTTGAAAACGTTGACTAATTTTAAAATTGATTAATTTTCGAAATGATTTGACTAGACATGACAAAATTGAAAACAATTGATAAAACTTGAAAATTGACTAAGTTTGAAAATTTAACTAAAATGATAAAATCATATTTTTTATTTTGCTTCTATTATTATCATATTTTTATCCTTTATATAAAATACTTTTCCCAAAATAATAAAAATAAAATAACATA
>JAPFFP010000098.1:6821896-6835628 GCA_026153255.1 Solanum medicagineum
TAGCAGGAGCTTTAGTGCACCGGGCTTCCCTTTTGCCCAAGAAAAGGTGGATACCAAAAGAAAGAAAAAGGAAGGATAATCTCTGGAGGGTGGAGTGTTGTGAGTTTCAGAGCTGTGAAGTAAACATATGAAATTTGAAATAAACTTTCATGTGCTTTCCTAGTCTTCCATTTCGATAAAAAAGAGTGTAAAAAAGCATGGGGATTGGGACCACCAAGACAAACAAAATCATCAAATTAGTGCTTTGAAGACTATGAAATAAATACTTTGTTTTGAGAGTTGAGGTTGCTACATGGAATATTTTGATTTTTTTGCTGTATTTTCTTATTTTCTTTTTGTTCTTGATACTGACTTCTAATACGTATACTATCTACAGATCAGAACACCACTGCTTTTAAGGAAGTGGCAATCATTCGTCATCCTCGTGTGGGTGAATACGCCTTTGGTTTTATAACATCATCAGTTACTCTTCAGGTATTTGTTTCCTGTAGCAGCTTTTCCTTTTATAGAGAGAACCATCTTCTTTATCACTTCCAGAAATGCATATTTTCTTTGGCTGCTATACAAATAGACTAGAAAAATCTGTCAATTCGAGTTTCTCCACCGTTTAAATTCTGTATCAATGTGTTCATATTCTTCAAATGGTATCTAATTTCCACACAAGGTTTCACTGGGATATATTTTTTCCCTTCCTGCTTGTATCATGGTGCGTAAATGCTGATCGCCTTTTATTTGATAAGTGCTAAACGTTCTTTTTATGCGCATAAAGTTCTTTGTTGAACTACTGGCATTTTTCAAAGATAAGCTCTTCATACTGGGAGCATTTTGTTAATTTGTTAGCTGATATCAGTATTCTTCATTGACACATTAGTTCTGGATGACAGACAGATGAAGGGGATGAAGAATTGTGTAGTGTTTTTGTCCCTACAAACCATTTGTACATTGGTGATGTACTCCTGGTTAACGCCAATGATATCATAAGACCAAACATGTCCATCCGTGAAGGCATTGGTACGTCTCTGGTTTCTTGGCTACTCGTTTTTAATACATCACTCATTGTTAGCACTAGTAGCTTGATGACTGGTCGAAGCATGCATCTCCCTTTGATGGTGTCTTTCGGTTATGTCCAAATGCTTCAAATGAGTTTTGGGTTTGTTTACGAAACTATTTTCAAGTTTCTCTAACAGTGAAACCAAAAAAATGCAGAGATCATCGTCTCTGGAGGAATGACCATGCCTCAAAGGATCTCTCATGTGGCAAGAGTTGCGCGACAAAGTGAAAAAATTCCACTGAACAGAATTAAGTGAAAATAGTGATGAACATGGTAATGTAGGGCTGTTTGTAATTAGTCGAGGAGGAAAAAAAAAGAAAAAAGAATCATATATACATTGCTGTAATTTTTCAGATTGATCGGATGCTCTTCGAAATGTTGTATTATGTCTTTGTTCTCAAGTTACAGTAAAGTTTCTTGTTGAAGGTTAAATTCATGTCCATCTTAGGAACCAAACAGAAATGTCCAGTTATCATGTTTATCCCAACATGGTTGAATGCAAAATACAAGCTAAAACGTGAAAAGAAGATAGTATTTTCTAAATTTTCCGTAGCCTCCTCGTTATAGATGATCTCTACTAAAAAACATCAAAGGACTTTTGAATCTAGGGTTTTGATATCAAGTTTTTCATGACCCACTAAAGGATGGTGCTTAGAATCATACATGTCAAAAAGTGTAATTACATCTAGTTCAATTAAATTATTACGATGCTTTTTCAAATAGATCCTAAATATTTTATCTAAGAAATACCTCAAATGGCATTGGAAAGAAAATTTTTGTAGCTAAAACATATATGAAAAATAAGTCTTAAATCAAATTAAAAGTCATTCAAAAATAATCTTACTATCTCCACATGGTAGGATCGACAAAAATTAGAAGGAGAGTGAAATTTTTACAAATTTTCCCATGTAGAATTTACATAATAGTCGCTCTTTCTGTTATCTTTTTCTTCCTTTTCTTTTTCCATATCTAGTTTATTCTGCTTATGGGTTTTGTGACGAGGTTTCCCAGAAAACAGTCTTTCTACTTCTATGAGATAGTGATAAAGTTTGCGTATATTCTACCTTCCTCAGATTCCACGTGTGGTATTTCACTAGATATGCTACTATAGTAGTAATTCATACAGTAGCATATGGGCACACAAACTCAATAAAATTAAATTTACCAGCTTGACACTTTTTTACCCCACTCCACTTGACACTTTCCTCCAATATTCTGTATACTAGTGATCTCCTCAGCCAACAAATCTAAATTTTCAGATGTACTTTCTTGTCACAATTCAGAAAAAGCCAATTTGTGTTTTCCAAGTTAAAAAAGTTGTTACTAGATGTATTGATAATGTTGTACTATTCATCTCTTTTTTCCACTTTACCCTTCCTTTTGTACCAGAACTGATACCCAAATTAATGAATATTGTCTTATTTACTGTCTTTATTGTAGTTTCTAAGTTTCTCTTAATTATATTCTATCCAAGTTATTTAAGGCACCCCACTAGACCAATTGGTACAATCACAAGATTCTACTTTCTCCCGGAGGGCTCGTTTGGTAAGGGATAAATGAAAATAATTTTGAGATAAAATTTTATTCCTCTTTAAATGTCTGTTTGGTTGGCTTAGAAGGAACAACTCATCCCGGGACTATTCCCTTCCAAGGGATGGTATAATAATCCCATAACAAATTGTCATGGGATACATTTATAAAATGACAAATGTACCATTCCCTTTATAACTTTTTATACCTTATTTTGTATATATACATATTTACATTGTTTTTAATACAATATATAATAATATTCAAAACCTTCACTCCTTATTTTTATAATACTTCTTCGTATTTTTCTATTAAAAAATTACACTATATAGTATAATTTTTATTGGCTAATTATTATGTTTTCTATATTTTGATTTTTCATAAATCCTTGTTTACTTTAACAAACTTAAAAATGCAAGTTTTATTTGTAAATTAATTTTGTTAAAAAGTTTTATTTTAAATGCATATGATATTATTATGAAAATGCACACCTAAAAATATTTAAACTAAATAAGATAAGAGATTTATTTTAAAAATGAATATTGTATAACTAAAATTAGCAAAAAAATACATTAAAAACTAATAAAGTGAAGGGTATTTTTGTAAATAAGCATAATATTCTTAAAATTTATCCAACACATCAAACACTCAATAAGAAATAACTTTAACATAACCTATCATATCATTACTAATTCCAACATGACTTATCCTGTCATAACTTATATTCTTACTAGTCCCAACATAACTTATCCCATCATAACTTATATTCAAACCAAACGACCCTAAAAGTATAAATTATACCTTTTGTACAATTTATTTTAATTACAATATCAAAAATCTTTTTTTAAAAAAATAAATTAAATTCTGTGTTTAGTCAAAAGCTTTGTATAAATTGGGTCAGTACAAATTGACACTCAATTTGAGAGAGAATCAGAGGGCAAAAGGAAGAAAAAGAATCAGATTCTTGATTAGACAAAACTCAGTTCTCTGTCTCTCTCTTTTACATGTCATGGACTAAAATAGAGAAAATTACAATCTCTTAGACACAATAAATAAATGTGCATTTTTTTTATTTGCACCGAGTGTTCGAGTCTCTTAGAGTCCCGACTAATCCCAAGGGTGTACAGATCCTCGGCGAGGAGTTTCCCGCAAGTGCACCATGGTTAATTCAAGTTTTACCCAGTCCGATGACCCTCAGAAATTGTTTGCACTGAGTGGGTTTTTGACTTCATTTGATATATATACCCTTTTAACTTTGGTTGTGTATAAGTAAATACTTCAACTTGTACAGAGTTGAACAAGTAGACAAGCACATCCTACTTGGTATCCGGCGTGGTAATTCACATCCTATACAACATGCCAAGTGGCGGCCCACGTCTATTTTGCCCCTAGAATGCACGTGTCTAGTTGTTTAACTTTATACAAGTTTAAGTGTATATTTATATATGCATGCCAGAGTTGAAGTATATAGATGTTATCTGAGACCAAGTTAACGGACATATTTATATATTACGCCGAAATAAAATGCTAGTGATAGCCCTCTTTAACTTGGGAGGAAAGAACTTGAACAGAATTTAAAATGATCAGAATTTGTTGCCCTCAAAATAGGAAAAATGGAGCATGTAAATTTCCAATGCTTCATTGGCTGCAGAAAGGATCACCTTTTCTCTGTTCTTAATCCAATAATGAAAAAGTAAAAGTTAGTTTTAATTAATCCAAAGTGAATAAACAAGTATAAAGGTTAAAAAAGTAGAAAAGAAAAGATTTTCACACCAAAAAGCTAAGTTGCTCCAAAAATGGTGCCGCATTCCTATCGAATCCTTAAAAAGTACATTATCTTTTGAGAATTTGACACGCACCCGTCAACATTTCTGAAGAGTCCGAACAATATAGCCAAAAAGTACAGAATAAACCAGCTAGTTACCTTATTCTTGAATACATTGTCTGGTAAGAACTATGGTTTTTTCTCTACATTTCAAGATTCCAATAATGCCATTATATTCTTTTGTTTTCTGTCTAACCATCTTTTCATTCTTGAAGTTACATAATGGTGATGAAACTGATATGCAAGCCTTACTTGCCATCAAAGAAGGGATAACTCAAGATCCTTATGGTATTTTTACTTCATGGAATGATTCAGTCCATTTCTGCAGCTGGAAAGGTGTCATTTGTGGCCATCTTCATCAAAGAGTCACTAAACTCCACTTAACATCACTTGACTTGGCAGGTACTTTGTCACCTTACATAGGAAATCTTACTTTTCTTACTGGTCTTAACCTTAAGTCCAACAATTTCCATGGAAAAATCCCACCTCAGCTTGGTGGTTTGTTTAGGCTTCAGCATATTAGTTTGAGCAATAACTCATTTTCCGGGGAGTTACCGATAAATCTTTCTCGTTGTTTGAATCTTGTTGTCATTGGTTTTGGTTGGAACCAGTTGTCTGGAAAGATTCCAGTTGAGTTTGGTTCATTGCAAAAGCTTGAGATATTGCAAGTTCACAACAACAACCTCAACGGACGAATACCGGAAACCTTAGCTAATCTTTCTGCAATAAAATCGATTTTGTTATCAGTTAACAGTTTGGATGGAACTATTCCTGATTCTCTTGGCCAATTGAAGACACTGAATTGTCTTGGTTTAGGTGTAAATAAGTTATCTGGTATGGTACCTGACACGATTTTTAATCTTTCATCTCTTGAGATATTCACAGTTCATTATAATCAGTTGTATGGAACTTTGCCATCTGGAATAGGTAATCTTGTTAACTTGAGTGTATTGCAATTGCAAAAGAACAAATTTTCTGGTATCATTCCTGGAGTCGTTGGCAATCTTCGTAGGCTTCAGTTAGTGGATTTATCTGAAAACAAGTTTTCAGGAAGTATTCCATCTTGTATATCAAACATGACTCGATTATATTCTCTTCATTTGCAAAAGAATGACTTAACTGGTGATATTCCCCTTAGTTTTGGCGACTTCCGGTACTTGGAAGATTTAGACCTTTCTCAGAATCATCTAAGTGGTACCATACCAGATGGAGTTATGAGTTTGTCTTCCTTGACAGATTCTCTTAATCTTGCTAACAATCAATTGTCCGGTCCGTTGTCAGTTGAAATTGGATCTCTCAACAATCTTGGAAGATTGGATGTTTCTAATAACAGGTTGTCTGGGAAAATTCCAAGTAGCATAGGGATGTGTGTAAGTTTGGCGAGCCTTGTTTTAGCTGGCAACTTCTTTGAAGGTACAATTCCTTCGTCGTTTAGTTCTTTGAAAGGTATTGAAGAATTGGATCTCTCTCGCAACAAATTGTCTGGTCAGATTCCAACGTCTCTTCAGCTGATGATTTCCTTAAAAAAAGTGAACTTGTCTTTCAACCAGTTTGAGGGTCAGTTGCCAACAGAAGGTGTTTTCAGAAATGCATCGGCATTCTCCATATCGGGGAATAAGAAACTTTGTGGGGGTATACCAGAACTGGAGTTGCCAACATGTCCAAACACTGAACCTAAGGGAAGAGATAAGTCCCGCAACATTAAGGTAATTCTCCCTCTTCTTTCTGGACTTGTGGCACTGGTTTTGATCATGTCTTTAGTCATGATCTTTCGTTTAAGAAAGGCAAGAGGAGAGCCTTCTTTAACATCTTCACCTGCAGGGAGTTTGACGGTTACTTACGAGAGCCTATATAGCGCGACGAATGGATTCTCTTCTGCCTATTTGATTGGGAATGGTAGCTTTAGTTCTGTTTACAAAGGGGTACTCCATCCAGGTGAAGTAATGGTTGCGGTGAAGGTGATAAACACTGACCAACGAGGGGCTACTTCTAAGAACTTCATGGCTGAGTGTGAGGCCCTGAGAAACACTAGGCATCAAAATCTTGTCAAATTCTATACTGCCTGTTCGACTAGTGATTTCGAGGGTAATCCGTTTATAGCTTTAGTTTACGAATATATGCCTAATGGGAGCTTAGAAAGTTGGTTGCATCCTCTTCCGGGAGCTGATGCCTCAACGAATGAGGCGAGGATCCTAGGTCTAGTTGAAAGACTAAGCATTTCTATCGATGTGGCTTGTGCACTGGAATATCTTCATCACCATTGGCACAATCCAATTGTGTATGGTAATTTGAAGCCGAACAACATTCTTCTCGACAACAACATGACTGCCCACGTAGCTGATTTTGGATTATCGATGTTTTTCTCAGAAGCCATGAGTAAATATAGTTCAATTGGATATGCTGCACCAGGTAACGTTGTTGATACATGTTTTTCATATCGATTTTACATGTTTTAAGTTGATACATGTTTTCTTTCCTCTGTGGGCAGAGTACAGCATGGGAGGTAAGGCTTCTGCGTTTGGTGATGTTTACAGTTATGGTATCCTTTTGCTGGAGATGTTTACTGGAAAGAGACCTACTGACAGCATGTTCGAAAATGGACTGACTCTTCACAGTTTTGCTAACACGGCTTTATTTGATGAAGTAGTAGACCCCATGCTTCTACCTAGCAGCAGCAGAGAAAGACAAGAGGCTGAGGAAGAAGGAGTACTTATCAATCCAGACGATTCTAGTATAAAACAAACGCAGGAATGCTTGATCTCGATAATACAGATTGGAGTTGCATGTTCAGTTGAATCCCCGAGAGAAAGGATGGATATCGGTGATGTTGTCAAGGAACTCCAACTAATTAGAGACATTCTCCTTGCTTCTCATGTAATTCACAGCTCAACCAGCGGGTAAATTTGCTATAATAGCTTTGTTTTTGATTTATAAACATGAGAGTTGATTGTTTTCTAAAGAAAATGTTAAGATGCTTATATCACTACAACAAAGGAGACATTTAGTGGCAGCCTCCTCTATGGATTTCCATCGTCTGTTTGTTTCTTCTTGTTGATCATTGTCTTTCATTCCTCGATTTCAGGAGCTTGAGGTTTGAAGGATCTTCCAGTCGTTCTATGACTAGTAACTGGCAAAATTTCACATCATTTCGTCTGCCTTGATATTTTTGGTGAAGAACTCGAGGACATTGATGCATACTTGTTATATGAAAAATTACTCTTGCAGATATGTATGATGTTATGACTTGGAAAGGGTCATCAATTATTCAACTTTTGAAGTCTACCATAGTCTTGCAGTTACATACAATTGCTCCAAATTAACTTTTTTCTATGATATATTGTAACAACCAAAAAATGCAAAAACTCGCGCTATGCGCAGGGTCAGGGAAGGGTCCGACCACACAGGTCCTTTTTTACGTAGCCTTACCTTGCATTTCTGCCAAAGGCTATTTTCAATGCTTGAACTCGTGACCTCCTGGTCACATGACATCAATTTTACCTGTTACTCCGAGATTCCCCTTATATTGTAACAACAAGCATTTCTAAAATTCTCTTTAGTTGAACTAGAGAAAGTTATTTTCTGAGGCTATATATAGTACTAATAGTAAATATTCTCTATTTAACAGTTGTAATTCTATGTATACTAACCTCCATCAATAAAGTTCTGAAGATGATAATTTGATTAGCTTATTACCATCTGATCTATCTTTACTATTATTTATCCTCTTAGTCTCAAGAAATAAGTTCTTGATTGTGTGAATCTCTTTCAAAGCTATGCTTATTGGCATCCGATCGCTTGGCGATGACCTAGAACATGAAAGTCCTATTTTCAAGATTGAGAGGAAGCATCCTTCTATCATAGTTCTGGCATTTAGCTTGGTTATATACTCATCATCCGCCTTTTCTTCTAAATCATTTGCATTGTCTTCATGTCTGTTGTGATCTTCATATGCTAAAAGCAATGATGGATCAGCAATCTCCGTGACACGTCTAGGCAAATTGGCTTTGACATGTTGGTGAATGTTCAGGCCGTCTTTGAAGAGATCATCAGTTGGCCTTCTACCGGTGAACAACTCTAGCAACATGACACCGTAGCTATAAACATCTCCTAGAGTGGACACATTTACACCTGATCCATATTCTGCAGGATAAGAATGAATTATGTTGGGACAATGAGTAGTTACTATTTGATATGTTTATTAGACTCTGCGTCAAGTCAAAATCCACACAAGCAAGTTGAAGCGGAGGGAGACATACCTGGTGGGATATAACCTATAGAACCCTTTAGTGCAATAGAAGTCTGTTTGTTCCATGACGATCTGAAGAGAAATCTTGCCAATCCAAAGTCACCAACATGGGCAGTCATGTCTTCATCGAGTAGTATGTTGCTCGGCTTTAAATCACAGTGAACAATTGGTACTTGGCCATTGTTGTGGAGATAGTCAAGTGCCGAAGCAACATCTATTGCGATGTTCAGTCTTTGGATAATATCGAGATGTTTTTGATCACCTTTCGAGTGCAGCCAGTCATCTAAGCTTCCATTTTCCATGAACTCAAAGACTATGCATTTGAAATCATTACCTTGGTAATCGATGCTTGAACAGACAGCGATTATCTTCAGGAGATTACGATGCCTTATGCTTTTCAACACTCTGCATTCATCCGAAAAGCTTTTCAAAGCACCTCTTTGTTGTAGGTTCAACACTTTCACTGCCATAACTTTATCGAAAACCTGAAACTGTCCTCTGTAAACCGAACCAAAACTTCCAGTACCGACCAGATTATCTTCAGAAAATCCATTGGTTGCCTTATATATATCTTGGTAACTTATCTTTTCAGCCAAAACTGGATCATTAAACAACGTTGGTTCGTCTTCATCATCAAAATGTTCAGACCGTCTTCCTCTTGAGGACCGTCCAGTGAGATCTGTCCTTCTTGAGTTCCTAATTACTATATAACAAGCTACAAAAGAACATACAAGCAAACATAAAAATGTAAACGAAATAATGATTGCAACTTTTGTGCTTGAACTCTTTGATGATGCATCTTTTTGTTTAGAGCATGTAGGAAATTTGTAGTTTGGAGGACCTCCACATAGTTCATGATTCCCTGAGATTGAGACCGCGCTTGCATTTGCAAAGATTCCTTCAGTTGGTACTTCGCCTTCAAGTTCGTTGAATGAAAGATCAAGCTTCTTAAGATATGGAAATTTCCCAAGAAACTCTGGTATTCCTCCTGAGATGTTATTGTGTGACAAATCAATTTCTTCTAAACCTCTTAAACCTTGCAAGGATTCAGGAATTTCTCCTCGAAACAAGTTATTATTCGCTATGAAGCGTTCTAAGCTGACACAGCTACTTAGAGTGCTCGGAATTTCACCTGAAAATTTGTTATGTGAAATATCCATTTCCTTGAGATTTATCAACTTTCCGATTTCAGCTGGCAAGGAACCGGTCAAAGAATTGTTTGCTAAGGCTAAAGCAATTGAAAGAGAGAAAAGACTTGCAAACTCCTTTGGTATGGAACCAACAAGATTATTTCCTGTAAGGTTTAGCACTGATAAACGAGTGCATAGCCCGAGCTCTGGAGGAATGTTCCCTTCTAATTCATTGTCCTCGACGAGTAAAGTAGACAGTGATGTTAAGTTACCGATAGAAGATGGAATCCTTCCAGACAACTTGTTTCCATTCAACTCCAGTCCTTGCAGGCGTCGAAGCTTACCTAAAGACTCAGGAATGCTGCCTCTCAAGTTGTTATTACTCAGTGACAGATAGGTCAAATTAACAAGGTTTTCTAGTCCAGTAGGGAGTGAACCAACTATCATATTATAACCGAGACCAAATATTTCTAGCGTCGTGGAAAGGTTACTAATCGATTTAGGCAACTCGCCTCCCAAAAAATTGTCCTGGAAGCTAAGAACTTGCAAACTTGTGCAGTTAACAAGGAAATCAAGAAACCTCAAATCCCCACTTCTGTTTCTTCCAAGACTATTGACCTCAAAGTTCATCCTGTACAACTCTTGCAATTGTCCGAAACTCGTGGGGACACTTCCAGTGAGCCTATTTTGAGACAATTCAATCACACCAAGCTCTGAAGCATTTGATAATGAAACAGGAATTGGTCCTGTGAAATCGTTCACAGCACCAGCAAACACCTCAAGATTCGGATGAGTAAGGCCTATATTCGACGGAAGCTCTCCATACAACAAGTTTTGAGTAACAGAGAAATAGTAAACAGAGGATATATTGAAAAGAGACAGAGGAATTGTACCATTCAGCTGATTTCCATAAACTTGGAAGATTTCTAAGTTTGACAAACGTCCAATCTCTCGAGGTATTGGTCCTTGTAGATTGTTAATAGCAAGGGAAAGGCCTCGTAGAGACGAAAAGTTTCCTATCCAAGACGGAATACCTCCTGTGAGATTGTTGCTTCCAAGGCCTAAATAGTTCAACTTTGAAAGTGAACTGAGCTGATCAGGTAACCCAACTAGACGATTATATTCAAGAGCAAGTGATCTAAGTTCTTTACAGTAACTCAGATTAGCAGGAATGGTTCCAGTAAAAGAATTCCAAGTGAGATTGAGATGTTGCAGCTGCATGAGCTTGCCAATTTCCATAGGGAGTTCACCATGGAAGCTATTATTCCTAAGGTTTATCGCTGTTAGGAACGTGAGGTTCCCAATAGAAGGCGGTATGGATCCAATGAGTTTAAGTGATCTCAAGTCAAGAATCATGACTCTTTCAAAGGAGGGGTTGCATGTTATGCCTGTCCAATTGCAGTAATGGAAAGATTTGTTCCAAGAAGACATGACTTTGAAAGGATCGTCAGTGATTCTACTTTTGAAGTCTAGCAAAACTTGTTCATCAAAGGTTGAGACTGCCATAGGCATAACAAAAATAATTAAGCAATGGATGCATGATACTAACCATATGAAATTCATAAAAGATTGCTCCATTTTGTTTGGGAATACACAACAAGGCTATTTCCTCTTCTTGTTTTCTTATCTACCACCCTTCTGAAATAATATCAAGTTTGAGACGATATTTTGCAGTAGGCATTTATTAGCTAGTGTTCATACTTGGTACTCCCTCCGTCCATCTTTACTTGTTCTTTACACTATTTTGAAATGTCCAACAATACTTCTCCATGGTATGAAATCAAGAGATAATTTTACACTTCGTTCCTAATTCACCCTTATCATTATTTAAAGTCATTTTTCTTTTATATTTTTCAAGATATTGTATTTATCATATTCAAAGGGTAATTTAGTAAAATTATCATATCATATTCAAGGGAGTATTTCTTTTCTCTATTTGGTGGAGGCTTGTATTTATTAGCATAGAAATTTTGCACTACTCATTTCTCAATCTCATAATAATGAAGTCATGGGTGGTCACACGCACTTTTCAAAGGATAAGATATATAGTTTTCACCATTAAATGCATATCTAAGGATGTGCTTAAGTCCATATTTGTAAAATAAAGATAGTATTGTTAACCCTTAAAATGATATACTAGTTGAATTTGTAGATGTGACTCAAAGGATATGTGGATTGAGATGACCAAAGTACGTGATTTGGTTTACTTTTACATGCTTAATTGTTACGAATACCAGGCTATACCGGAAGCGTGATAAGGATCGGGATTGATATTGAAAAATATAAATAAATTGGGCAAGGTAATAAATGGAGACACAAATTTAACGTGGTTCACCCAAAAATAGGTTACATCCACAGACGATGACGAGCAAAATATCACTATAATGGAGAAGTGTACAACAAAACCTCACTGGGCCTAAGCACTACGAGGATATAATTTTGTGTATCACTCAGTGATATAAAAGGAGTATTACAACACTCACAAAAAAACACAATACGTATCTCACAAACTCTTTGAATCTCTACATATTTTCTCTCTACTTCTGGATGATTAAATGAAGGAGTTGAAGAGCTCCTTTTATAGGTAAAACCTTGCCTACCATTGTTGAATTTGGTATCCAAGTTTAAATTGAATTTGGTATCCAAATTTGAATTTTGAATTTGGTAGCCAAGTTTGAATTAACTTGGGCCAGATTTCAACAATCTCCACCTTGGACCAAGTTTTACAAAATGCTCATCGTCGTATAAAGCTCCGAAGAGCTATTAGATGCTGAGAACACCAACTAAGTTCAAGCAATGCTCAAACTTAGCAACAGACAATGACTTGGTTAACATATCCGCTGGATTTTCAGATGTGTGAACTTTCTTTATAGTAATCTCTCCAGCAGTAATAGTATCTCTGATATAATTTTATTTAATACTGATGTGCTTTCTTGGAGTGGTAGGCATCATTCTTGGTAAGATGAATAGCACATTGACTATCTGAAAATACAACAGTTGTATCCTGCGTGATACCAAGCTCAATAACAAGACCACGTAACCAAGTAGCATCTTTTACACCTTCAGTGGCTGCAATGTACTCCTGCCTCTGTAGTAGACAAAGCCGCAATAGATTGCAGCGATGATTTCCAACTGATAGCACTGGAACATAGGTTGAAGATGTAGCCAAAGAGATACCTTCGTTTATCGAGATCACCACCATAATCAGAATCAACGAATCCAACAACCTCATGTGATGTTGTCTTGCTTCTATCGAACACCAAGCCAAGATCAGAAGAACCTTTCAAATATCGAGAGATCCATTTAACAACATCCCAATGAACCTTTCCAGGATTGTGCATATAGCAGCTCACCATACTAACCGCATATGCAAGATCAGGTCTAGTGCAAGCCATTGCATACATAAGATTGCCAACAACACTAGAATAAGGAATGTTTGACATATGTTCTTTGTCTTCCTCCGTCTTTGGACAATGATCAGATGATAACTTGAAATGAGCTGAAAAAGGTACAGAGATGGACTTGCACGAGTCCATATTAAATCTGCAAAGAATTTTATGAATATAATTTTCTGAGACAGAAATAACTTCCCAACTTGTCGATCCCTCTGTATCTCCATGCCAAGAATCTTCTTTGCCGCACCAAGATCTTTCATCTCAAACTCCTTATTGAGGTGAGATTTCAAACTGTCAATTTGAGACTTATTGCAAGCATCTATAAGCATATAATCAACATAAAGCAACAAGTATATAAAAGAGTTATCATCATCTTGTCGAAAATACACGCAACTATCATATTTACTTCTGGTGAAACCTTGCGCGATCATAAAGGAATCAAACCTTTTGTACCACTATCTTGGAGCTTGCTTAAGGTCGTAAAGAGATTTCTTCAAACGACAAACACAATCTTCCTTTCCAGGAATAGCAAAACCCTCGGGCTGCTTCATATAG
>JAPFFP010000098.1:6845679-6911549 GCA_026153255.1 Solanum medicagineum
TGAAAAACTAAGCCTGGACCATTTGGGTCATGACCTTGTCAACAAATCAAATACGTCAAGATAGGTAAATCAAAATGATAATGTACGAGCTAGCCGACAAGGCTGCAACAACAAAAGTACCGGCACACACTATATACACATGCCAAACCTATACTAGAGACTGAAAGACATAAGAGAATCAACCCAAAATAACGTGTCCAAAATAGCCTCTAAGAGAAACACTAATACTGCTGGGACAGGGCACCGACTATACCCAACTGTACAACAAAATGTAAGCGTCCTGTGAAAGCTCTAGGAAAAGAGCTTACCAACTCACAACTGAACTGGGCTCTTAGTGGAGGGGTTGATTAAAGTCCCTATCTGAACCTGCATGCACGAAATAAAATGTAGCGTCCCCAGGCAATGAGTCGTCAGTATGAATAAACATGTACTAGCTTGTAAGGCAGAAAGTAAAACCATATATAACATCAGTAAAAAGGGTAATAGAAATACCACCTATAACCAAAAACTCAAGTAACCTTAGTGGCCAACAATCAACCTCCTAGTGATCAAATATCATGGTATACTCGAGTATCGCATGTCTTGAATACATATATATAGAAGAAAATGCATGACATACCCAACCAAATGCTACCAATGGTAGTCCTTTTCGATAGTGAACCGACATCACATTTGCCAACCCGTGGCCATCTGTACCATATACCTATATGTATAATCATTTGGCAAAATAGACCCTATACCACCGATTATAACTCAAAGTTCATGCATAACGCGCCATGTATGATAGAAATATTGAATGCACATTGTGGTCCATAGCATAAGTTTAGCCAATCTTGTCTTATTGGTACACTTATTCTCATAACATCATAATTATTATCATAACATATACACATGACTCGTAGGATCTTGCGTGTCTTCTGAATAAGTTTGAAAACTTAACTCAACATTTGGAATGAGGTCTTAACTCTAAAAATGTTCATAAAGGTTCTTTACATAATTCTTATACTTGGTTTCATGTCAATTAGTGAAAAAAAGTATTTAAATAGAATCAAGTGCCTTAGTAGTTTAAATAGGACCATTACACTAGAGATTATTGGAAAATAACGTGTCACTTGTTAAGTGCTTCAACTATATTTTTGTATGGAAGGAGGACTGATTATGAATACTATATCCCCTTCATAATATACATTTATTTTGATGACACTACACCAAGAATAGAAACACCTCGAACCAATGGATAGGTAACTAGGAAACCCGACAAAATGATATATAGTTATTGAATGTCCAATTTAAGCGAACAAATAGAATGTTAACGTAATACCTTCTTGAAAATAACTCAGCTGCAATGCCAATGCCTTTCATAGAAGGTTTTTCTAGTAACAAAATAGTAAGATACCACATTTGACATTTTCGGAAACTTCCCAGATTTCGTGATAAAAGGAGGGACGGAGCTTAGCCTTAACATATCTTTCCAACGGACATCCAATGTCCCAAAGTCTCTTCACGAGAGTTGTTCCTTATGTCCTAAGCTTCACAACTACTATATATACGTAGCTTAAACACACCTATAAACTGTCCGAAATTAAGCATTAATGACCAGACTCTCCATGTAGTATTTACGCAAGGAAACGTCCGTAGAACTTTGTAAAAATGACTGTAAAGGAGCAACAAAATTATTATCTAAACACACTAGCTGCAAACCAACAATAACCAGCAAGAACACAATCTTTTTACAGCCCAAAATCAGCCCTAATCACAGCTAATAGGAGGGGAAAGCAATTGAAAAATGCAAAGCACACATTTCTAGGCACAAGGCCGATTTTTAATGATAAAAATGTGAAAAACTCACGTAGATCACTTGGAGACCTTGAGAGAACTTTATCTTAAGTTTATAATTTGTTTAAGATGAAATGAGACTATTTTGAGCTTTAAAAAGCTCAAATTAGCCGACATCTACATGTGTTGACCCGACCCATGACCCAGTTTCCTACTCGGGCAGTCCCAATAGTACGGTCATAACTCTTAATTCTGATGTCAATTTGATGCGCAATTTTGTGTATTGTAAACTGGACAAGTACATCTTCAATTTGATAGGTATGGACCTTCTAACTCATTTTATTTTGGGATATATGACTTGATACATTTGATACAAATTTAAGAAGGATTTCGTAACAAAACATATGGTGACTTTGACCAACCTTTATCTTGCAACTCTCTTGATTCCAAAACTTAATGTATGACCTTTGTGCAATTAAAATAACTTTTAAAAATCCATTATTAGCAAATTATACACTCTTAGTCCCATCTAAAAAGTGAAACTTATTTTAAAATCTTAAGGGCAAGGTACCACTCGGGCCATTGCTTGAATCCCAAATGTGTATTTAGGAGATTCCTTTGTCTTAAAACTTTAATTCCTTGATATTACCCACCTATTGGCAACCTTATTATCCTTAAGTCCTATCCAAAATCATATATGTCTTATATAATATACCACCCTATCATATTATGGAAGACAAGAAACATGTGGTCTCACAGGCCAACACCGTCGAAAATAATAACAAGCGTACAAGTGGCAAGAGATGGGGCCTGCCACGGGCCGTGTGACGAACCATGGTCCATGAATTGGGCCATGATTTTGAGGGAAGCAACAAAAATTCAAAGGCGAGGGATACGGTTCGTCTTCGGGACCGTTGACCCTTACACGGGCCATGTCCACGAGCATGAAGAGAGGATGAAAGTCTGAAGACAAGTGTCACCCACAGACTGGTAAATAGTCTGTCTACTGTCTCACGGGCCATGTGGTTCGTATCCACGACGATGTCATTTTTCCTATTTTAAGTTGGATTAGGTTTTCCTTGTATATATATATATATTATTTTTATTCCATTTTTACCGAGTCATGGACTACTAGAGACAGAGAACACAAGAAGAACACTATGTTGCTTTCAATTTCATTGGACAATTGGATTTCAATTATCTGATTTGAGATTGTAATCCGTGGATCCTTTAATTCTTCAATAGTAAGTTCTTTATCATGAACTCTTCATATTGTTGTGGGCTACCTTTCTTGAATATGTTAGGCTGAACCCAGAACCAAAGTTGTGGGAACCATGACAAATCAATAAGATAGATGAATATGGGGTAAATGCTAGGATTGATTAGTGTATATATCATAGTATTCTTCACTTTAACTTCTTCCTTAATGAGTTAACGCATTAGGGTTAGCCTATATTCATTACATGCCTGACAGGGATGCAGTGATTAGGAAAAGTGTTCCACGACAGAAATTTGGGGCTTTTAACCTAGTCTAAGTACTTGAGACCAAAAGGTAAGAGTATTCTGGGGTCTATAATAAGGGTTAGTATGTATACATTCTGAGACTGAAAGGTGATGAATGAAATACATCTAAGAAGAACCCAAAGGTGAATTAAGTGTTACATAACTTGTTAGATCTCGTATACGTAATCCTGAATGAGTTTACCATATAGATTCGGCTATCACATTGGATGTCATGGGGAACATTAATTGTTGAAATCCAGTAGTCTTTGTACTCTTTTGTTACTTTACTTTAGTAATGTCATTTGCAAAAAAACCAAAAACCCCCATTTTATGTGTTTTATCTTGGGAATAAATATTACATCTGAAAAAGGATACTAATAGATTTATTCTCACGCATTTCCTGTGGGATCGACCTCAACTGTAGTTGAGTTCTATATTTGATCAACAACCGCTTTACTATTCCTTTTGGAGTGTAAATTTAGGTGTATCACAAGCAAGTAACAATAATTATAAGGGAAGAGGGACCTTGGACTCAAGATATGAGGAATGTTATAGGGAAGAATTTGCATGAATCACATAATAAATAAATTCTAAGAGGCGGATAAGTATGACTCACGCTATGAGGATGTTTAAGGGACTTGGAACTTCCGTCTTATCATTAACATACAACAAGCATAGAAGGAAAAAGGGGACTAAGGGATGTCTTCCATAATTACATAAGCATAATAAGAGTCAAGTTCATAATATACATTCTCATATTTAACAATATCTCTAATACGAATGGAACGGGGGCCAAGACGTCTCCTGGGCTCACCCTCAATAGATAAATATCTAAAATAGATAGGTTTTAACAAAAATCAAGAAGGTAAAGTGGATATTGTCCTCGGATGAGGACTCACCAATATAAATTTTCAAATAATCCAGCTAGCCACATGGATCCCTACATGGTTTGATCATGTAGGCAAAAAGTATGCGTTACTACTTGAAATGTACTAGGTATTTGAGTTGAAATGCAACAAGGAAACATAATCCATAATTAAACAATATGCATATACATAGTGAATGGAGATAAGCTCAATATGACATGAATGATCAATGCTTTAGTCTAAACATGCATGAGGAAAACTAAATCATAAATCATATCATACTTAGATGGGAAAGGACCATAACCAACAATTATGACCAAGCGAGCTACTACTTGGAATCTCGGTGTTCACTCCACACCAATAAAGGAGTGGTCCACTTTGCCTAGGTAAACCAAACACTCCCCTTATGGGAACCTCCCTTTTTTTGGATAAGTGCTTCACAAATACCTTAGGGGAACAACACCGTTTTTGGTTGCCTTATGGGAACTCCCCCTTTTTACTAAATTACAATGTAAGAGCCTTATAGAAACACCACCCTTTTTGAATAAAAGAGGATAGAAGACTTACGGGAACCCCACCCTTTTTCGGATATTAAGTGGCATGTACCTTATGGGATCTCCCCATTTTCAGTTTGTCATGTCACAAGCGATTCACAACCTATGGTGGTAACATATTTAAGGGACGGTGGATACCTACCAAGGTTCGCTCGGTGCTAGGTCACAGTTCCCAAATAATACTCAAATCATACTTATAATCATTATAGGCAAAACATCATAACATCATAATATTTTCATATAGTAGCTCATCAATACCAAGCTTCTTAAATTCAAAGAAAATGGCTTCACATTATTTTTTAACATTCATATCACTTTCGTGAGCTCATAGCATACTCAATAGCCCTTCAACATTATCAATATTCATAATGCACATATCTTACAATAAGACTTTCATCAACATAGAAGCTTGTCACATAACTTGATCAAAACATGGGGGGTATGTGTACTTATGCTTAAAACCATGCAACTCAATCATATAAGACATGAGAAAAGTAAAATCCATTCATTTTGAAGTCATTCAAATCAACCCACCAATATTGTAGTAAAACCCCAATTTGTGTATCATGAAATTCAACTAAAATTTACAAGTTCTTTCATAACTTTCATGGAATCATAAAGTGCATGGCTTTAGAATCATAAAATCTATCATAATCTCAAACCCCAATGGTATTCAAGCATAATCAAATCATTACTTGATGAATTTCAACTTAATTCATGTATGCAGTGCATGATAACATTTATCCATAAAGAATTCCAACCTTAAAAATCATGAAATTTGGTAAAGGAGAAGGTTTGGCTTCTTACGTGGAAGAATCCCCATGAATAAAGCCCACATATTAGACTTGGAGTTTTTTTGAACAAGAACTTGAGGCCTCACTTGAGTTCTTCTAATTCAAAAAGAGTCTTGAGAAATCTAGGATTTAGATTAGGGAATTATGAGGAATTTGGAAGATTTTTGGGAGAGTTTTGAGTCTTCTAGGGCTTGAAAATAGCCGAAGAGTAAGGTATTCTTGTATATATAGTCATCCTTACGTGAAACAGGAAATTTAAGGAACTTTTTGACTTATAGTACGATAATTCCGCAATGCGAACTTGTTACAAAGTAGTACATTTACATGTGAAGTTCAATTTTTCTTCCACATTTTGGCCTAGGAATGATTTTAGGCCATTTTACACTACTAGGAGACAAGTCCAAGACGCAGACTGGTCGCATACTTCTCTAGATAAGCCCTGAATCACTCGAAGAACTACTTTTTCACTATGGGTCATCTAACAATTGAAGATCACCCTTTTCCTACATAATTTTGCCTGATGAAACTAAATATAATGTCCAATTTGCGAAATCATGCACGGATTTTAAGATATACATGAAATACTCTATAGGACATTTTTCGAAGGTGCATGAGAGATATTGTAGGAGCCTTCCGGTCTACGAACTTGAGCACTTTCTTTGACGGGATAAAAGATCCACTTAAAGTGGATATGACTTTAGTCCCCGATGATGAGTTGAACATGAATGTTCTGGGTGATGGCGGTGAAGAAACCCAAGAGGTGAGCACCCTGGAGACTGATGAAGAGATAGTAGGAGCAGAGCATAGCCAAGAGGACCATGAGTTTCTAGTTTGGATGGAGAGACAAATTTTGGACACTGTGAAAGTAGCACCTCATCTGGAAAAGTCCATGATAGGCACATTTGATGTGAGTGAACCGGAGCCCGCACGACCTTTGATTGATCTTGAGAGTACACTGGTAGTTGAGGGCATTGATGCTCCCATTACCACTTCTCCAACTTCACAACCACCGCAGCAGGATTGATCTAACCAGGGGGATTCTCATACTCATTTCTTTCTTATGATTCTTAATTTCTATTGTCCCTTGTACTTTGAGGGCAATGTTTTTCTTTGGAGAGGTGAGCATACGAAGTTCCCTATCTTTTGGATGATTACTACTTTATATTTTTATTATGAGTGATAGTGGTGTTTACTTTGATGTGTTGATGAATATTGAGACATTTTTGGGTTGTAAATAAATTTTAATTCTGGATATAATAGAGTAGTATTTGTTTTGCTTTTTTTACTTTTCTTTCTTGTTTTTGAGTTGAATGGATGAGTGGTTGCAAATAATGTCCTTAAATTTTGGCAAACCCTGTGCATATATGAAAAGTCATTCTAATGCTAATATCATGTCTCTAGTCCTTAGCAATCCGAGTATTAATGTTCCATATCTTTGATTCGGATGGTTCCACAGACGAGAAGATGTAGTCACTGACTAAATTAGTCTTTCCTTGATAAATCAATCCATGCATGTATTTGATGCATCTTGAGTTGACTATGTGAGCAATTGAGCTTGGATATACGATGATCAAATATTGCAAGTGTGTTGTTATTGTTTAAATGAGAATCCATTTTGCCAATGTGGGATTAGAAATTTTGTGGAAATGCATGTTTTTGCAATATCTAGAACTTGCCTAATTTGTTTTGAGGAGTAACTTGGTTGATTGTTGATTAGGAAAGGACCTTAGGCCTTCTTTGGTTCCATTAAGTCCATTTGACCATAATGACATCCATTGACAATGAAATGAGTCCTTAGTGAAGTTGTTTGAGCTTTGATCATTTCTTTGGTAACCATGTAACCTTGACTCATATTCTGAAATATAATTCCTTATTGTTTCTTACCGATTCCTACTTGAGATTGAAAAGAACTAAGAAGCGACCAAAGGAAAAGTTGGGTATGTTAGTAGAAAGAAGGGGATATCTCCCATGAAAGAGTCAAAAAAGGACAAAAATGAAAGAAAGTAAGTGTGGAGTCCTAGAAATGAATGAAAGAAAGGAAAAAGTGAAAATATTTTGCTTGAGAAAAAGTTGAAAAACAAAAGTACTTGAAATTGAGGACCCTTCAAACATCGTGAGAAAGAGTACAAAGAGGGGAGACACTTAGGATGATAAATCAAAAATAAAAGAGATGTCAACAGGAGAAGAGTATAAGAGGACCAAAAGAACCTTTGAACCTGAAAAGAACATGTACAGTTTAGGGAGGGATGAGTCACTATTGTCCATATGCTATCCTACCTAACCTTAAACCTACATTGCAGTCCTAGCAAAATCCTTCGATATCTTAGTTCGAAAGAAAGTCAATTGAACTTCAATTGAGAATAAAGGCAATTCTATGGGTTAAAGCTTACATGTTAATTGCCAATTGGAAGAGTGAGAGTTGAAGAGATCCTTTGAAAATAGTTTCATAATCTTATATTTACAAGATATTCTTTGGTGTGAGGGTAAATGGTATGCCATTAGGCAGTGATCATCAGCTATATGAGCAATTGTGAGCATAGCCATGTTTTTATTACTCCTTAGCCATCTCTGGATGCTTCAAAGTCGCGTAAGAGGTTTGTGGAAGTTCAAGAAGGGATAAAAAAGGTGAAAATGTATGCGTTGCTCCCTATGGCCCTGTTTGAAAGCTCTGAAACAGGGCTGATTGATGTTTGATTTGTTCGAGGGCAAGCAAAGGCTTAAGTTGGGGATGTTGATAACTCCATATTCTGGAGTCATTTTCGGGAAAGCTTGCACAAAAACATTGTCCTTAGTCTGCTATTATTTCCAATCTCTAATGAATATACAGGTATTATGTTAGGAAATTGGATTATAAGTGCACAATTCGACAATACTTGGCAAAATCATGGAAAGGGAGCAAAAGTTCAAAAAGACAGAGAAACACGACATCGCCTATACAATCAGCGATCCACTGAACACTCGGAGAGATGTGTAGCATTGTAGCAACCAAGGTTCCAGCTCAAATTGAGAATGTGGTTAGAATCGTTGTCGTAGATCATATTCAATGCACCAGCGAATGACACAGGAGACCGCCTAAAGTTGTAGTAAACTCAAATCCCTAAAACCCTAATAAGAAGGTGACGTGATAGGAACTTCTTGAATTGCTGAACTAAATCAATAGAGGGAAGAACTATCACCTAATGTTATAGAAGATGAAGCCCTATGAAGATGTAAAGGAAAGCAGTCAAGTGAACATACGGTGCATCACCGGAGTGCTCGGCGATACTCGCCTTGACTGCCAAATGGTAATTCACAGCACAAACTCTTACACATTTGCATGGACTATATAAGCAAATTAGAAAGGACATTTACATATCATATTAAAACATACCATTCTTCTAAATTTTACATAGAGAGTAGTACATAGACCTTTCCTTCTTTAGTGTACAAGGGTTGATAGGATTTTCAAGCTCTTGGGAAGAAAAATTGGAGTAGATTGGCTGGTGATAATTAATTATTTTATATTCAATCTTGTTACCCATGACTGTAGCTGCTATGTTCGGTAACAAATCTTTAGTTTTGAGCATGTATGGCTAAAACCCCTCATGTTGGGGGTGCACTATTGATATGAGTTCTTCTTGATTCGTCTACTAGTCTTTGATATTTTGACTTAATATAGTTGATTTGAGCGAATTTATATCTATTCTTCTGTTTAATGTATAATTTCAAGGCTGCAAACTTGGGGTTTACTTTAGATTTGATGGTTACCTTAGCCGAAATGATTAGAGTGTGAAATGAATATAATGGTTGGAAATCTTGGGGTTTCAGTTGAAGTCTATACCCATGGATTCAATGGCCAAAGTATTAGGGGTTTTGCTGAGACATCTTATGCCATACGTGTCCTTGGTGGTCCGCGTATGATATCATAGTTGAATACTTGTGTATCATAGCTGGACACGGGTTACAAACAACCTAGCCTATTAAATTATTATCAACTCTTCTAGTCAAATATTTAGACCCAGCTGGTATCGATTCCTATATTTGCACACCCCCAATATCTTCCTTATTTGCTGATTAAATTGTTAATTAGATATCGTATAGTTTGATTCTTGCTTCTGAATATTGTAGCCGCCAGATCCTACAATTGCTTAGTCCAACGAACCACTTCTATATTGAACTTTTATTCCTTGTGGGATTTGACCCCAACCTCTCAGTTGGGTTATTATGCTGATGACGACCGTCCTTACTTCCTTTAAATAGTCGGGTTGAGCGACATCACACATTTGGGGACGAATGTTCCCGAGGGGAGATATTGTAAGGCCCCACATGTAAGAAGGTGTAAACAGTGCCTAAGAGATGAATTCTGGAATAAGTATCAGTGGTTTGCACAAAGAGGTATATGGGTCGTATGTTGTTCTATGAGTCATAGCTTGTGCCGGTGGAATAGAGTGCAGACTTGGTGGAAAAGTAATTTTTGAAGTTTGGAGTATGAGTTACTAGCATAGCTGGTACACTGATTGATGGACCATAAGTCGTGTCGTTGTTTGAGATTTTAATATCATCCAACTTACACCTCTTTTTTGAGGATCTCTAGCCAAGTCTTATTATGCCTTTGGTGGGTTATTTTGAATAATTCCTAAAAGATTCTATTTTACTCCTCTCATGTGATTTACTCTTGAATTGCATGGTTTTAAAATTATGTACATATACCCACCATGATTTGATTAAAGATGTATGCCAAGTTTCTTACGCAATGAGTGCCTTATGGCAAGATACGTATGACACACATGTCAAGACAAATAAGAGGATAAAAAGTATGCTATGAGCTTATGAGCATGATATGAATGTTAAGAATGATGTAAATCCCTATCTTTAACGTTTTAAGCTACATATGAATGAGCTACTCCGAGAAGTAAATTAAGATATTTTGAGGCTATGATTAATATAACTATGATTTTGATTCAATTATTCTGTGGGATTGTGATTTAGTACCAACAGGACCTTGGTAGTCTCCCATTTTCACTAAACCATGTGCCACCACAGGTTCATGCTATTTATTCCCTATATGGGCTCGTAAATACTGTACAGGCAATACTGTAAGGTAAAGATAATTAGTGACACCTACTAAAAAGGCTATGCCGTAAGGTAAGCGGTATATAGAGACACTTTCGAAAAGGCCAAGCCATGGGATGAGTGTTTGGTTTACCTTAGCAATCTAGACCACTCCTTGTTTGGTGTGGAGTGAACATCGGAATTCCAAGTAGTAGCTCGCTTGGTCTTGCATGTTAGTTATGGTCCTCTCCCACCTATGTATGATATATTTTGTAACTTGATGATTCTACATGCATATTTTGACTGAGCATATATCATTCATGACATATTGAGCTTGTAATTGTTGATTATGATTATGCATATTATTTAATTATGGCTTATGTTTCTTGTTGCTTTGCACCCTACATACTTAGTACATTCCAAAGCGCATACTCTTTTGCCTACATTATCTCACCATGTAGGGACCAGAGCTCTTATTCATCCTCCTCCTCCACGTGGCTAGATGGTTTGGTCCAAGAATGCTTGTGGTGACTCCTCGATTCCATGGACAATATCCATTTACTTTTATGCTCTATTAAGACTTGTATATTTATGGAAATTTATCTTTTGAGGGTGAGCTCGGGAGATGTCTTGGCTTTTCACTCATGTTAGTGGTGTTGTTAGATATAGATATGTATGCTATGACCTTGACTTTTGTGATGTTTGTATATTATGAAAGACTCCTGCACGGACCCAAACATTTTTAGGTGTTAATGGTGCATGGAATTTGGTTCTGAAAAGGTTTTCACCAAGGTGACACCTCATGGGCACCTCCATGGGTCGTGTGAGTCACCACAAACCGTGTAGAGGAGCCTTGAGATGGCCCTTGGTATTGTGTATAGAGTGTTGGCCTTAAGTTAGAATTCAAGACCAAGGCTTGTACCACATGAACCCCACACGGCTCATATGAGGCTTCACTAGCCATGTGGTAGCTCTGTGAGTATCCTTGGCCTTGAAAACCACATTTTTGCCAAGGCACTACACACATGAACCTCATACGGTCCATATGATCCTTCACACGTCGTATGGCTTTCCGTATGGGCACTGGTGTGAAAATTTTCAAAGTATAAAATCACCGTCCCGAAACTTTGTCAGTGAAATTTTGTCTAAGTGTAGCCTCACTGAAGGTTACACGGTCTGTGTGACCTTCATATGGGACCCCCGACAGCATTTTGACTTCCATTTCATTAATGACGTCTTTATAATTTTGGCTATTCCTAAGGGTCATTTGTGACTTTCTAACCTATCCTAAACCTCTGAAAAGAGCCTACACTCTTTTGTTCTCATTAAATTCAATTCAACACTTGTAATTATTCAAGCTCTCTCATAAGAACTCCCCTCAAGTGAACTAGTGAAGGCATAACTTAGAGATTAAGGAAGGGCCTTCTTCTTCATCGAATTCATCTTGTTTCTTCTTTGTTAGATGAGGTATGTGGAATTGATTCATAGTCCCTTTCAACCATGAAGGCCCCAAACTCCTTTACACTTGATTTTATAAAATTGAGCTTACTTTAAACATGGTTCTTTTATAGTATTATTTATTTGATTCAATTGAGATATGGACTTTGTTTAATTATTTTTTTAAAGTGATTGAAGCCCTAATATGTTGAATTACATGAATATTATGAAGATTTGAATATGCATTATCCCTTTAAAGATTGATTTAAGCATGGGTAATCTAAATTGTGATTTAAATGTGGATTTACATATGGATTTACTTGAATTTCATGTTGTATTGTTGATTAAAGATTAAATCTCTATTGCGCATGCTATTCTCATATCATTCATGGCATATGCATACATGAGTATTGATTTTTTATGAAATTATTCAGTGAGTTAAGCTCACATATGGTTTTGATGAAAATTATATGGTGGGTTAATATCACATATGGTTATGACCAAAATGTAATCACATAAATATCTATGATATCCAAGTGTTTAAACCATCTTGATATATGTGAATGACTTATTCCTATGCATGAAAAGTATGATTCGAAGTATGATTTGACTTTTGAGCCCAAGTATGAATGATTATTAAGTATGTTTGTCTTTTAAGACCAAGTATGCATTGAAATGACTTGTACCTCTTTTGAAAGCTTGTATACATATATGATTTCTTATGGGATGATGAATTAGCACCAATGAGATTAGAGGCGTCAGGGCTGTCCCTAAGGGTCCTCTTCCTCTCTCTTGAACTTTGTGCCAACATAGGTATTTTGATATGGTAACCCTTACTAAAATGGAAGGCCCTAAGGTGCTGTTACAACTTTGATATGATATAATATGAAAATTCTATTCGAAATAGGAAGCCCATAAGGAAGGTTACTTCTCCAAAAAGGGAAGCCCATAAGTAGAAGTATGGTTTACCTTTCTCAAGTAGACCACCTCTTATCTGGTGTGGGGATAACATTAGAATTCCATGTAATGGCTTGCTTGGTCTTATATGTCAATTAAGATCTCATCCCCTCTATATTAAAGTATTATACAACAATATTTAGAACTCCATCTACCTTATGTTGCTTTTGCTTAGTTATATTTACTTTAAGGGTGAGCCTGGGACACGTCTTGGCCCCCGTCCTATTCTATGACTTAAAGGCATTGTTGGACAATATGTACACTCTTCTATGGTTATGTGTTACATTTTCTATTTGGAGATTATATTATGGTTATCTATTGGACATGGTTATTGTGATATTGGTTATGATATGATATGTGTTTATATTATGATGTGGAAATGTGGAAGATCCTAAGTCCCATTTTGCCCCTATAGAGTGAGCCATACTTACTCGCCCCTTAGATTCTATGTGTTATGTGCTATGTGTATCCATTGTAATCCCTATCCCTATGATATCTCCATAGCGTAAGTCCTACTTTCCTGTCCCTTCAAACTATTTGATTATTACATCATTATGTGCTTCTGAACCGATGGTGTGAATTGGATACTCTGAGGCTTATTGGGGACTCTTAGGTTCCCATTTGCCATGTCACTCCTAGACCCTAGGTCCGAGTTGTGACAACTCCATTAGTCCTTATCCCCTTCTTATGCTTGTTGTATGTTGTTGATGAGATGGAACTCCCAAGTCCGTAATACCCCCACACTGTGAGTCATACTTACCCGCCCCTTAGCTATTATTTGTTATGTGGTCATGCTAATCCTCTTCCCTATAACATCCCCATAGCTTGAGTCTAAAGTCACGTTTCTCCTAGAATTTTGTGTTTGTTGTTTAATTAGGCTTTCGTAACCAAGGACGTGCCATGTATGGTTAAGAGGCTTGTTTGGGTCCCTTCGGGTTTCCTATTCGCTATTTTGCACCTAGGCCCTAGGCTTGGGTCATGACATAGCATTATTTTTGTTTTTTTTTTATTAGTCACAGTTTATTTTTATTTTTTTATTAGCGTATTTTGATCATGACAAAATAACTAATTTTTAAAATGTTTTCAATACCTAACAATTAAATAGTGTATATGTTATGTATCAATGTTGTATACATAATGAATAAATATGTATGGGTATTGTATAAATGGTGTATGAACATGCCTATACAATGTATAACTAATTATGTAATGTATTAATAATTGTATAAACAATTGTGTAGTGTATATGTAATATATCAATATTGTATAAATAGTCATGTAGTGTATATGTAATATACCGATATTGAATAAATATGTGTAGTCATGTATCAAATTATATAAATAATTATGTAATGTATCAATATTTATTTGATTATCATACACTCTCACCTTAATAAATAAAAAATAAATAATAAATAATAAAATGATATAAATATTCATTTTACACAAAAGAGTAAAATAATTAGAAAATAAAAAAATTATAAGAAAAGAGTAACAAAAAATTGTAAATAGCAAAAAAGTTTTCTTAATACTATTTTCTAGCAATGGTTGGATCATCACGAAATAGCGATAAATTATGGCTAAATTACATCAAATGTATGACCCTTTTATCCGAATTGGCTATTTTGAATAATTTTATAAAGTTGGACTTAAAAAGTGGTAAACAAATGTTTTGGGTTGGTGTATTTTTTGCTAAAGTATAACTCAACAAACTCTTGATAAGCGTTAAGTCCAAAGCTCCACAAAAAGAACTACCCTCTTTCAATTAATAAGAACTTTTTAAAAAAAAATATTATAAACTCCATATTTTTTTATCCCACAACAAAGGAATACCATCACCTATGGAAGTCTTCCTTGCAATTAATAGGAAGATAATGGAGAAGTAAATATGATAGATAAATAGTTTAAAAATTACATAGGTTATAAGACCGAAACAAAAGAGTTTTTCTGTTAGAAATTTATGGCACGATTGACCAAATTCGACCATTTATCACTATATACAAAGTAATAAAAATGGCATCAAATGTCAGTAAGACACCAGCGGACAAAAGTAATTGCCGCACTATGATAGAGCAACAAAGTCACGACCCAAGCTAGGCTCTAGGTGGAATACGGTGAATGAGATCACCGAGAGAATTTCAAACTAGCCTTCTTATCATATCGTAAGCATTCAAGGTAATAAGAAGTAATACATAAGCGAAAGCTAAGATATAATCATTACTGAAACATGAAAGTCATAAGAGATACAAGACAAAAGTAATACATCATGTCGAACAATCCTATAAATCATAGACTGTGCGGGAGGCTAAGACATGTCCCAATCTCATCCTCAATAAAATAAAAGACTCTCTCAAACATAACATCAAATCTAGATGAAATTAGGATTTGTCTCGCAAGTATGACAATTCACCTAATCTGACTGTGATAGCAATCCAAATCTAGCCATAAGGATGAGGATAAAGATGGTCACCTACATCTACATTAAAATATAATATAGGCATAGAGTATGCATTAGTACGTTTGAATGTACTAAGTATGCGGATATGCAATACAATATAGTAAATAACATCCATGACTGCATAACAATGACACATGCAAGGGCGTGCGCGCGTGTGCACACTCAAGAATATATATAATCAAAGTAGAGAAAGAAATCATTATATCAATATGTCATGAGTGTCACGATACATGATATTATATTGCATAAAAATATATGAAAATATCATTGTAACCGACAATAAGACCATGCGAGGTGATTCTCGGTTTTGCCTTTACATTAGAAAAAAATGAGCTTACTTGCCAAGATAGGACTCTATATGTCATTTCATATGCTATGTGGATCCACTAGAAACCCATATTAGGAAACATCGTCATTTCTATGGTGGTGCATAGTTATGGGACAATGGAATCTACTAAGGTCCTCTCAGTGCTAAGTCAACATCTCACGGAATACATAATATATACTTGAAGGCATACTTGTCATAAAACATCATAATTCATACTTGTATAACATCATTTAAACTTTATCATGGTCTCATAGTTCTAAACATCATACGTAGGAGTAGCTTATTTCACATTAGGGTCCTAGGCCGCCTTTCGAAATCCTGAATCTCCTTGTCGGGACCCCAAGTCAACCTCAAGGTCTTAAATTCCAACTAGGGTCTTAAGTCATCTCTCAAAATCCTGAATCTCCTCATAAGGACCCCATGTTAACCTCAAGGTCTTAAAGTCCCTATACATAGCGTACTAGGCCATAGGTCGCCTTTAATAATTTTGAATCTCCCCGATGAGACCCCAGGTCAACCTCATTGTCCTAATTTCCCTATTCATAATCATAAGCTTGTTTGAAAACCTTGTACATACATGATCATGTGATGAGAGATAGGAGTATAGCATAGGTTCATAAGTATCTAATTCAAAATCATGATAACTTAGTAAATATATGCATAATCATTGAATTGAAGATCATTTAAATCATAATTGAAGTTCACCATGCATGGTTTTCAAAATCATCATAGCATACTTGAAATCCAACATAATCATGCAATTCCAATGAATCGGAAGTAATTCATGCATATTTCAATGTATAAACACAACCCATATATAATAGCATCATTTGTAAACAAAGTCATATAAACCCTAATTTGATCATCTATACTACCTTAAAAGCACCAACTGTAAAAATATAAAGTTAAATTACAAAAATACCCCTCACTTAAAAAATCTACCCTAATCCCTTCAATAAACCTTCAATTTAAACACAACCTGTCGATCAGTCGCCACTTCCATCCCTTTTTCACTGATCTGTCGCTCTTTCACCCACAACTTCGCCCTTTGCTTATTAATACCACAAAAATACAGGTACCCTATCATAACTCGGACCTAGGGTCCAGGAGTGACTTGACGAATGAGAACCCGAGAGTCCTCAAAAAAGCCTCAAAGTATCCATATTTACATCATCAGTTCGGAAGCGTGTACAAATAGTAAACACATAGTTCTAAGGGATGGGAAAGTAGGACTAACGCTATGGGGATATCATAGGGGAAGGGATTAACATGGATTCACATAACACGTAGCGCATAAAGACTAAGAGGTGGGTAAGTATGACTTACTCTATAGGGGCAATTCGAGGCTTAGGATCTTTCACATTTCCACATCAAAGCATACTTACTTATCATAATTCTCATAACAACTCCATGATAGTCATATCAAATAGATAACCACAATCATAAACTCTAAATACAACACATACCATATAGATTTGAAAAGAGTCTAAGAAGATGTCCAATAATGCCTCTAGTCATAAGAAAGGACGGGGGCAAAGACATATCCCAGGCTCACCCTCAAGTAAATAACTTAAAAAAGACTTCATACATAGAGGGATGGCCGCTTGTCCTTGGAAGATAGGACTTACCATAATAAATGTCTCAAATCCGATCTAGCCGTCAAATGGTGGATGAAGGTAATCTTTCGTCCCTACATGGTTAGATCATGTAGGCAAAAAGTACACGTTAGTATGCTCGAATGTATTAAGTATGTGGGCATGCAATACATATGACCTATCAAATCGGCATTCAATGTTAAATGACAAGGACACATAATATAGAAGGAAGTATACATCTAATGAAGAGTAGTATAACAATATGCCATGAAATTCATGATGCATGAAATACAAATGCTCTTGTATATTAGGGATGTAACCAAAACCGACATCTCAAACTCATGTGAGCTATTACATAAATATGCACGATATTGACCTCCCATCGGATGAGAGAAGATTACTTGCCAAAGGTAATCTACACCACACCTTACGGTCTGGTCATTTCGGTGTGATGGCCACCTTCCTTACGACCCGATCATTTTAGAAGGATTTCCAAATTCATGTCATATTAATAAATAAATAACCATCCCTTATGACCCGTTCATTTTGGTGATGGCTACCATTTCTATGCTGGAAAATAATTCAAGGAAAGAGAGAGGCCATTGGGGAAAGCCCTGATGCCCCCAATCCATTCGGTGCTAAGTCAACATCCCACAAGAACACTTATTGATGTTCAAACTCCAATAGTAAAGTGGTCGCTATCAAGTATAAACCTAACCAAAGGCTAGGGTCGAATCCACAGGGAATACAAGGTTTGACTAAATTGACACACCAACAATCATTTCAATTATCAATCAACCATATTCTCTAAAAAGGGGTGGGGCTTTTCAAATTGGAGTGAAATAACTGCAAAAACTAAACTAACAATCACGAAGACACAATCAATTTGAGGATCAACTTGGGAATTGTGTTCCCTATAATTCACTAACTCAAATACCCTAGATAACATAACCTAAATCAAGACATTCCATGCAGGATGATAACTTAGGTTCTTTCATCCCTTTGGTAAAGACGAGGTCGAATTTCACCATGGTGCTTAGTGTGCCAACTAACTGTTACTTGTTGTCCCAGTCAACCTCTCCTTGGTCGGGTTTGGGTGATTAGACGAGAACACATCAATCAAATTCTTTCATCTATTTTTCTTTTCCTATTCATTACTACCTTGGTCGGGTTCATGACACTAGGAGGGGTTTGGTGCTGGTCACCACCAAACAACAAGCAATCCAAAGAAAAATGAATAATACATGTAAACACCCAATTGAAGAAATGCAAATAATCCGGGTTATCTCAAATTGGCTACTCATAGTTCCCACACCTCCAAGTTGTGGGGGTTTAACTACTCATAGCTAATCACAAACAATGAATAACATAGACATAATTGAGAGATTACCCAAAGAAAATGAAGAACAATAACCACCTTGATTTTTGGATTCACAAGCTTAAATAATCGAGTTAAATTACAAGTGATTCTAATCCCCAAATTGGGTCTTCAAAGTGAAACCCTAAGTGGATACTCTAAGACCCCAAAAATTTCTCTCTAGAAAAGATATTCTATTATCTACAATCTCATTCTCCTTCTAAAGACCCTAAATTATACTATTTATACTATTTACAAAAAGTACCTTAAAATAAATAAGAAAATTTGGTTGATAGGAGTTACGGCTCATAGGTACGACTCGTAGGTTGACCTATGAGTCATAATCAGGCTTTCGTGGTCAGCACTTGGTAATTTGGATTTGACTGCTACGATCCATACTACGAGTCTTTGTCTGGTCTATGACTCGTACCCTGGGCTCGTATGACTGAACTCCAATTTCTCAGTTTTTGATTTTGGAAACTGTTAATCAATACGTTCATCCCCTACGACTCGTAGCTTGGGCAATGACTCGTAGTGGATCTCATAGGTCCTCAAATTCAACAAAATCTGCTACTTTTCCCTAAGATTAAGCCAACCTGTACTTTCTGCAAAAACAAACTCAAAATACATAAAAACTATAAAAAATTGCATTGAGAACACACAAAATCCATTGTCTTAGGCACCAAATGTGTTGTATTTTAACAGCACATCAACACCCTCAACTTAGAATTGTTGCTTGTCCTCAAGCAACGACTCAATCTAAATAGACAATAAGCAATACATGGTAATCATCCTAATGGCATATACTTCATCCAATTTCAACTCAGGTACCCAAGCTAGCATTTTTAAAAATTTGATTGTATAGCTACCAAGCAAACCAAGGCACATTGATGTATTTGACAACTCAACTATGACAAGCTAAGGAGTATCAACAATTCACAATCATTAAACAAGTCATATGTTAACTATGCAGTGCAAATGCCCTCAGAGAAAAGAAGTCCCTCTATTTCACTCAATAAGCAATTAAGTGGATTGAGGGACTGTGCAAGCATACTCACTCTCAGAAATGAAATTCATGCATGATGACCAGTACCATAGGCTTTCCCATATACTCACTCTCCGGACTGTTGATTAGATGGACTAGGATCACTTTAAGACTTTATGGGCTTGTAACATAGGCTCATGGGGTTTTGGTAAGGTAATTTTGGGCAATTAGTAACTAAAAGCCATCCTTGAACCACATTTATCAATACTTTCACCTTAATAACTCAACCATTTTCACTTTGTCCTCCCTTATTCTTTATTTTCAAGATTTTCCAAGTACTTTCTTTTCATCTTTCAGCTTGAGCCTTATTTTTTAACTCATTTTGCTATTCTTCTCATCTTAAGGAAACTATTCTTCTTTTCCTCTCACCCGGTACATGATTTCCCATTCTTTCTTTCATTCCCAACTAATCACCTCATATTTGCTACTATACCACAACATTAGCCACCTTCAACTTAGGCTTTTAGCCTGAGGTGAAGTGCACAATATCCATTCCCTGAACCAGGGCCACTTTTTGTAACCACCCTCAACTTAGGATTCTTGCCTCAATCAAGGTTCACATGTTCAAGGATAAACCAAGGTCAATATCAAGGTATTCACTAGGCAAGGTTAGGCTAGCTAGGTATCAGGAAAGAAAAGGTACATGTAAGGCTCAAACATTCGGAATAAGGGATAAATTTTTTCATTTGGTTAGTCATTTAGGCAAAAGTGGACTAAATTAAAGAACAATGGCCTAAGTGCCCTTCCTAATCAACAAAATCCCCAGTCCAACTCAAAGTAACAAGGCAAGTTCTGAATGAGTATACAGTGCATGAATATGAAAACATTATCTCACACACACATGGCATTGCATATATAACCAACATAGACTCACTGATCATGTTTCAAGCATCAACTTGCCTTCACTTAATAAGCACAAACACTGACAAATCAATCATACATGCTAGATCGCAAGAATAACCAATAATCACAAAAATTTGTGGGTACCAATTTTCCAAAACATTCGATAAAATAATTCAGAACTATATACATGCCAAAACTCATAACCACTATACATCCACAAATTATCCAAAACACCTAAAAATGCTAATTCAACGTAAAATAAAATCATCCACAAGGAAAAGGAAACATTGCAGCAAAACCTTGGGATATCAAAAATAGAATAGTTATGGACTAAAGGCTACTCAGACTTCACCCTAGTCAAGCTATACTTTGTCCTCAAAGTAGATAAAAACTAAAAAACCAATCATCAAAAATAGTAATAAAAACAAATTATCCAAAAATAGCAGTAAAAACAAAATATCCAAACAAAAACAGCAGTGAGAACAAAGTATCCAAAAACAGTAGTAAGAACGGGGGTCAAAATAGTAAACATCAATATGGTGCTTAGGCACCGGTATCAGTCTGGTCCCGTGGGGCTCTCTCATCCGAGGTGGTATGGGCTGCAGCCGAGCTGGATGTACTAGCTCCATGCACTCTCGTATGCTCCCAATCCTACATTTGATCCTCCATTACCATCGACGCTCTCATCACAAGCTCAGCAATCTGCTCCTCTAAGCTTCACATCCTCCTAAGCCGTCCGCTTCTTCTTCTGTGCCATATCTGCATCAGCACCCTCTAGAGGCCTCTTCCTGGAAGCATGTGGTTGATCCTCGAATAGATCAATCAGGTCCTCACCCACAGGTCTACTCCGGAGCTGTGATCGGAGCTGCTAAGGATGTAATCAAGTCGGCCTTAAACTTGGCCAACTCCTATTGTACGATATCCATATCTACTAGCCGGGCCCCCTCAAGCCTCTTCTAAATTCTGTCCTCAAAAGCATCGACTTGGGCATCTACTACAACAATCCTCTAGTCCATAGCAGAAAGTGTGAATGCCTTGGACCTCTCCTCTAAAGGCTCAACTGTCTGGTGAACCCATGGCTTAATTTGCTCCATCAACCTGGCTAGCTGTACCTATCCTACATAACCTGCAAACAATGGCCTAAAATGCAATAGCAGACATAATAGGGAAGTCTGCAGAAGGAACCTAAGAATAAGATGGCTCTAGTGCAGGTGTAGCTATGGAGGGAACCATCTCAATGTCAGCTGCTGTGGGTTGCTCTGGTGCATCTGGAGTGGAAGTAGTGGTAGCTGGAGTAGAGACCTCGAAAAATAGCTCGTGAGAGAATGGCTCAAGAATGGGAGGAGGAGCTGCTTTCTCGAGGGCCACTGAATTTTCATCAGCCTTGATCAGGCTGGGATCCATGGTGCAAAAGGCCTCGATGTGTGGGTCTATATGGAGAGAGATGTGCACTCTGGCCTCCTTTCTTAATATGTGGACAATGATAGGAAAAGGCAGGGAGGTGTTCATTTGGAGCGTGGACTCGTGGATCTGCTCAGCCATCACACATGCCCAATCAATCTCATAGCCAGCTAAGATGATGGCTAGTAACACAACTTGCTCTAATGTGATGATATTATCCATGAATGTAGGTCGGATACAAGACCAAATGATAGACCACCAGAATTTGCCACGGAAGGAGAGGTGAGACATCACTATGGGCTCGTTGTGTGCTTGACCCATGCAGGCTCGACATCACCCTCTACAATCTAGTTTGCCACCCATATGAGGAGCTCGGTCTTGAGATCCACATTCTTCCAAATCATAGACCGTCTCATCTTATCTATTTTGTTGTCGTACTCGACTGTAGAACATGGTACCCTGTAGTTAGGCCCGAACTGTACCTAGCGGATGGTCTCCTCAAAAATATCAGCCCTCTGACCACGAACTAAGACCAATCACAATCGGAGCTCATTAATAGCCTTCTTCCCCTTGGGAAGATCTCGAAGGATGGTAGCAACATATATGGTGTAGAACTCTCAGAGTAAAAGTGGGGCATGCTTACCCAGACTCTCTGACAACCAACAAAGCCCATGTCTATCAATCTCGCCCTCCAGAGCAGGGAAATGGCTCAACCCTGAGTCAACTAGCCAGGACTCCTCATGGAATGGTCTGACAAGCTTCCCCTACCCCTTTGGCTCTAGTCCCTAGATGTTGATCTACTCTATACCCTTGATCCTATAAGTGATGATGCAGATCCTGAGCTGATATAAATGGGTCGACCGAGGACTCCGCTGCTGTGTCATCTTGAGGCCTGGTATCATCATGAGATTCTGACTCTATATGAGAGGGAGTCATCTGTGGTGAGCTGATACCAGACCCATCTCCATTTCCCTCCTCTTCAAACTAGGAGGAACTCTCAACAAATATTGGGGTCTATGCAGCCCTAGCCCTCGTCAAGGGCACCTGTGCTTCAGGTCAATCCGGACCCTGTGAACCTCCTTTGACACCTCAGAGTGCTCGATTTCAGAAGCCTCATCGATGCATCTCCTTCTAAAGCCCGTGCAACCCCATTTCTCTCCTTGGGAGCCATTAATATAGACATTAACATCACAAACCAACAATGAGTACCAAGTTATCAAAACAAACCATAAAAACAGATAAAAGAACAGGAAAAATAAAAGCAACAAGAAAACAAAAAACAAAATTCAACATTGCACCAGTTGCAAGTGACAAGTACGAGGCACAGGTACTCGTAGGGTGACTTACGAGTCGTACTGTGGCCTCGTAGTCCATAGGTGCCCAACAATTATTTATACAAAACTCCAAGATGAGGCTTAGTTACGACTCATAGTCGTGTCTACGGGTCGTAGACTGGGCTCGTATCAATTTTCAGTATCCAAAATAATTCATAAGGCAAGAGTACGAGACCCCACTACGGTTCGTAGTGGACACTACGGTTTGTAGTGGACACTACGACCCATATGTGGGTCTAATGTGGTGAATGTTAAGAAACCTTTAGTCACTGTTATCCCCTACGAGGGGCAACTACGGCCCGTAGGTCCTCCTACAGGTCGTGGGAGGCCCTCGTAGCAGTGGATATCAGGTACCTTAGGTCCCTATATCATCACCACATGAACCACAGTCAACATCAACAAAGATCAAACAACATTAGAAGCAATTTTTGACAACAAACATCAAATATACCAATACACTCATCACCCCAACATGTCAACCGTATGAAAACCTAACCCAAAAGTTACTTCCATAACAAACAATCATCATCGACTTCCCAACACATTAGAGAATTTCCAAAAATCATTAATTCCAAAACATTCAACAAAATTACCTGCACACAAACATGGGAGTTTATGGAATTTATTCTACAAGTACATGGGGTAATTCTCAAACCCTCATATTCAACAAGATAAGCCTACCCCACAACAACATTTCATCCCATCATGAGTAAATCAGTTAATCAACCATAACATACTCATTTCAAACAAGTGATCGACAAAAATATGGCTAAAGATGGTCATCTCAATCAAACAACGTGTGAAATTTCACAGATAGGGATAAACTCTGGGAATTCCAAACGACAACATCCCCAATTCTCATTCGTATGCATAAATTTTCCTAGGGGTTATCTCAACACTAATTTCAAACACACAATATTCCAAGAGTTTCAAAAGACACCAAAGTTTGTGAGCAAAATGTAATCAAGAATCATACCTCTAGAAAAGATGATTAACAATCGAACGAAATGAGAAGAAGAAGGGGAATTTGAAACAATTGTTACTGAGCCTCGCTGGAAAATTTGCCAAAAAATGATATGGGTATGCTGGAAAATCGATTGGAATATTGGGAAAAATATTTTGGGAACAAAATTTTTTGGTCAGATTTTTGAATTGGGGTCAAAATAAATTTTGAGCCCTTATATAACAAACCTGGCCGACTTTAAAAATTTTGCGAGTCAGGTCTACGAAACCCTGACTACGAGTCATAGGCCCACCTATGACTCATAGGTCATGGTTTCGTAGTTCACTCAACACTTAGAAAAGTTTTGAAATCATACCTGGGCACTACGAACCCTATTTACAACTCGTAGCTTGGACTTTAAATCGTAAAGTGGCTCGTAGTGGGAGTGTCAACTTTAAGATCATCATTGTTACCATCTATGAGGCATGACTACAAGTCATAGTGTGCACTATGGCTCGTAGGCTTGGTCGTAGAGGCTGCTTCCAATGCTATTTGCTTCAAACTTTCCTGCACTTGCTTAACACCTGTAAACGAACATCTCAAGATACACAATTATCCCAAAAATACAACTAATTCAATATTTTCAAAATCGTAACAAAAATCAATCCACTACCTAGCAATTCTCACAGTCAAAATAAACTCAAAACAATCCAAAAACATGAAAAATACTTGGGTTACCTCCCAAGAAGCGCCTTGTTTAACATCATGGCAAAACTTAGTCATCTTGAGTATGCAGACTTCCTCAAGAATTGATGATCTCTTATCACCGGCTCTTGTGCTCTCCTTCTAACACTTTTCATATGCTCTAGTTGCACAGAAACAGGTCGAACTTGTCATCAAATCGTAGAATTGCTGATGCCTGTTGGTCCACCCTGTTTTATGTTGATGATATCGAACTTAATTTCCCACATCATATTCTCCTGTTTATCCATTCTCTTGATCAATTTTTCAAATATACTCTCAATCATAGAAGATGCATCCACAGTGCACCATTGATATGGTAACTTGAATCGAATATTTGCATTACTCTTTACTTTATGGCTAGAGCTTTTCCCAGACACACCAGTGCATGCTACTGGTTGATCCAGAAGTGGCTGGTACACTTGATAGATGGTAGAGAATTTATCCATGTACTCAGTGACTTCAACAAATGGCTTCCTCAAGAATGACCAATAATCCTCTCCAAATAAAACATCCGTTTGAGCTTGTTGTTCGGAATTTAGTGCTCAGTAGAAGCTTGGCACTATTTCATCATCTGACAGACCATGATTTTGAATCCTCCTCAAACATTCTTTATATCTTTCCCATGTTGTACTTTATTGATCGCCTGAAATAGTTGAAAGTTGACGATGTGGTCCTGCGGTTGGTGCTTGTCAGGTCAAGCATGGAAGTGTGTTAAGAAAACACTTTGCACCTCCGCCCAGTTAGTGCAAACATCTTGGGTCAGTGTAAACCGCCACTCTGCTGCATTGCATCTGAGAGTAAATAGAAAGATCTGAAGCGCTAGGATGTCCAAAGCTGGATGCCTTGTTCCCATAACCTCTCTACATATTTGTGGCAACTTTAGTAGATGGGAACACAGATCTTCAGATGGTTAACAATGGAACAAAACACTTCTTTGTAGTGATTGAAGTAGATCACTTGTGATGATAAGTTATTCTCCGGCCATTGCTTAATGTCTTGCTGGATCTTTGTGTTTGGCCGAAGGAAGAACAGGATCATCATGATACTTATGTACACAAGAAGCTAACATAAACAAAAGTAAAATACAAGAGAATCTAGAAATTAACATTTGAATTAACCACTAGTGAAGTCAAGTCAAAATCTAATCGTATACCCTAGCAACAGCACAATAAATTTGATGTTCACGCTCCAATATTAAAGCGATCGCTATCAAGTATAAACCAGGGTTGAATCCACAAGGAATACAGGATTTGACCAAATTGACTCACCAACAAACATTTCAAGTATCAGTCAACTATATTATCTAAAAGGGGGGGGGGTTTGCAAATTGGAGTGAAATAACTACAAAATCTAGACTAACAATCATGAAGAGAAAATCATTTGAGGATCAACTTGGGAATTGTGTTCCCCATGATTCACTAACTCAAATACCTTGGATAACATAACCTCAATCAGGAAATTGCATGCAGGACGGTAACTTAGGTTCTTCTAGCCCTTAAGTAAAGGTGAAGGTCAAATTTCACCATGGCGCTTGATCGATAACCATGGTATGCCAACTAACCGTTACCTATTGTCCCAGTCAACCTCTCATTTGTTGGGTTTGGTTAATTAGACAAGAACACATTAATCGAATCCTGTCACCCATTTTCCTTTTCTTATTCATCACTATCTTGGTCGGGATCATAACACTAGGCGAGGTTTGGTGTTGGCCACCACGAAACAACAAGCAATCCGAAGGAAAATGGATAATACATGCAAATACCCAATTAAATAAATGCAAAATAATATGGGTTATCTCAAGCTAGCTACTCATGGTTCCCACACCCCCAAGTTGTGGGGGTTTAGGTATTCATAGCTAGGGCAAAATCACAAACAATGAATAAAATAAGCATAGTTGAAAGATTACCCAAAAAAATGAAAAACAATAAACCACCTTGATTTTTGGATTCATAAGCTTGAATAATGGGGTTAAATTACAAGTGATTCCAATCCCCAAATTGGGTCTTCAAAGTGAAACCCTCAGTGGCTACTCTAAAACTCTAAAAGATTCTCTGTAGAAAAGATATTCTATTCTCTATAAACTCATTCTCCTTTTAAAAAGCCTAACTTATACTATTTATATTATTTATAAAAAGGACCTTACGGTGACCTATGAATCATAATCGGGCTTTCGTAGTCAGCAATTGGCATTTTGGATTTGACTGCTACGATCCATACTATGAGTCATTGTCTGGTTCATGACTAGTACTCTGGGCTCGTATAACTGAACTTCAATTTCTCAGATTTTGATTTTGGAAACTATTAATCACTATGGTCATCCCCTACGACTTGTAGTGGGTGTCATAGGTCCTCAAATTTAACAAAATCTGGTACTTTTCCCCAAGATTAAGCCAACCTGTATTTTCAGCAAAAACAAACAGAAAACACATAAAAACCATAACAAGTTGCATTGAGAACACAAAAAATTCCTTGTTTTAGACACCAAATGTGCTGTATTTTGACAACACATCACTTATACATATATATGCTTTCAAAAGAGGCAATAGTCATTTCAAATCATTTCAATGCACATTTAGGCTGAAAAGCCAAACATTCTTCATAATCATTCATTCATGGGCTATAAAGCCAAATCATAACTCAATATCATATTTCTTATGCATAAGAATAGCTCATTCATCAAGCAATATGGTACAAGCACCCAGTATGCTCAAAGAGCCAATAACAATAGACATTTATGTGATCACATTCTTGTCAAAACCAAGATGTGAGCTTTACTCACCGAAATCATTTTCATAAAAACATATGTGAGCTTAACCCAACGATAATTTAATAAAATTCAATGCTCATGAATGCATATGCCATGAATGAGATGAGAATAGCGTGGGTAATAGAGATTCAACTAAAGTCAACAATTTGTGAAATTCAAAGACATAAGTAAAATTCACATTTAAACTATACGATAGGTTACCCATGCACAAATCAAACTTTAAAGGGGACATGCACATTCATAACTTCAATGAAATTCATCATAATAAGGCTTGAATAACTTTAAAATCAACAATAAAACATAGCTTATACATCAATTGAATTTAATAAATAATACTATTGAAAACCTTTATTTAAAGTAAGCTAAGCTCCCATGAACTTGAGTGTAAAAGAGTTGGGTTTTCTTAGTTGAAAGCGACTAGGAATCAATCCCACATACTTTATCTATCCAAGAAGAAACAGGAAGAAATTTGATTAAGAATAGTGCCTTCCTTATGTTCTAATCTGTTCTCCAATGGTTCACTTGATGGGAGTTCTTTAGATGAGAGAATTTGAATAATTCTAAGTGTAAGAATGAATTTGAATGAGACAAATAGAGTTAGGTCATTTGGAGGTCTTAGGATAGCATAAGAAGTCATAAAAGCCCTTAGGAGAAGCCACAATTAGAAAAAAATCATTAACGAAGCAAAATAACAGGTCTTGCCAGAGGTCCCGTGAGGAGGTCTCATGGTCCATACAAGGTGTCACGGACCGTGAAACCCTCCCGTAATACCACAATTGGCCAAATTTCAGAAAATACTACACAGATGGGCTTTAAGAAATTGGGCATAACTTCTTGATCCAAACTCATAATGGGAAAGATTAGTCGAAAAGCTTCAATTTGATAGGTCGTGGGCCACCCTGTTCTTTTTGTGCTAAGAGATACGACCATTTATAGTTGATCCTTTTATTGGTTCTTGCAAAAAGTTTAGCCAATGGAATCCTTTGAACTTGACTTGTTGAAGGAGGCCCATGATGAACCTAAACCATATAAATAAGCATGAATTGGGGGCTTGAAAGAGAGCTTAGCTTGAGCTTGAAGATTTAATACATAGAAAAATTCAACGAAAGCACCTAACCGTTGGTCTCACGGTCCGTACCAAGCTATACGGACCGTGTACTCCTCCGTACCACTTTACTTAGACAATTCCTCATGATGAAATTCTGAGACGGTGATCCAATACATTGAAAAATTTTTACTCCAGCACCTATATGGGGGATCTCACGGACCGTGAAGCTCTGTATGGTCCATGAGAGGGGCCGTACCACTTGCCTTAGGCCCAAAACTGCGGAGTCTCAAGCCCAAGGCTACCATACGGTCCACCACATGGTCCATATGTCTCACATGGCCCATATGGGGTCCAAGTGTCATATGCCTTGGTCTTAAAATCCATGCCAAGGCCCTCACACCCCACATAAGGCCAAGGGCCCCTTCAAAGAGGCTCCACACGGTCCGTATAGCATCACATGGAACATAAGGGCTTCCATGGAGCATCACCTTGGTCCAAAATTTTTCGAGGCCAAATTTCCAAAATCCAATGAGGTCATACAACATCCAGGTCCTTACATCCCGTCCTTAGATTCGTCCCATCTTCTGCGTATACTTTATCGGTTTGTCCTACTTCTTCTACTGCCACTATCATATGGCTTCCCTTTAAAATTATACTCATCCTTTTTACCTATCCTCGCAAGATAATATTGATTCTCCTCCGGTCGAATTGATGTTCACATTGCTTCTTCTCCAGTTAAATTGGTGTTCTCTTTGAATCGGCATTGCCATTTAACGTTGTAAGTTCAGGCAACATCCTCCTTCTTATACACAAGTTCACCCTTTCTCTTATTCAATTGATAAACTTAACATCCACTTACTATATGCTATACAGTGTATTGCTATACACCAATGCCCAGATGTAATATTGATTTTCACTTTTCCCTCCGCCTTTTAAATCATCCAGATTTAACACTTACGGATCGCAACTTTGACTTTTCCAACCCCTCTGTCACCATTAATAAGATCCCAAAACACTTTGCTGAATGCGTGATGCAAGCATTAGTTATTCGTAAGGGATCGGTAATCTCATACAAAAGATCATGCCATTGAGGCACTTATCAAACGGTAATCATAGTCAGCGATGAGGTAATATCTTTTACACGTTTACACACTACTGTCCCTATCTGTTCTCCTCATTACATCGCTTCCCTCCTCTTCTACCTTTAGTTGTCGATGAAGTAATATTAACTACACTTTTCATATGCTACTACCCCTGTCTACTTTCCTCATTCCATCTCGTGTTTCATCCCCTATCCACTTAACTACTAACATGGTACAAAGCTACAAGCTACACGCTTTAATCGTCAAATCGACACATGGAGAGACTTCTTTAAGCCAAATAGAGCTACTCTATTTCTAATGGCCTATTGGATCATGCCAATCCTAATTACACCTCAGTGCAGAAAGAATTCGAACCAGCCATTATAGAGAACACAATCATAAAGGAAACTAACCATCATATATGTACCGATAAATTCTCTGATGGATTTTAATCTTTGGAGCACACAGAGAAATTGGCAAATGGTGCCACATTTGGTAAATCTTGTCTCGCCTTTCTGCTAATTATCACCCGCACATACATCATGTCTTTCACTGAATTATAGTGCACATATCAAATTTATTGTGCGTGCTACTTCTGATGGGTCCCCTCATTGTGAAATCTGAAAGAAAATGATGCACCATTGTTGTTATAAGTGAACTGTAAGTTCCACTATTATTGTTACAAGCCGTCAGTAAGTCTCACTCCTTGAGAAGTGGAATGATGATCTTCCTATCCTTGCCATATGTAACGTGCGAGTGTCATTGTATCAAGGTATTAGACAACTTGTTTCATCCGCTAATATAAATAACCTATCCATATTTGCTTACTGCTACTGCTTGGTTTGATAAGTAAAACCAATGCATTAACTATAGAGACTAAGTTTATTGCCTATTTTGTAAAGATACTGCTTATGCCTTGGTGTTTGCACTGGAGCACAATGTGTTTGGGTTATGCTATATGATGCAGCCCAAAGTTTACTTGGTTGCAGCATCCAAGAGTACATGTTAAAACTACACAAAATCTGAATGCAACTCAAGCAACAAACAGAGAAGCATATTCATTCAAGATCACACAAGGAGATCTGCAAATCAATTGAAGGATTTAGAGAGAATGAGTGCTACGACTCTTATTTCTATTAGAGAGAGAAAACTGAGAAGGGAAAGTTAGAGAGAGGTTTTATCTTTTCACTGTACAGTCCTTTTATACTCCCACATTACTAACTGCTCTTAACAAATAATAACTTCCTAACTAACTTCTAATCTCATCTTAACAATTTAATCAACCAGCTAATCTGCTACAAACTAAACACTTTCAATAGTACACCGCTGCAACTTCAGCAAAGGTATGCCCTATATTTATAACATCCAACGCTATAGTTTAACAAAGTAAAGTTCACCGATACATAATTGCATGCCTAACTTGCCAGAAAGTATTAACTCTAATGTATTCCGCTGTTGCTATTTATTACAAAAGGAAGAATGACCAGAGTACCACAAATTGGTGTTGAGTAAAGACAAACAGTTCAACTTTCTTGTCTGCGTAGAACCGAATAATAAAAGCCCACGAATGAGTCTAATTGTTCAGGAAATCTAAGCTATTGAAGATGATGACCCCCAAAAACTAACAGATGGACAATAATCTATGAAGCAGAAAAAAAGAGGGTAAAGAACTACATTACACAAGGAATACATGCCATAGAATATGAAGCGGCACACAAAATGGAAGAAGTACAATTCCTAAGGCCACAAAGGAAGAGAGCCAAGAAAACAAATGAGGAATATTCGCAAATCGAAACTAAGACAATAAAAGCCAAGGCACAATAATGACTTCCTTGACTTGATATTTAAGCATTGAGTTGTATCTCCAGCTAAATAAGTACCTGGGGATTAGTATTTCTATCTTATTTATTTTGACTCCTATTTATCTATTGTAAGTATATCTATATATGGCATTACATAATTTACTATGAATATATTCTTAAGATTATACTGCCTTAAATATACAAACCTCAAATGATTCGACCGTTGAACCAATTCGCATTCGTATGGTAGTAAGATTTACAAATCACTAATTTATTGGTGTTATATATCCATTACAACTATACATATACGGTTTCACACAGAAATTGTGAGTAAAAAGCCACTGACTTTTACGAGCAAAATATGCATACAAATGAAGCAATCATTAGGTGGAATAATGTTTGGTATAACAAGTGTAGTTTCAGCATATACTATTTAACTCAACAAAATAGCATAATGCAACTTCAATTGTACAATCATAAAAAAATAAGAGCCGAAAAAAACTAAATCTCACTAAAAATTACATTTCGTTAGGTCTTTTCCCATTGTAGAAGATATGACCCAAATCATCTAAAACAAAACTATTTAGACCCAATCAAATTCAGCTTGGATTGGGTACAACACATTGGTTGGACCCATTATAACCTGTCGTCGCATTAGAATTTATCCAGGGAAGGCCCATCAATGAAAAGGCTAATAGAGAACAAAAAATTTCAAAACACTTTGAAATTATATTCCATGACCATATTTAACCACTAATAAAAATATGCCAATAAAAAATTAGAATGGACCAGTAAACCATTACTAAGAAGGATTCTATTATTCCAATACCATACAAAAATAATTAAAATGGCTCAGTAATCCATTACTAAGAAGGATTCAATTAATTAGTCGTTTACGTGAAAGTTCAAAACATAGGCGTCACCAACTTGCCGATAACACTAAATAATCAATATGCTTCTAAAAATGTAGTCCAATCCAATACAAAAAAATTTAACAGGCCCAGTCAATAAAAAAGATTCTATTAATTAGTACATTGCAAGCAACTTTGAAATATATGTGTCAGTCGACATTGATGGTAACAATAAGCAATCAATGCGATCGAAAACCTATATTCACATAGAAGTAAAACATTACTAAAATGGACTCCGTTAATAAATATTTTATTAGATTTAAAGTTAAACTATGTACATACCCTTCACTTACAAAATATATACTAATTCTTTTAATTACCCTTCAGTTTAAACATGATTAGTCGCCACTTCCATCACCTTTTTACTGATCTGTCGCATCATTTGCCAATAGCTGCATCCTTTGCTTATTAATATCATAGAAACCCAGATCCCCTCCCCAAATTTGCCCTATTCCTCTGCATATGCTTTATTGGTTTGACCTAGTTCTTCTACTACTACCATCATATGACTTCTCTTTGATATTATACTCATCCTTTTTTCCCTCTGCTCACAGGACAATATTGCTTCTTCTTCGGATGAATCAATGTCCACTCTTTGAATTGCCATTGCCATTATACATTGTAAGTTCACAAAATATCCTTGAAATGATACAGAAGTTCACCCTTTCACTTATTCAATTATTAAACTTAACATCCACTCACTGTATGTTGCATACTATATTACTATACACCAATAGCCATACGTAAGATTGATCTTCACTTTTTCCTCTGCCTTTTAAATCATCCTAATTAAGCACTTATGGATAGAGAGTTCAAATTTCCAACCACACTGTCCCCATTAATAAGATTCCAAGACACTCCACTGAATGGGTGATGCAAGTTTTAGTTATTCATATAGGATCAGTAATCTCATACAAAAATTCACGCCATGAAGGTACTTATCAAAGAATCATCATAGTCGACGACAAGGTGATCTCATTTGCACTTTTACACGCTTTTGTTCTTATGTATTCACCTCATTACATCTCGCCCCTCCTCCCCTAACTTTAGTTGATGATGAGGTAATATTATTACATTTTTATATGATACTGTCCCTATCTATTTTCCACATTCCATCTTGTGTGTCATCCCTACCCACTTAACTAACTAACAGGATACAAAGCTACAAGAAACACTCTATAATCATTAAATCAACACATGGAGAGACTTCATGAAGCCAAATAAGAGCTACTACATTGTTAATGGTATATTGGATCGTGTCAATCCCAAGTACCCATCAGTGCACAAAGAAGTCGAACTAGCCATTACAGAGAACACAATCATTAAGGAGTCTAACCATCATGTATGTGTCACGATCCAAGCCTAGGGCCTAGACATGACACGGCTAATAGGGACCCGAAGGGACTCCAAACAAGTCTCTTAGCATATCAATGATACATCCTTGGTCACAGAATCAAATTAAACAACAACAAGAGATATAAGAAAAAGGGAAGTGGGACTAAGAGAAATCTTGATATTTATAAAAGCACAAAGAGTCAAGCTCATAGCATAAGTACATCATAATATCCAACAACACCTCTAACTTGAAATAAAGCGGGGGATAAGTCACTTTACGGTCTCACACTCATAGTAACAAGTGTTCAACAAAATGAAGTCTCAAAATAGCAAGAGTAATGTAGATAGTGTCCTTGGACTTGAGGACTCACCAAAGCTTATCTCCGAAGTACCGAACTAGCCACATAGAGGATATGGCACTCTGTAACTTTATGCTCTTTTGCATCCATGTTTCAAGCCTCATTTGGTTAGGTTGGAGTTGTATTAGGTTCATGGGAGACTCATAATACCTAAACGAACTCAAGACTTCCCTAAAACTGAGTTTTGGATGATGGTTCATGCAAGGGTCAACTTTAAACTAGCATAACTTTTATCCCATTTGGAACTAGGTGACCTGCAACATGTCAAATGAAAGCCCTTTGAGTTAGCTTTCCAATGCACTTTGTTTGACCTTATTTTGGGTTTGGATGAAGGAGTTATGATTGTTTTCGTAAGACCCTCTCGTGCAGTGAAGCCCCATGGGCACCTATTCGGGCAGTGGTGTCTTGTACGGGTCGTGTGAGGTTTATTGAGTTGGAAAAGGCCATTTTTGGCCTAAGGCATAGGGCTCGACCAGTGGCACAGGCCATATGGCTTGCTACAAGCCGTGTGGATGGTCTTGGGATGAGTACAAGAGAGGAATAGTGGCGTTTGGGGGAGTTTTTTCTTGCTAAGTGCTGTGCTACGCCCCCTCACCATGACCCATGGCATGGAGCACGACCCGTGTCATGGGGGCCCTTGGTGAGGCTTGGGCAACATTTTCCAGCACCGAGTATAGTGCCACGAGCCTCCACACGGGCCGTGAGGCTCCACACGACCCGTGGAGGCCTCCATGATCATGACGAGACGTCTTTTTCCAATAGATTTCTAACTTCAATTTTTGGACTAAGAAACTTGTCATGGGAACTCCACATGAACCATGGAGTGCCACACAACCCTTAGGGCCTTCCATGGGGCAACATTTTGCCAAATTTTCCATCCGTCCACTAATGGCATTTTCATAAATACTAATTACTCTAATGCTTATTTTAGACTTCCAATGCTATCTTAACCTTCCTAAAAGACCTAAAAAAGGTTCCAAATGATCAAACTCGTTACTCTCATATCAAATGCACTCTCAATTCTCTCAAAAGTCTCCATCAAGCTCCAATTCAATTTCAAGGAAAGCCAAGAACAAGATTGGATTTAAAGATCATTTCCAAGCCTCCATTCTTCCCAATCTCAATTCCAAGCAACGATAGACCTATGGTATGTGGTATTGAACCATTTTGTCCTTCCACCCATGGTGGCTAAACCCTCTTTTAATTAATATTGCATGATTTAAAGTTGATTTTACATGTGGGTCTTGTATATTGAGAAATTTACTGCACAGTGATTTTAGTTCATGAAAGTATGGTTGTTTTAGCATGTTTGGAGCTTCAAATCTTGGATGCAATGTTGGAATGATGAGGAGTTCTGATGTGAATGTCTTGAGGGTGTTGCAAGGTATTGCTTAAAGGTTTTACCACTAATTTTCTCGCATGATTTCATCTCTAAATTGCATGCTTTTTTATCCCCATTACACACCCCCAAGGTGTTTGATAAGATGTCTGGTTATGTTTTCTTGAGAAATTGAAGGTCCAAAGCATGAGATATGATACGAATGATGTTATGATGATGAAATGAGATTATGTACATGATTATTCCTACATGAGGTATTGCATTAGATCTTATGATGAATCCTATATAAAGTGTTGCACTAGACCATACCCAATCCTGGGGGATAAGAGCCCGTGTACGAGTTGGGGGTTTGTACTCATCAACCATGTGAGGGTTAATACTTCACCACCTAGAATGATTGGGGTGTGACCAACATCAACCATGTGAGGGGTTTATACCTCACCACCTAGGACGATTGGGGTGTGACCATCATCAACCAACCAAGGTTAGAAAGCTATCTTGGTCTCTTCTTTACATATCATATCTTATATGAGCATGATTTACTTAAACATGTTTTACTCATGGGTTTATCATACATGCCATACTGCTATATTATGCCTATTGCCTATCGTTGTGCATTTTGGATTATGATGTCTACCTATTGTTGCATTTCATCCCACATACTTAGTACATTCAAACGTACTAATGCATACTCTTGCCTACTTGATATCACCATGTAGGGACCGAAGATCCTATTGATTCTTCTTGTGGCTAGATGGATTATTCAAGTTAGCCTTTGGTGAGTCCTCCATTCCTGGACAAGGACTATTCTTTCACACTATGTATTAAGATTCTCTTCACTTTATCATTTACTTATGACTATGAGGGTGAGCCCGGTTGTATGTCTTGGCCCCCGCCATTATCTATGTAGTAGAGGTATCGTTGGACAAAGCTATGTATTTATGCAATGAGTTGATTCTATTATCTTTTGACTCGATGTTATGAAAAGTTCTCCCTTAGTCCCTTTTTCCCTTATTTCCATTCTTCAAATGTCATTTAATTGTTCCGCGACCAATGATGTGTAATGATATGCTGTGAGGCTTGTTTAGGATTCCTTCGGGTTCCCTATTCACCGGTCATGTCTAGGCCCTAGGCTTGGGTCGTGACAGAGGATGACAAAATGAGCTCTGGTCCCTACATGGAAATATCATGTAGGCATAGAGTATGTATTAGTACATTCGAATGTACTAAGTATGGGGGATGCAATGCAACAAGACATATGCCAATATAGTCAAATTGCAAAATCATAACCAATGGATATATGTAATCTCAATATGACATGTATGATCAATGCTCATAATAAAACATACTTGTAAATCATTTATGTTGCATAATATATATATCATACATATGTGGGAAGTGACCTCAACCGACATAGACCAAGCAGCTACAACTTGGACTCCGAGACCTGACACCTCCTCGATTCAGGTGACCGGGCATGTCATCCCCCGACGAAGTGTGGTGAACTTGCCAAGGCAAACAAAACATGATAACATGAACTAGATGGATCCACTAGTATAGAAAGGGTAATAATCATAATCCTATGGTGACACATAGTTTAGAGACTAAAGACTTTATATAAGGACCCCCTGAGTCGAGCCCCTATCTTAAGCCTCAATCGGTGCTAAGTCAAATCCCATGGAATACTTCAAATAATCATAACTTGTATAACTTGTAAGAAACATGGAAACATGACATGAGAAGCTATTGAAACATGCTTGATCTCTAGTAGTAAGCCTAACTTGAACATGAGAGTAGATCATAATCATACATGAACACTTGCTTTAACATGAATGACTCAGAAGAGGTAAAGATCTTGAAATAGGGCTTAACTTAATACTTGTAAAAATCATAGATACTTTTCATGAATTCAATACATACTTGAAAACCTTAATAATCATAAAGTCACTTGACTTGTAAATCATATAGTAGATCATCAATAACTTGAGAATTCTTTTCATGACATTTTATCAAACACATGATGGGTTCATGATACTTGTTCAAAATCATGTAATTCAAGAGTGAAATAAGATGAGTAAACTTAAGGCGAATCAACCCACCAATATGCACTAAAACCCTTATGTAGGGTACCTTGAAATCCATTATAAAGGCTCATAATAGTTCATAGTTTCATAGCTCAAAAGATCCATAGTCTTAATAGATGAAATCAATTCATGAAATAAGCTTGAAATAGATAGTCATATGTAATCAATCAATATTTCATTAAATCCCAACATAATTTATACTCATAATTCATAATAAAAGATATCCATAGGTAATACAACTTGAAAACATGCAATTTTCATGAAAAGGGAAGGTTGGGGTCCATGGGTGAAAGGATAAAATGGATGAAACCCACATACCTTAAACCTTGGTTTCCTTGAAGAGAACTTGAAGTAGTCTTAGAGATTGAAATGAATCCTTGAGTTCCAAAATTGAGCTTGAAATCCTTAGATTTGAATGAGAGGATTGATAGTCTTAGAGGGGTTTGAGTGAGGGTTTTGTGAGTTATAGAGTTGAAAAATGGTTATGTACAGGTGATCTCACGCTTAAGTGGGCATGGGGCTATGACCTCAATGCCCTTGGCTAAAACAAAAAAAGTAAGAAAAATATTGTACTGGTCCACTGCTAGTCCGCGACGTGGACCAAACGCGAAGGAAAAATTACACTTCTCCGCGCCCAGGCCAGTTCATGCCTGGGGCGCGGCTGCTCTCTGGAAATCAGAAATTAGGAAAAATTATTTTTCGCTATGAGTCCTCTAAAATCTGGATTATACCCATTTCCCACTCAATTGTGCCCCCCGATCAAGTATATAAAGTAGGATTTTTGGTATCACGCACGATTTTGAGATATATGGAAATTACGATTATGGGCATTCCGAAGCACATTTTTGGAGCGTTTGAATATCTTCCCCTTGGGAACATTCGTCCCAGAATATCAAAGAAACATGCATAAGAGAAGTAATTATGAAGATTTTAGCCTGACATGAATGCAACAGATGCATTTAAACATCATTTTCAAAAATCTCGATATGAACGTCACAATCACCATAAACATGAGTGCATGCAAAATGACATGAAGGTTGAAACTTAAGACACACCAAGAACACACGCTATATCCCAACACCTTCAAATCAACTCAGAATTGGCTCAAAACTTAGGATTAACTTCCCCTTGATGTAGAGAACAAACCCCAATAGTCATCAATCTTCGATTTCTTCTCAATCAAAAGAACCCACTTTCAAGATTTGACAAGTTTGAATTCTCAAAACCCTTCAATGGAAACTTCACTTCCATAACTCCAAATTGAATGAAACTTGAGATTGAGGATCAATAAACATTAGTGAACAAGAATCTGGTGACAAAAATTATAAATTAAATGAAAAATAATTTTGGGTCTTTTTGGGGGGGATTTTGAATTTTTGAGTGGATAAAAGTTCCAATACCCAGATTTGTGAAAACAAACTTAAACCTTAGCTCTTGATACCAAATGGTAAACAACAAACAAGAAAGGAAGGGAAAAGAGAAACAAAATAAAAAGATATGTGGATTAAATTCAAACTATTGAAATTATGGGTAACAAGGGACTAAAACCTTCACCTCCCAATTGATTTCAACTACCCAAATAAAACCCTAGAAAGACAATTGAAGGAAACCAAGAACCACAAATAGGTTACACTTTAATTAATTAAGCCAACAAGTAAACTAATAATTCTAAGAGGTCGCCCTAATTACTCACTAAGAAGATACTAAATTTTGATAATTCAATATTCAATATAGTCTAGGTCTTTCAAATGCTAAAATATGAGTATTTATACTAAGTAAGTAAAAGAAGACATTTTCTTTACAATTTTATCCTAAATAAGTAAGGGACTTGTTTGGTTGCCTTCTTTCAAATCCTTGAATTCAAGTAGTAGCTATTTGCACACATGGCCGCTTTTTTTCCTTCTTTTCACCTTGATAGACCTTCCACACATTGTAAGCCTTTCTTTGGTGACCCTCAAGCTCCTTTAATGCTTCCTTTTTCATGAACATTGCTTGTAGGTCTTGGAGATCTTTTGCTTGACTCCTTGTGAATGGTCTTGAGGGGTACATGCCACTCATATTGGTGTCATCTCTACTTTCCATGTTATCACCAATGGTGCATCGGATAGTGGATGCTCTGAAGTCATCTTTTTTTACCACCATGGTTCAAGTCATTAGGGCACTGCATCTATGAGATACTTCAACTATATCGGCATCTAAACCTCTCTTTTTGGTGATCAACGGCTTCATAAATTTCACATATCCAAGCATTTCTGACAGCGCTTCAATATAAAGAATGTTGATACAGAGTGTCCTTAAGGCTAAGATGAACTTTTGAAATATGACATCCTCATTTTTTAGCCTTTGAGGGAATGGTGGTTTGACCACGAAGAATGGTTTAGGTGGTGTTGGAGGATAAATATACTGCTCTGGTTGATTGCTAACCTTGTCACTAGCTTCTTCGCTTGGCATCTTAATTGGTTCACTAGGTGCACCAGTGGTTACTTTCTTTGATAGCTCATCATCTTAGACAGTTACTAGCTTCGTGTTGCCTGTGTTTGCTTCTTCGACAGTCAGTATATCACTTTATACCATTTTACAACCCCTTGGGGTAAATACCAGACATGGAATGCTTTCCTTCTTTGAATCAAATTGCATTGTGAGCTTGCTTATTTGTTCCTCAAAATTTTCATAGAGTGGGAGGAAACCATTTGCTTTAGAGAAGAGAAATCCTTTTGCATCCTCTTTAGTATTTCATCTTACCCTTCACCTTTATTCAAAATTCGAGCAAGCATGTCATCGATTTTATGGCTCATAGGATTATTCAAGGAACCATTGGGACTTAGATGTTCATACGAGGTGCATATCTATCATATCTAAGAGAAAATTTTTTATTTTTCCTAACGCCATAATCTCCCCTACTACTTCCTTGATTATGCCAACAAAAGTCTGGGTTCCAACATTGATTTTTAACCGGTCTATAATAACTCGGGCGAAAACCCCCCATTTGAGTCGACAAGTATTTGGCTTCTTCATCGTGGTTGACATCACACATAATGTCGTCATGAAGATAATCTTCATTGGTTCTAATTACACCAATCGGTTGAGTAGTGCTCATAACATGTTTCTTCAACACTTCAAGTTGGACCATTACTTTGGCCATATTTGCGTCCCTCTTTTTATTCTTCTCCAATTTTTCTTTGACTAACCCTAAAATAAATAGGGCCACAACATCTCTTGAGTGTACTATTGATATGCTGTCAAAACAACACTTTTGATTCTTAAAACATGGAATTTTGTGTGTTCTCAATACGATGATAGTAGGTTTGACGTATTCTTATGTTTTTCTTTTTTGCAAGATTTTAGGGTTGGCACTATTTTTTGGCACTATGTACAGAAGTTGTTGAAGTTGAAGATCCACCAGACCCTTTACGGGATGTAGAGTATTCTACAAGTTGTAAAAGAGGTTTTGTATGCAATTCCAGTGAAGGGTGTATTTCTGAAGTTGTCTACGAACATGTAGATGAGTCGTAGAGGACTTTATGAGCTATAGACTTAGTCTTGTACCCTGAGGATCAGAAGATGGACTTGCTAAAATTCCATCAGGTGAAAACCCTTACTGGCTGTAGAATCTTTTACGAGTCGTAAAGGGATGTCGTAAAAGAAAAGTCTAGAATCAAAGTAATAACTCATGAAAGCCTGACTACGAGCCGTAAATTGTTATATGGCCCATAGAGCACCTCATAGAGCCTGCCGACCCAGTTGTCCTAATTTGTTTTGGCTTTGTATTTTAAACACTATAAATATGTTTTATAGGTTATTTTCCAAAGAGGATGAAGGGAGAACAGAAAATAAACATTAGAGAGTATGAAAAACACTTGTGAAGTTTAATTTTCATCTTTTAATTTCAATCTTGTGATTCTCATTTGAGAGTTGGATTTTCTTGTGCTAATTTCTCTTGTGTAAGTACTCAATTTTGTTATTTTTAAAATTTATAAGTCTTGCATTTACATTGATTATGAGAAGCTAAATCCATAACTAGGTTTCTGGGAACCATGAAGAACTAACAAGGTAAAACCAGATAATTCATAATTTTTGAAAACTGTGCATGCATGTATTAATTAATTCTCTTTGTTTTGATTGCTTTCTAATGGTGGCCAATATTAGAAACTGCCTAGTGTTACTGACTAGTTCAAGGTAGTAATGAATAGGAAAAGAGATTAATTAATAGGATTCTATTAATATTTCTCATCTAACCAACCGAAATGGGCCAAGGGGAGGTTGTACTGGGACAATAGGTAAGGCATAGTAATGTCACACTACAGGGATGGATCAAATCATGTAATGAAATTCACCTCTCTCCTTTCTCAAGAAAAAGTTGAGTTGGTTGCTTATCAGTTGAAGGATGTGGCCCAGTCGTGGTATACACAGTGGTCTATGGAGAGAGCTTGTGGTGATGTTTTTAATTGGGAGTAATTCAAGCTTGCTTTTTGGATCGTTTCTTCCTATTTGAGCTTAGAGAGGCCAAGATAACTGAATCTCAAGCAAGGGAATATGAGTGTGAGAGATTATTCCCTTAAGTTCACTAAGCTCTCCAAGTATGCTCTAACACTTATGGCTGATTCTCGTGTTAGAATGCACAAATTCATTTTTGTTATCTCTGACACACTTGTGCAAGAGTGCGCAACATCATGCTCATCCGGGATATGGATATTTATAGACTTATGGTGTATTTCGAACGTATTGAAGGGGAGAAACTCAAGGAGAGGAGACTACATGATCCTAAGAGGGCCCCCTTTGATAGTGGGTTCTCCGGCTCTTGGGGTGCTACTTTTGATCACTTCCAATGGGACCAAGGTCATGGTGCCAAGGTTTCTAATGCTAGGGTGCCTCCTCTTCCTGCACCAGTTGGTGGTCGACAGGGATATCCTTTGTGTGGCAAGTGCAGAAAGCCCCCACAGGCGCTTGTTGGAGAGATATAGATGCTTGCTTTAGGTATGGTAATAAGAATCACAAGGTTGCAGATTGTCCCAAGAACCCCCAGAGGGGTCAAGGTTAGGTGGCTCAGGGCAGGCAAGGCCAACAAAGAGCTCCTCAAGGTGTTGCTTCGAGGAACAATAGGTTCTATGCTCTTCATGCCGTAGGAGGTTGAGGAGGCTCCGGAAGTTGTGACCAGTATGTTTAAAGTCTTTGATTTTGATGCCTATGCTTTGCTTGATCAGGGCACAAACTTGTCTTTTGTGACTCCTATGTTGGTTGTTAAGTTTGGTTTGAGTTCTGAAATTTTGAGGGATCCTTACTCAGTTTATAATCTCGTGGGGGAATCTATTGTTGCACATAGGGTCTATTGTGGTTGTCCTATTTCTGTGTTGCATAAAGTTCTTTCGTGTGATCTTGTGGAACTTGAAATGTATGATTTTTGATATAATTCTTAAGATGGATTGGTTGCATGCATCATATGCCTCTATAGATTGTAGAACCCAGAAGGTCAAGTTTCAACCTCCCGGTGAGCCTGTTCTTGAATGGAAGGGTAGTGACTCCACTATTAAAGGTTGGTTTATTTCCTACCTCAAGGCTCGGAAGATGATCTACAAGGGTTGTATATATCACATTGTAAGGTTTAAGGTTGTGGAGTCGAATTACCTACTCTTGAGTCAATTCCGATGGTGAATAAGTTTATGGATGTGTTCCTGGAATACTTGCTCGGTATTCCTCCCGAAAGGGAAGTGACTTTGGCATAGATCTTCTCCCAGATACTCAACCTATCTCTATTTCTCCCTATCGTATGGCACCATTTGAGTTGAAAAAGTTGAAGGATCAGTTGAAAGATTTGTTGGAGAAAGGTTTTATCAGGCCAAGTATATCTCCATAGGGTGCTCTGGTGTTATTTGTAAGAAAGAAAGATGGATCTCTACAGATGGATATCGATTATAGGAAATTGAATAAGGTGACCATTAAAAATAAGTATCTGTTGCCTAGGATCGATGACTTGTTTGATCAACTTCAAGGGGCTACTCACTTTTCGAAGAATGACCTCCGTTCCAGGTATCATCAGTTGAAGGTTAGAGAGTGTGATATTCCCAAGACGGCCTTTTGGACAAGGTATGGGCATTTCAAGTTTGTGGTGATGTCGTTTGGCCTAACTAATGTTCCGATCGTGTTATGGATTTAATGAATTGGGTGTTCAAGCCATTCCTTAATAGCTTTGTGTTGGTCTTCAGTGATGATATACTTATTTATTCCCTGAGTGAGCGAGAGCATATGGATCATTTGATGTTGGTTTTGCACACCTTCAGAGAGAAGAAGTTGTATGCCAAATTTAGCAAATGTGAGTTTTGGTTAGGTGAGGTTGCTTTTCTGGGCCATGTGGTCTCCGGTGATGGTATTTTGTGGACCATGTGGTGTAAGGTGATGGTATAAAGGTGGATCCGAAGAAGACCGAGGCGATGAAGAATTAGCCTAGACCGTTGACTCCTTTGGAAAGTTGAAGCTTTCTTGGGTTAGGAGTTTATTTTAGAAGGTTCGTTGAGGGGTTCTCATCTATTGCATCTCTATTGACTAAATTGACTCAAAAGAAGGCTAAGTTTGTGTGGTCGGATGAATGTGAGAGGAGTTTCTAAACTTTGAAGGATCAACTTACATCGGCTCCATTTTTGAGCCTATCGAATGGCTTGGATGGATTTGTGGTATATTGTGATATGTCTAAGATTGGGTTGGGTTGTGTACTTATGAAACACGGTAAGGTGATAGCCTATGCATCTAGACAATTGAAGGTGCATGAGCGTAATTACCCAACTCATGACCTTGAGTTAGTGGCGGTGGTTTTTGCTTTGAAAATTTGGAGACACTATTTGTATAGGGTGTATGTTGATGTTTTCACCGATCACAAGAGCTTGCAATATGTGTTCACTCAAAGAGACCTTAACTTGAGACAACGGAGATGGTTGGAACACCTAAAGGATTACGACATGAGTGTTCTATCCCACCCCAGCAAGGCAAATGTGGTAGGCAATACTCTAAGTAGGATTACTATGGGGAGCATGACTCATGTGGAGGAGGAGAAGAAAGAGTTGGCAAAGGATGTTACTGTTTGGCTAGATTCGGTGTTAGGTTGGCTGATTCCAATAACGGTGGTATACATGTTCAAAATAGGGCCGAATCCTCGGTGGTTGTAGATGTGAAGGCTAAGTATGATCTAGACCCATCCTTGGTTGAATTGAAGAAATTAGTTTCCAAAAGAATATTGAGGTTTTCTCCCAAGGGGAAGATGGTGTACTTCGGTACCAAGATCAGTTGTGTGTTCTGGGCATAGATGATATTAGGAAGGTGATCATGGTTAAATCCCATAATTCTCATTATTCTATTCACCTGGGATCTACTATGATGTATCAGGACTTGAAAGAGGTGTATTAGTGGAATGGTATGAAGAATGAAATAGCCAAGTTTGTATCTGAATGCCCGAATTATCAACACGTGCAGGTGGAGCACCAAAGGCCTAGTGGGTTGGCTCAAGACATTGAAATTCCTACTAGAAAGTGGGAAGACATAAATATGGATTTTGTGGTTGGGTTGCCTCGAACTTGAAAGCAATTTGACTTTATTTGGGTTATCGTGGATCGAATGACCAAGTCGGCACATTTCCTACCAGTTAAGACTACTTTTTGTGCTGAAGACTATGGAAAGTTGTACATGTGTGAGTTGGTAAGATTGCATGGAGTGCCTAGGTCTATCATATAAGATCTAGGTACCCAATTTACTTCTCACTTTTGGAGGTCGTTTCAAAAGGGACTTGGCACTAAGGTTAAATTGAACAACCTTTCTCATCCTCAATCCTACGGGCAAGCCGAGAGGACGATTCAAACTTTGAAGGATATGTTGAGGGCTTGTGTATTGGAGTTCAAGGGAAATTGGGATGACCATCTTCCACTAATTGAGTTTCCCTATAATAATAGCTTCCATGCTAGCATTGGCATGGCACCATTTGAGACTCTGTATGGTAGGAGGTGTAGGTCTCCGGTAGGGTGGTTTAAGTTGGGAGAGGAAGCCTTGATTGGCTCGGACATGGTAATGGAGGCCATGGAGAAAGTGAAATTAATTAGGGAGAGGTTGAAGATGGTCCAAAGTCGCTAAAAGTCCTATTCGGATGTCCTAAAGAGGGACCTTGAATTCCAAGTTGGGGATTGGGTGTTTGTGAAAGTCTCACCCACGAGGGGAGTGATGTGTTTTGGCAAAAAGGGCAATCTAAGTCCCTGGTATGTAGGCCATTATGAGGTTATTGAGTGGATTGGGAATGTGGCATATAGGGTGGAGTTACCCTTGGATTTGAGTTCTATCTACCCGGTCTAGCACTATTGTGCCTTTGGGAGGTATTGAGGTGGAGGAGAACTTTTCCTATGAGGAGGTTCCGATGGAGATTTGGATAGACAACTGAAATAAATTCATAATAAGGAAGTAACTTTGGTTAAGGTGCTTTGGAGGAACCAACATGTAGAGAGTGCTACATGGGAGATGGAGTTAGACATGATGAAGCGATACCCTTACCTTTTCCAATCTACTCAAGCGTAAGGTATTAGGTCCTCTTTTTTCCCAAATAGTCCCAATTCTTTCATTCTTTACTCTCTTAGCATGACATGTTTACATGTGCAATAAATGATTTTTTTAAAGATGTTTTGAATGGTTTCATTGTGTTTCTGCATGAGTTTGAAGTACCTTGTGACTTTAAAATAATGGGTTATGCATGTTGTCTTTTGTTTGGAAGTTTCATGTTCTAGTCAAGTCTTTCAAGCCTTGTTCTTGCACATTTGGGGATGAATGTTCCCAAGGGGGAGATGATGTCATGACCCAGGTGTTGTATGACATCATTGAACCTAGAGAAAATTGTTGCAAACAAATTTTAGACCAAGTGTCATCCCAAGGAGGGCTACACGAGCCGTGTGCCTTGGCACTGGCCGTGTGACCCTCAGTGGCACAATACTTGGCCTTCATTTTTATGTTTTAGAGCTTATTGAGGATAAGTATAGGACCACAACCAGTGCCACGGGTCATGTGACTTTCCACTGATCATGGGACTAGTCGTATGGCCTTGTATGCAGCGTGGGAAAGCCTTTTTAGGCTAACTACCATGCCACGTCCAAGTCACATGGATTGTGTAGCATGGTACGTGCCGTGAGGCCCTCTATGAAGCTTTTGGAGCGAAAATTTCTCTAAGTATAAATGACCTCTTGTAACTTTTCCACAAAAATTTCCTACGTATAGGTAGACGAGAGCACCACACGAACCGTGTGGCTTCACACGGCCCGTGAAGTTGTTCGTGTGGTGAACCTTGTGCGAAAAATTCTAAGTGTTGTGTTATGGCTCCAATTCCAGAAATTCATCTAAGTATTGGTCCACGGGCTGTCCACACCAACCATGGAGTGCCACACGAGCTGTATGGCCTCAAGTGTGGTGATCCGTGAAATTTTTCCCTCCGTCTCATTAAGGGCGTTCTCATAAATTTGGTTATTTCTATTGGTCTTTTGGGAATTCCTATGCTACCCTATGGCCATCTAAAGCCCTAAACCCCATTTCAAACATTCTCACTCCTCGTATTTTAAACTCTCTCAAATACTACTCTCAAAGGAACTCTTATGAATTTTCAACTTATGAGCAAAGGAACTCACCTCTTGTTCAAATTCTTTCTGGTTTTCTTCATCTTGGTGAAGGTATGTGGGTTTTGATCCTTGGTTACTTCCAATCAAGGAGACCCAAACTATTTTCAAGAAATCTACACAAATTTTTCTTTACTTTAATTTGGGGTTTTACATATTATGATTTCTTAAATTACAATAATGAATGGGTTATGTTTATTTATTGATTTTAAGATGATTTCAGCTTTGAAATATTGAATTTCATCATTTTTATGAGTCTATGATTGTGCATAGTCCCTTTGAGGCTCTGATCTAAGCATGTGTGATTTATACTATAGTTTAAGTGTAGATTTGGTTATGATTTTACTTTAATTCCATATTATATTATTGATTTTAGATCAAATCTCAATTACCCATGCCATTCCCATATTTTTTATAGCATATGCATTTTATGAGCATGAATTTATTAAATTATGAAGTGGGTTAAGCCCAATTATGTTTTATTATTTGATTTTGATTAGATATTGGTTATGACAAGAATGTGATTACATACATGTCTATGAATATGGCTCCTTGAGCATTTTGGGTGCTTGCATTATTTTGTATATGAATAGGTTATTCCTATACTATTATGAATGATGTTTGGCTTTTAAACCCAAATGTGCATTGAAATATTTTGGCAAGACTTGTATCTCTTTGAAAGCATGTATAAATATGTAATTATAAGTATTCTAGTAGGATGATGACTTAGCACCGATGGAATAAGGGTTCTGCTCTCTTTCCTTGAATTATGTGCCTAGCACAGGTTTCCTTTTCGAAATGGGTGTTGTTCCCATAAGGAAAGATGCCTCCGAAATGGGTGTTGTTCCTGTAAGGATAAGACATGATATGATATGACTTGATATTCTATATGAGAAATCCTATTCGAAATGGTATTGTTCCCATAAGGAAGGTTACTTTATACGAAATAGGTGTTGTTCCCGTAAGGAAGGTTACTTCATACGAAATGGGTGTTGTTCCTGTAAGGTGAAGTAAGATTTACCTTTGACAAGTAGACCACCTCTTTATCGATAAGGCCATTTCATTGGGATTCCATGTAATAGCTCGTTTGGTCTTACTTATGTCAGTTAAGGTCACATCCCCACTATATATGAGCATTGCATTTCATGCATCATTATATTCATAGAATATTGTATATTACTCTCTCGATATATGGTCTTTTCTATATTATATGCCCTTGTCATCTAGAAATAAATGCAGATTTGGTAAGTTACATGCATTGCATCTTGCATACTTAGTATATTCAAATGTACTAACGCCTATTTTGCCTACATGGTTTCACTATGCAGGAACCGATGAGCCCTTTCATCCATCGTACAACGTCTAACTTGGGTTTCAAGTTATACTTGTTGTGGTGAGTCCTATCTTTCAAGGACAAGCCACTACCTCTTCTACCCATGTTGTTCTTTTCTACTTTATTTACTTTGAGGGTGAGCTTGGGGTATGTCTTGGCCCCCGCCTATCTTATTTAGAGGCATTGGACATCTTGTGTACTCTTTTTGTTCTATGCTAACTGTTGTATGGGATTCTTAATCATGGTTACTTATGGACTATTGTTATAAGATGATCTTATGGTATGTTGTGGAAAGATCATAAGTCCGAACTGCCCCTATAGCGTGACTTATACTTATCTACCCATTAGTCATTATATGCTATGTGTTATGTGCATTCATGCTAAAACCTTTCCCTAAGATGCCCCCATAGCATGAGTCCTACTTTTCCGTCCCTTATAATTATGTGATACTTTTGAATATGCTTCTGAACCGATGATGTGGATTTTGGTACTTTGAGGCGCGTTTGGGGATCCTCGAGTTCCCATTCATCGTGTCACTTCTAGACCCTAGGTCCGGATCGTGACATTAGTCATCCCTCTAAGATCTTGCTAAAATCAGATATGAAAAACCTAAAGTTTTTAACAAAATATAACTTAAAATTCTGTAACTCAATTTTTCTCTATGCATACATCAAGTGTGCGATGAGTACTGCTGGTCTTGAGCTGGATTTCGCATAATCTGTTGACTAGACCACGTTCCCATATTTTTGCACAAGTTTGTGATGCGAACAATGCTCTTTACCTAGCATTTCACCTTTTTTTCTTCCTTTTCAACTTGCACAGCTTTTCCCCAGGTCTGCGACTCACACTTGAGTATTTTTGCTGAGTTAACTGACTTTTCTTCTCTAAATTTTGGGTTATATTATTTCTCCAGATCTAGGTGTGACTCCGAAATAGCATAATCCGATCAAAACCTGAAAAAGCACAACCAAATGATGCACCTGGCCCTGAATTAGCAAAATAAGAGAAATCAAACTAAAAACACCTAGACTCTATGAATTTACCCTCTAACTAGGCTCTATTTATGGGTATTTTTGGCTAAGTAGGTGTATAAATACACCTAAGATCACTAAGCGGGGGGTTTCTTCCCATTGGGAAGAGTACTAAGAATTGTGGCTACATAAGAAGCATAGAACTCTTGTACCATGGTCAGGGAGTACCTCCCAAGTGGTTTGGTCAGCCATTAGAGCCTGTATCATCTGATAGTGTCCTCAAGAATGACGACACTATCTAATCCGGATGAGATGACCCGGGGCTCCTCAAAAATGGAGTAGGATGGCTTGCCTTACTCAGTAACCTACACACCCTTTGTACATATGTCCCGCATGCCCACAATACACCACTGACTGGTAAGAGCATCTGGAGGTGATGGTGATGTCCGCGGTGCGGGAGAGGACTCTGTCTCCGACTCGTCGGCAGATCCTGACATTGTGATTAACTCCTCTCTGGATGGAGTCATTTGCATGGAGATGCTCTTGTCATTATCTCTCTCATCAGATTGGGGAGTATGAACGACAATAGCATGGGTCTACCCAAGTCTGGTAGCAGCTCGTGTCTGTGGTTTCTCATCCTCTGGGTCAGGTCGGACGCTGAGCTCCTCAAGTGATACACTAATAGTGGGGTCTGCTCCTCCCCCGAGGTCTCATCTCTGAGCTTCCTCTGTATGGCTTTAATCTCCTCGCATCTCGGCTTTGGGGTCGTAGTACCTGAGACATACACATTTATGCACCCTGGTTAGTCCCACAAATCAGAAAACGAAATGCAAAAACATATTAGTCTTAGCTACAGAAGAGTCTACAAAAGCACCTCTAGGGGCCATAGTGAAAACTGTGAGCCATAGAAGGCCTTGGTAGAAACAATGTCCCCAATATTTGTTTACTTGAATGACATCTACAAGACCAGTTACGACTCGTAGAAGGGTCTACGAGTCGTAAACTGAGTTGTAGATGACTCTAGTGTCTAAATCTTTTACAGGAAAGGGTCTACGAGACCTGTCTACGAGCTATAAAATGGTCTAAGAATTGTAGAAGATCTCGTCAGATAGGTAACAGAAACTTCAAGTTTCTAGAATCTCATAGAAGGGGAAGTTATGACACGTGAAATATTCCACGGGCCGTAAAAGACCCTTGTAGGCCAAAAAACTCAATCACCCTAATTTCTAAGTCCATCAATACGGATCCCAAATGACATTTGCAACCTACTATACCAGCATTAAAGTAATACACACACACCCCACACAATTCATAACATAACACCTAACATAGCCACATGTTAATTTGCACAAATACCCCCCAGAAATCATTAAGCATGCTTTCCCAACCCTACCAATCCCGTTTGAATGAATTAACATCAAATACACAAACCCAATGCTATCACACACCAAATTCTTCTAACACAATCAATTTATTTCAAATGGTGAGTGATTGCAAAGGTTTCAAACACATCATTCAAAACATACAACAAGTCAACTACATCGAATTCCTCCCTAAAGACAAGTTCATACATAAGCAACCACAATTCAATTTTTAAATCTATCAATTTGCACACATGGGTTTATGTCTCAACTAACCATACCCGATAATTTAAAATCAAGCTAATCACACAATAATTGGTTAAAGAAAATGGTATTTTAAAAGACCAAAAACTTACAAAGTTGAGTGATTAAATCGTAGCAAATTGAAGGAGGGATTGGACTGTAAAACCCTCGGCTATCGAAAAAAGTTACTGCAAAATACTAGTGGGGTTACCGCCGGTGGTCGAAAAGAGTTGGGTGGGGTTTGGCCGGGTATATTTTGTAATTTAGGGCACAAAGAGGGTCAAAATATTTTGACCCTATTATTTATAGGTTGACCTTGGTCGGGCAAAACTAATGGGCCCCAACTCTACTGAACCCCTATTATAAGCCGTAAAGTATTTATGGCTCATAAATCATAGTTTCATAGAAGGTCCGAACCCTAGTTTTGAGGACTAAAATTCACAAACCAATCTATGAGTCGTGAATAAAGTACAACTCGTAGAGTTAGTCGTAGAAACCCCAACACTTAGTCAAAAACTCAAAAAACTTACCTGGAGTCCACGAACCCCATTCATAACCCGTATTTTTGTCTAAAGGCCACAATGTTGGCTCGTGGACTAGAGTGCATATCCTTATTCTCATTGGAAGTGTCTACGAGATGGTGTATGGGTCATAGATTTATATATGGCCTGTAGAACCGGTCATAGATGCACTTCTTGATTCCTTTTCAACCAATGATGGCTGACTTAACCATGTACCTGCACATTCTTAATGGAACATACTGTTACTCTATAGGCAACTAGCCCAACGTCCAAAATTACTACCACAATGCGATAAAATAAACTACCTACAAGTCCAAAAACTAAAAATAAAGCTACAACTACAATATTACATCAAAACCCTTGGGCTGCCTCCTAAGTAGCACCTGATTTATTGTTGCGGCATGACTTGGATAACTTGGTTACTCAGACTTCACCAAGTGTCCAAACTTCCTTCGTCAATTCATTTGGCCTTTCATTGACTAGCAAATATTTAAGAAAACTTCTTTATCATTCAATCTAAACCTGAGTTGACTAGCTTCCATATCCACGTGTGCTCTACCAGTGGCTAGGAATGGCCTTCCCAAGATGATAAGGATATCAAAGTCAACTTCCCAATCTTAGATTACAAAGTCTGAGGGGAATATGAATTTCTCAACTTTGACAAGCACATCGTAAAGTATCCCTACAGGCTTCTTCACCGTGCGATCAGCCATCAACAACCACATCCTTATCGGAATAGGAGCTTCCCATCTTAGCTTCTTGAGGACCGCAAGAGGCATCAAATTTATGCTAGCACCGAAATAACATAACGCTCTTGTGAATTCCATATCTCCAATGGTTAAAGGTATGGTAAAAGCGATGGGATCTTCTCGCTTTTGAACCAAGGACCTCATAGCAATTGCACTGCAATGTTGAAGCGCTTGGGAGAGGTCCTGACTCACAATATTATTCTTCATGACCAGGTCCTTTATGAACTTTGCATACTATGGCATCTTCTCCAATGCCTCAATAAAAGGGATGTTGATGGAGAGTTGTTTCAGCATGGAGACAAAGTGATTGAACTTGCCCTTCTCCTCCTTATTTTTAACTCTCTCAGGAAAGGGAGGAGGAGGCTCAGGAATGGGTTTGAGCTTCAGTGGCACATCTGCAGCGTCACACACCCCAACTTTTCCATGATCATCTTAGGTATCCACATCCTTGACCTTAATTATCTCCTCTCGAACATCTCCTCATCCACTGGCATGGGAGGATCAATGGTACTTTTGCCACAAGGAGTAGTAACCGCCATGCACTACCCCTCATTCTTTGGATCCTAAACTGTGTTGCTAGGCAGTGTACCCCTCTAATGCTGATTTAGTTGAGTTCACACTTGACCAAACTATTGTTCAATCTGTTTTGTAGCAACAAAATGAGACTCGATCATCTAATTTATGTTGGAGAGCTCAGATTTCATCCCGCTCATAGTCTCATCCTATGTCACAGCGTTCTTCAACAGGTGATCACGTATCTCCTCACTCAGGAACTATGAGCACTGGTATCGCGATTGTGTGGTGGCACATAAGGACCGTTTGTGTAACCATCTCTGTGTCCCCAATCTGCATCTCTGTGTTGGACTCAATTTCTTTCATAGTAACCTCTGTTGTTTTCTCTGAAAGCTCTATTTCGATTATAGTTCTGACCTTAGATTCCTTGACCTTGGTGCCAATTGTCTTGATTGGACCCTTGGGTGTTGGTCTAGAAACACCCCATCTGATCAATAATGAAACAAATATCCTCCTTATAGTAGGTATCATCATACATGGGTGCTCACGAAGGCTGATGACCAACTGCATTAACCCGTTCCTGATTCTGCTTCATCATCACCTCCATACCTATACGGATTCGAGCAAGCTATTGCATAATCTCTTCATTTATTTTAGCCTTCTTCGAACCAATACTGGCAGTGCATGAATTTTTAGTAGATACTCTGTCTTTTTGCCCCATGCATGATTGCTCTTCACCACCCTTTCCATCATTTCCATGATCCTTGTAAATGGTTGATCTAAGAACCTGTCCCCTGTAATCATATCAGCACAAGCTTGACTATTCTCATCCAGGGCATGATAGAAGATATCCACCAAGGAATTATCAACAATTTTGTGATCCGAGACACTGCTCAAGAATTTAGTGAACTACTCCCATATAGTACTGATCGAGTTACTAGGAAGTTGCTCAAAGTTTTTGATTTGGTCTTTTAACTTGAGCTTCTTCGATCTCGAGAAGTACCTCTCCAAAAAAGCCTTCTAGAACTCATCCCAATTGGTGATCGAGCTATGTGGGAGCTCAGATAGCCATAGTGCTGCATTGTTTATCAGAGATAATGGGAAGACAAAAAGTCCCACAGCATCCATAGATAGATTTTGTGTCCTTATCACACTCTTGCGAACAAATGCAACGTTGTGTAGATGGCTATGCAGATCCTCTGATGGTAGGCTCATGAACAACCCACGCTTCTGCAGCATCTGAAACAACCCACTCAAAATCACGAACTTTATGTCAGCCAATAGTGGTGGCAACATAATAGCTCCATTCACCTCCAAAGCCATAGGGTTCAGCTGATATTATTCCACTGATAAGCTTCGGCATTAAGCTTCTGTGGTTGTGGAGGAATTTCCTCAAGAGGAGGTAGGTTGTCATTGTTGACATTTTCATTCCAGTTCAAAGATGCATTTACAGCATTGTTGGCATTATCTTGGGCCATTCTTCTTAGTCTTCTCTGGATCTCTGGGAAAACAGAATTAAGGGTATGCCTCCACTTCGCGTGTTGGGCATAAACTACATCTATACCATGAAAGAAGACAAAAATAACAAAAAAGCATAAAATGAGGGAAATAAGGATTAATTCCAAAATTACTTGAATTAGATAAGTCTAGCTATATTCTCGAAAATGGCGCCAAAATCATGAAGTCGCCTAAGGTACACCTCCTTTTTTAGGCTAAAACGGTCATTGTCAACAAATAGAACCTAACCAAGGTTAGGTGGTAGACTTCAAAGAATTCAATTGCAATTTGAGTTTATTAACATACTTATCTCCCCAAAAGAGGGGTTTATAATCACTAGTAAAAATAAATCTAAACTTAGACAAGTGTTTAATCAATATGAAGAGAGACTAGGGCATTTTGTTCCTCATAATTTCCTAACTCAGTATTACCAAATAATCGAATTCTTTTCTAGTGTGTGACATGCAGAACGATAAGTTAGTTCACCAAACCCTTTGGCCTAGGTGACAAGTGAATTTCACTATGTGAATTGGTCCATATCTGTAGTTTGACATTTACTAAGCCTTACCTATTGTCCCAGCACAACCTCCCCTTGGCCCAGTTCGATTGATTAGATGAGAAACATCGATCGAATCCTATTAATTAATTTTTTTCTATTCATTACTACTTTGGTACAGTTAGTAACACTAGGCAGGTTCAAATGTTGGCCACCATTATAAAGCATTGAAAACAAGGAGAATTAATTAATACATGCATGCACACTTTTCTAGAATTACAAATTATTCTATTTTACCTTGTTAACTCTTTATGGTTCCCACAACCCTAGTTATGGATTTAGCTACTCATGATCAATGTAAATGCAAGACTTACGAATTTGAATAACATAATTGAGCACTTACACAATTGAATAAAGCACAAGAAAATCCAATTTTTCAATGAGAATCACAAGATTGTAATTAGAAGATGAAATTAAAGTTTACAAGTGTGTCTCAAACTCTCCAATGTTTTTCTCTATTGTCTCTCTACTGATTCTTGTTGGGTCTCGCTGACTCTCTAAGTAAAATAACCTAAAAACCTATTTCTAATATTTAAAATATAAATTCAAAATAAAATAGGATAACTGGGTCAGTAGGCTCCACAAGGTGCTCTACGGGTAGTATAGTGATTTACAGCTCATAATCGGACTTTCATAAACTATTGCTCTTATTTTAAACTTGCTTCTATGACACCCCTCTATGGCCCGTAAAAGGTTCTATGGCCTGTAGGGGGTTGCTTTTGATGAAATTTCTGCAAGTCTTCACTTTCTGATCCTTAGGATACGAGACTAGGTCTATGACTCGTAAAGTGTTCCATAACTCGTCTGTATGTTCATAAACCCAACTTTAGAAATCCACCCTTCACTGGATTTGCACACAAAGCTCCTTTACAGCTTGTAGAATACTCTATGGTCTGTAAAGAGTCACGTGGATCTTCAAATTCAGCAGCTGTTGCATACTTTGTCCAAACATTGTGTCAACCCTGAAATCCTGTAAAACAAACACAAAAGCACATCAATCCTACTAACATCGCATTGAGAACACACAAAATTACAAGTTTAAGTATTAAAAGTGTTGTATTTTGACAATACATCACCAATATAGTTGAATATTGTTTTACTTAATAGGTCTATGGTTTATTGATCGATTGGTTGTTGATTTATTATGGGTTTACATTTTCCTCTAATTATAATTACATATCTAAGGTTGCAAACATGAGTTTATCATTAGATCTTTGAATATTACATTAATTTGGGTATTTGTAATGGGGGACTTACATAATAGTCATGGATAAATGTTGATTTGGTTGAAGTTCTTAATTAGGTTCAATCGACTAAGATATTAGATAATTTTTCTAACTATTTTGCATTTGATCCCTTAGGCTTCTTCTGTAAATCGTGCGTGAGATCTTCGTTGATTCAAAATAAGATATTGCAATTGATGTAATAGTGATTGCAGCTATCATCCTTCTAGCCTACACATATGCAATTAATGCCATCTTTCAATGTCTAATACCCATTTGTGTGAATTATGTTCATTTGCGTACGCCCCAAGCATTTCTCTTTCATTGAATTAAATTTAACTGTAGAACCTACGATTATTCTTATTTCATCTTAATTGTTACAAAATTAAATTATTATATTATTTTCTATACCTACAACTAATTAGGTCAAACCTTACTTCAAAAATAATATCGTTACAAACTTTCCTCATGTGATCGACCCCGACTCTTTGTCAACTTTTTATATTTCTAGTGACCATTTTATTTCTTAATTGTTTTGGAGTACATTTGAGCATTATCATGGCTAGACTTTGAAGTTTCACTTGAAGAAATTATGGTGAGGCCCCATGCTTCAACCAAAACACAAGTGAGATTCTACCTTGTGTTGCTTAGTTTTTATTGATATTTTGAGACTATGCCATTTTTCTATTTTCAAGGGTGATCTAGGAACATATCTGTAGCCCCTACCTATGCTGTGTTTATAGGTATGTTTGATATTGTGCAAAGAGTCTATAATATTTCTCTCTCTTGGATTTATCTTGTTTCATTCCTATTATGGTGTGGAGATGAGGTCTATTCTTCCATTCCAATAAAGATTATTATGATGCTTTTATTATCTTTTGTATACTGTTAATATGCTATGATATCTTGATTGGGGTCCTTCGGAATTTCAATCATCGTGTCAAATCTAGGGCCTTGGGTCATGAAAAAACACCAAAAGGCACAAACTCACACCTAAAATCTCAGAATTTGAGCCGACTATATAATTAGCCTAGAATGATTCTTCCAAAATAGATAAACTATCAAAATTCTATTTTGAAGCCATTTCCCTTTACTTTGACCGATGTCAATTTTTTTCAAGTTTCAAAAGTCTCAAAATACAGAAGGCAACACAAAATCCAAACGAATGATCAGGTGATCGAATTTTTATTTCTAGGAAGTCATGAATGACTGGGAGTCACTATAGAAATGTTGTAATGATGAAAATGAGGCATTTACACATAAATTACCTATAGGATCTTTAATTATAAAAGATGGAGATTAGAATACCTTTATAAGAAAGATACAAAAATAATTATAATTTGTTCAAAGAAAACCTCAAGAATGACAGTCAAGAAGCATGTGATTTGAGAAATGGAATATCGAGAAGTTGATATAGATAATTAAATTGATCAAAAGAGAGTAATTATATTTGAAGATTTTTAACTAATAGGATCTAATACGTAGCTTTAATTCTTTTAGAAGCAAAATATTTTTTTGTCCATATTTGAGCACTTTGTTAAAATTAAGTAATAGATTTTTCTTGGAGGGGGGGATGGCGGGGGAGTTTAAACACAGTCACATTGTCATGATCCAAGCCTAGAGCCTAGACGTGACACAGAGAATATGAATCCAAAGGGACCCCAAACAAGCCTCTTGGCATATCATTTACATATCCTTGGTCACGTAAGCAATTTAAACAACAATAAGAGAGTATAAACAAGCATAGGAGACTAAGGGAAGTCTTTAATAGCATAAATTGTCAAAAGAGTCAAAGAAAAAGGCATAATTACATAACTTGTCATACAACACCTCTAAACATAGACTTGAGCGGGGGCCAAGACACTTTCTGGGCTCACCCTTATAGTATCAAGAGTTCAACATAAGGAAATAACATATGTAAGAGCACAAAGCTAGTGTCCCCGAACTTGAGGACTCACCAATAACTTATCTTCATAATGATCAACTAGCCACGGGGAGGATGATCGTGAGGGAATTCGTTTCCTACATGGTAACATCATGTAGGCATAGAGTATGCATTAGTACGTTTGAATATACTAAGTATATATGATGCAATGCAACAAGAGATAGGCAACATAATTAAAATGCATAATCATAAGCAAGAGATAGCATATTAGCAACATGGCATGGATGATCAATGCTTGAGTAAAACACGCTTATATAGAATATAATACACGTGTAGAAAGAGACTATCATCATAAACCAAACAACTAGTACTCAGAATCCAAGGCATATTACCCTCTTAGAAGGTGATTGAGGTATATACCCCTCAATTGGTAGATGCGCAAGTCAACCCCCATCATAGTGGCCAAGGTATATAACGCTCAACATGGTAGATGGATATGACACCCCCAATCTATCACGACCCAAGCCGAGGGCGTAAACGTGACATGGCGTAAGGGGAACTCGAAGGGACCCTAACTAAGCCTCTTAGAACATCATTATACATCCTTGGTCACAGAAGCAATAAATCAAGCATCAAGAGATAAAAAAATGGTGAAGCCGGGCTAAGGGAAAACACTTCCATATCATCATATTCAAGAGACAAGAGTCAAGTGCATTTCATAGATACATAATATGTCCAACAAACACCTCTAGTACATAGATTAGAGCGAGGGCCAAGACAATGTAACCGGGCTCACCCTCAAAGTCAAATAGATCATAAGAAAGAGTGTCTCTATACCTAACAAGAGAACATAGGTTAAGGTCCCCAAAGTGGAGGACTCACCCACTAGATTAAATAGCACTGAACTAGCCGCATAGAGGAGGGTAATGATCAACTTGGGCATCGGTTCCTACATGGTGACATCATGTAGGCATAGAGTATGCATTAGTATGTTTGAATGTACTAAGTATGTAGAATGCAATGCAAACAAGAATTAAGCATCATAATCAAAATGCATAACAAGAGGCAATAGGCATACTATAACAATATGAAATGAATGAACAATGCATAAGTAACTCATGCTCATATAGGATATCATATGTGTAGAAGAGATCAAGCTAGATTTCCAAAATGTACAACGCTTTGGTAGGTTAGTGATGATGTCGCTCCATCACTTAGGTGGATGAGTACTAACCCTCATCTAGGTTGGTAATAATGCCGCCCCATCACCAAGGTGGAGAAGTAAGAAGCCTTCCCTAGGTTGATGAGTACAAACCCCCATCTAGGTTAGTGATGATACCGCTTAATCATTAGGTGGAGTAATACAAGCCCTTCCCTAGGTTGATGAGTACAAACCCCCCATCTAGGTTATTCGAGTTCTTAGTCCCCCCGGATTGGGCATAGTATAATGTAACACTTTATATAGTATATATCATATACATAAGCGCATTTAATCATTATATAGTCAATCATATCATATCTCATGCTTTGGACCTTCAATTCCTGAAGAAACCACATCTGAACATTTCATCAAACACTCAGAGGGTGTGAAATGGTAGTATAAAACCATGCAATTTAGAGATGAGATAATACAAGAAAACCCATTGTAAAACTATCAATCAACACCTTGCAACACCCTCAAAATATATACATCAAAACCCCTCATCAAATTTTACAATAGATCAAAGATTTATAGCCCAAAACGTAGCCAAACAGTCACAACTTTTCATAGCTTTAACATAATGTGCAGTGACTTTCATAATATGCTAGACCCATTTGTAAATCAACTTTAAATCATGCAATTTGAGTAAAAGGAGACTTGGGTGTACCATGCAAGACCTATTAGAAAATCAACTTTAAGTCATGCAATTTGAGTAAAAGGAGACTTGGGTATCATGGCTGAAAGGAACCCATGAAAGAAGCCCACATACCTTAGCTTAGAGATGAACTTGGTGAAGATTGGAGATGGAGACTTGAAGCGTGAAGACGAACCGTGAAGGAAAACCTTAGCTCGGGATGAGGGTTTGGGACTTGAGCTTGGGGAGTGAAAATATGACTAAGTATTTGAGTAAGTATTGGGGAATGTTTTGGGATGATATGAGGGTGAAATAAGGCTAAGTATAGGTAAAAACATGTTTGGGAACACTTCAGCCAAGACCCCCAAGCCTTGTACCGAGATAGAAATCACTGGAAGCAAAATACACAGGTCCGCGATACGGACCTTTTGCGGAGGCCAATTTAACACATGTCCGTGACAGCTGCACGTCGCGGTGCTGTCGTGGATTGTCTCTACAAATTGAATTTTTGGAAATTTGAAATTGTGATTCGATTGCTGTAAAATTGGGGTTAAACCCTTTTCCTCCTAATTTTGACCCCCTGAACAAGAATATGAAGTCAGATTTTTGAAATAACAAATGGATTTTGAAATAAATGGAATTTAAAATTCTGGGCATTTCAAGGCACATTTTTGGGCACTTTTTTAGGTAGTTTCAATATCTCCCCCTTGGCAACATTCATCTCCAAATGTAAAAGAAACGTACACGACAAGAATGATCATAACAAACCAGCCCCAATTAAAACGCAACATTATATTTAAAACACCATTTTCAAAATCTCCACATAAACGTAAAATCATCATAAACTTGCCAACTTAAACATGAATGCATATGAATGATATAGGGGCTGAAACATAAGACTTGAAATCACATTGAGAACTTAGAATTAGTACCTTAGGCTTGAGTGGAGTGGAAAAGATAGGGATACTGCTTTTGCATGTCCGCTTCGACCTCCCAAGTAGTACTTTCAATTTGTTGGTTCCTCCAAAGGACCTTAACGGATGTTACCTCCCTGTTCCTCAATCTCTTCACTTGCCTATCTAAGATATGAACCGGAACCTCCTCATAAGTCAAGTTATCCTCAACAACACCCACAACATCAAGAGGCACAATAGCATTAGGATCACCAAAATATTTCCTCAACATAGAGACATGAAACACTGGATGAACCAATTTCATTTCACTAGGCAACTTCAATTCATAAGCTACCTTGCCAACCCTCTTTATCACCTCATTAGGACCAATAAAAGTTGGACTCAACTACCCTTTTTTTACCAAAACAGACCACACCTTTCATTGGAGAAACCTTTAAATAGACCCAATCACCCACTTTGAATTCAAGGTCTCTTCTTCTCACATCGCCATAAGATTTTTGATGACTTTGGGTTGTTCTTAACCTTTCCCTAATCATCCTAACCTTCTCAAGAGCCTCCATAACCAGATCTGGTCCCAATAAAGCCACCTCTCCAACCTCAAACCAACCAATCGGTGATCTACAATGTCTCTTATAAAGAGCCTCGAAAGCAGTCATACCGATGCTAGAGTGATAACTATTGTTGTATGCGACTCCCAACTACCCCTCAACTCCAATACACATGCCCTAAGCATATCTTCAAGGGTTCCAATGGTTCTTTTCGGCTTGGCCATCCGTTTAAGGGTTGAAGGGCATACTAAGGTGAATTTTTGTACCAAGACCCCTTTGAAAAGACCTCCAAAAGTGTGAAGTGAATTGTGAACCACGATATGATATGATAGACAAAGGAACCCCATGCAACCTCACTATCTCATGGATGTACAACCTTGCATATATGGTCTTAACCGGTAGAAAGTGAGCCAATTTCGTCATCCTATCAACCCCCACCCAAATGGAATCAAAACCTTTTCTAGTCTTGGGCAACCCAACCACAAAATCCATATAAATCACTCTCACTTCCAAGTAGGAATCTCTATGTGTTGGGATGCCACCCGGCCTTTGGTGTTTGGCCTTGACTTGTTGACAACTATGGCAACCAGAAATGAATTTGGCAATGTCCCTCTTCATGCCTCTCCTCTAACAAACATCCCTCAAGTCTCTATACATTTTGGTGGAACCGGGGTGGATAAAATAAGAAGAATTATGGGCCTCATCAAGAATTTTCTCCCTCAAACCATCAACACAAGGCACACACAACCTATCTTGGTACCTAAGGGCACTATCTCCCCCTTTGGAGAAAACCTCTACTTCGCCCCTCTCACCAAGGCCTTCAATTCAAGCAAGGAGGAGTCAAGATCTTGTTTTGCTATCACCTCATCAACCAAGGAAGATTTGGAACCATCAATAACAACAACACCATCATCCACTTCTTCCAACCTAACCCCCAATCTAGCCAATCTATCCACCTCTCTAGTCATCTCCCTATCACCACTATCAACATGAGCTAGGCTACCCATGGACACCCGAATCAAAGCATCCGCCACCATATTTGCCTTACACGGATGATAATAATGCACACTCATGTCATTATCTTTGAGAAGTTCTAGCCACCTTATCTGTCTCAAGTTGAGATCTTTTTGAGTGAAGATATATTGGAAGCTCTTATGATCGGCGAAGACATCAACATGCAACCCATACAAATAATGACGCTAAATCTTTAATGCAAACACCACGGCGGCCAATTTAAGATCATGGGTAGGGTAGTTCTTTTCATGCACTTTGAGTTTCCTAGAAGTATAGGCTATGACCTCACCATTTTGCATTAGCACACAACCCAAACCAACTCTAGATGCATCACAATACACAACAAAACCCTCAAGCCCATCCAATAGTGACAATATAGGAGCAGACACTAGTTTATCCTTCAATGTTTGGAAGTTTCTCTCACAATCATCGATCCACACAAACTTAACCTTCTTTTGAGTCAATTCGGTCATAGGGGAAGCAATGGAGGACAACCCATTCACAAATCTTCTATAATAACCCATAAGGCCCAAGAAGCTCTGAATATCCGATAGGGTCAATGGTCTAGGCCAATTCCTAATCACATTGTTTTTCTTAGGATCCACTTTTATACCATCCCCCGACATATACCATCCCCCGACACCACATGACCCAAGAATGCAACCTCCTTCAAATAAAACTCACACTTGTCATATTTGGCATACAATTTCTCCTCCCTCAACCTTTGCAACACAACCCTCAAATGACCCATATGCTCCTCCCCACTATGTGAGTAGATCAATATATCATCAATGAAGACCACAACAAAGGAATCAAGGTTGGGTTTGAAGACCCTATTTATTAGGTCCATGAAGATGGATGGTGCATTAGTTATAACCCAAACGACATCACAAAAAAGTCATAATGCCCATACCTAGTCTGGAAAGCTGTCTTGGGAATATCACACTCCCTCACCCTGACTTGATAGTACCCAGACCGACGATCAATCTTAGAGAAAAAGCTAGCCCCTTGCAATTGGTCAAACAAGTCGTCAGTCCTTGGAAGAGGATATCTATTCTTTATAGTGGCCCTATTGAGTTGCTGGTAACCAATGCACATTTTAAGTGACCCATCCTTCTTTTTCACAAACAACACCGGATCACCCCAAGGGGATTGACTAGGTCTAATAAATTCTTCTCCAACTAATCTTTCAATTGTTCCTTTAACTCCTTCAACTCCGCTAGGGCAATACGGTAAGGAGCAATGGAGATAGGTTGAGTATCGCGAAGGAGATCTATGCTAAAATCTATCTCCCTTTTGGGAGGGACACCGGGAAGGTCATTTGGGAAGACATCAAGAAACTCATTTACAACCGGAATCGACTCTATGGAAGGGACTTTAGACTCCACATCTTTAACCCCCACAAGATGGTGAAGACACCCCTTAGAGATCAACTTACGGGCTTTAATGCATGAAATGAATCTACCCTTGACCACCACATCTTGACTTTCCCCCTCAAGGACAGGCTCATTAGGAAATCGAAACTTGACCCTACGAGTTATACAATCAATAGAAGCATAGTAGGCATGCAACCAATCCATGCCAAGAATGACATCAAAATCAACCATGTCTAATTCAGCAAGATCACAAGGCAACAACTGAAGCAAAATGCAAATAGGACAACTTCTATAAACTTTCTTAGCAATAATAGAGGCACCAATAGGAGTAAATACTTCATATGACTCATGCATCAACTCGGGGACAACATGGAACATTTTCGTAACAAAAAGCGTAACAAAGGAAAGAGAGGCACCTGAATCAATCAAAGCATACACATCAAAGTCAAAGATTTTCAACATACTGGTAACAACAATTGGAGACCTCACCAACCCCTTGCCTCCCATGTAGAGTACAGAATGGATTGTGCCTTTGGGCACCACCTTGAGGACCACCACTCCCCAATGGGACCGCAATAGCACCCCGAACTTTGCCACAGTTTCTTGGAGAATCTTCCTTATTGTGCCCAAGCTCCCACAACCAAAGAATGCATTAGAATCTTTCAAACATAGGCCTCTATGACTCTTCCCACATGTAGAACACACATCAATGGGAGCCATAACACCTACACCTTGAGGCCTAGGGAGGTCATTGGCAAACCCCCTATTAGTAGCATGATGAGACATTTGGCCTTGATGGAACCGGCCACCCCTTGGGAACATACCCCCATGACGGGCCCTCTTTCATGCCCCCTTATATTCCTTAATTTCTCCTCCTCCATTTGCTCAGCATAAGTCATTAATCGAGACAACTCCATGTCACGAATTATCATGGTAGACCGGCATGCTTCATTTACCAAGTCGGAGACCCCTATCACAAACCTGTTCATCCTAGACCTAGGATCGGCCACCAAATAAGGAGCATACTTTGAAAGTTGATTAAAATTGAGGGCATACTCCCTCACACGCATAGCACCTTGTTTCAAATTCATAAACTCCACCACCTTTGCTTCCCTAAGCTCAAGAGGGAAAAATCGACTAACGCAGGCCAATTTGAACTCATCCCAAAGCACCACATTACCAATCCCCTTCTCACCCTTCCATTGATCATACCATATTTGAGTTACCCCTTTGAGTTGGTACGCCGCTGACTCCACCTTTTCATTTGGCCCAACACCCATGATATTCAAGAATTTGTAGACCTCATCTATGAACTCTTGTGGATCTTTATCCCCTTTAACCCTTAGAACACCAGAGGATTCATCTTCATGAAGTCTCTTACCCTAGCTCCCAGAGTAGTAGTATGAGGGGCTTGGCACCCTTGATTGATTTAGTTGGCCACCACTTGGGCAAGCATAGTGAGAGCATCCTGGAGCTCATCATTGATAGGTTGCTCCTTGGGAGCTTGGGCCCGTCTTCCTCTAATGTTTGGCATGATCTAGCATAACAAAAAATAATTATTAGGGGGGAAAACTTACCACAACTCTGTAGAATGACTTAGAACATGAAGAAGGGAAACATTTCCTAAAATATTTTATAGCCTCCCGTTCATAGTCATGGCACGCTTCACAACTATGAATAGGACTCTAATTGATGCGGTGCGTTGGACTCCGAGGATCTATCAACCTAGTGCTATGATACCAAGTTTTTCACCACCCAAGCCTGGGGCCTAGACGTGACATGGCGCAAGGGTAACCCGAAGGGACCCCAAGCAAGCCTCTTAGAACATCATTACACATCCTTGGTCGCAGAAGCAATAAATCAAGCATCAAAAGATAAAAGAATAGGGAAGCGGGGGCTAAGGGAAAACACTTTCATATCATCATAATCAAGAGACAAGAGTCAAGTGCATATCATAGATTCATAACATGTCCAACAAACACACCTAATACATAGATAAGAGCGGGGGCCAA
>JAPFFP010000098.1:6923332-6938341 GCA_026153255.1 Solanum medicagineum
AACTTTATATTAATGCAGACTTTAAAGAATGCATGTATACACAAACACATATGTATATATCTCACTGGTGTAAAATAAACATCAGTAATTGAAGTTCCTATAAATTATATATAAAAATATGTATAAAAAATACATCTAACAAAATATACATTTGGAGAAATATACACATACACACATGTATATTTACACAACTTATACTTATACTGATTTGATGAAAGATACGGTCTCATTATGTATAAAATAATACCTCATTTTTCTCACTGTCATTTTCGTCAGGTTTGTAAGAGTCGAACCCATTATCTTGTTTTGATTTGCTACTGGTTGAATCGATTTCAACAGCTATTCTCTTCTTTTTGTAACTCCTTAGCTTAGAAATTAATTCATTAATGGTGACATTGGATGCTCCCTTTTTAATAGTCTTTGCTTTTGTAAGAGACCCTGCAATAATTTTGATTTCTTGAGTTATACCCACGAAAAAGGACGACGAATCTTCCTTTTTTTTTATCATGAAAAATGTATACCTTTTATTATCCTTTTGGATGATGATTCTTCGACCATAATTTTGTATTGTCGACAACAATTATAGATGGGTTTTGCATAATAAAAAAGAAAAAACAAATTTTGTTTAGAAAATAATTCAAAATTCCCCAAAAATTTTATGAAATTAACTATGTTTCCCAGAGAGATTTTGAAAAAAAAAGTAATTTGAAACTACTTACTTATTAAGATGCCGGAGTCCTTGAGTGATTGTAGGAGAGGGATTAATGGAGAGGAAATAAGGGAATGGTGATGAAAACAAAATCAAATTTATTGTATACATGGGAGAGAAAGTGCCATGGAATATGAAGAGACTTATACAAACAACTAGTGGGGTTCGCACAATCTTATAGCAAAGCTTAATGTTTGTAGTCAAATATGGGTCTAACTTCTAGCACTTCCGCTCATGAATGTTTCGAAGGGATTAGCTAACCTTAGAACTCATGTGTACTTCAAATTAAGCTAGGAAAAGACAACTTGTTGGGAAGATCAATTAACTAGAATTTAAAATGACAGCTCTCATATCATAAATTTTATAATTTTACTTGACATATAATAAATCACTCTCATTTAAATAACTCATATGTTGTGGGAATATCATATTGAGAGAACTCGTTCAACAATTAAAAAAGATTGAGTGATGATTCAAAATTGAGTGCAAAATTCAAATACTTCACCTTAATTTTTAAAAATTTAGAAATTTATATAATCTTGACATGCATTGAATAGTGAATAGTTACTTGAGCACATTTTGCTACGTATTCTCCCTTGTAGCCATTGATCATTTACTTGATTTGACACGCTGCACTAACGAGTAATGGCATAAGTATATGGCCATATGCTCTGAGGCATTAACATGATGAAAGAAAATGACGCATAATACATCTCTTAACTGAGGCGTACCATTAATAGATCTCTTTTACAATGAACGTTATTTCATGCTTACAAGATAACACCAGACAACTACCTGCATATAATATCTCTCGGACAGTAGTACAAATATAGGATATCAGAAGTAGAGCCAAAATTATCAATAAAATCTCATCAAATAATCAAAATCTCTACCAAGTTATATCCCTACTTCAATGTACTTTTATCGGCTTCACACATCTTTCATTCATATAGTAGGCACAACTTACATCTATCAATGGCAATAATGAGAAATCCAACAGAAACATACATAAGTACTACAGGATACAAAATAAGAGCTTTCCTCCTGGGGTTAACAGCTGAACTCATGAAGGGTCTACCACCTAAGAGCTCCAAGCTAATGCAGCATATACCACAACCACCTTAAATATCACATTTTCCTTTAGCATGCAAATGAAGGCACCAACATCAAATGTGAATAGATAGCAACCCAGCAGATTGATATTTTAGAAGAAGATTATATGATCATCCTGCATGTCAAAATCATTAATCCATCTGAAGTAGCAACATTGCTTATAAATTTCATGACTCGATATCCTTAAGAACTGCAAAAAGGAAAAGTGCTAGTTTCTAGATACACAAGATTACTTAATTGGATTCCTTTCATCACAAGTACCACTAAAGTGATTTTCCTTTTTTAGAGAAGTGCCTATAGAATGTGTTCCTTGGATAAATATGTGCTAATTAGCTGTCATTTCTCCTATCTATGCAATATCTCATATCTCTTTGCATCCTTATCATACGTAACATAGCCATTTTTACGATTTTTTTTCTCTTTAGTTATCCTGATTTTACCCTTATTCTTTTAAAGTGATAGGGTGAGAAATTATCATTACCTGCTACAAGACATTCAGTGTCAGAATGACAGCACGAGCAGCCAGCAGAGTAACTACAACATCAGACTGGAAGAAATTTTAAAGAACTATGAGACAAAAATAAATTCATTAGTCAAAAGACCACCTTTATTGATGTGCTTGAGTAAATCGGTTATACAACCATAGGCAACTACAATAGTATAAAAGAACTTGAAAAATACAGCAACTACATGGACTTGGTTTATGAACAAGACAATGTGTCGTGTTTGGGCATGATTCAGCCTAACCAAGTTTCAACGGTACATAAGATTATTTATCTCATTTAATGTGTCTGCAATCACTAAAGTATACAACCTTTTCATGGTTTGTCCTTGGATCGACAGAAAGTTAGTTAGATAAGAGATAACTTGTAATACAGTAACAATAAGGCAAAAATAATGAAAGCTTCATTTAGACATGAAGAAGAATTTCCCACATTCGGAGGCACACAACCGGCATGATTTTGTGCTTAGGACTCAAAAACTTCTCTCTGATAAGCCCATCTTAAGTGCAGATTTCTCTTTGGCCTGTATGACCTCTATCCAAATAAATTTTGTCAGTTGATGAACCAATTAGTTCAAGGTTCTTTCTCTTCCTTTCTTTCTTCTTTTCACAAAGAGTACTAGGTTTTATTCCATATCTTGTCAATTAATGAACCAAAATGCTTCAAGGCATATTTAACTTTGATGTTCCTACTGTAAGACCATAAATATTTAAGCACTCTATACTCTAAACTTTTAAATGGACCAGGTGGCCCAACTGACGAGGGTTTTGTAACAACTATACAATGTTTGTGATTCTTTTAAGTGATAAGAGGGAAAAAAAACAGTATGCAATCTTTATTGGAATTGCTCCAAAAGTAGTTAATAGCTGATCCCCAACAGAGTAGTAAAAAAGTAGAGTTATATAGCCTCAAAGCATTACTGTCATTGATTTCTTTAGGAATTTAGAGTCAATTAGCTAAGAGAATTTAAATAATTTTCACATGTACTCCAATAAATTAATTTTTCACTTCCATTAGAGGAAAAGGGTATATATGAGCTATTTGTGTAATGGTAGAGGTATATATGAGACACTTTTATAACGAGAGGTATATCAACTACAAATGACAAAGTTAAGGGGTGTATCAAATCTTTTCCCCTATATGCACTAGCTTTAACAGTTTTACTAAGAGGAATATCAATTCTAGAACTAGATGTTATTTGCACCCCGGTGAAATGTTGGTGTATACTTAATTTCCCTTTCTTTGTTGCATATTCTCTTCCACCATACTTATGGTTCCAAATTTTTAACTATCAAATATTTGATTTCGCAACTTTATTTGAAAATGGTAATCTTGTATTTTCGACAATAAGGATATGCTAATGACCTCTAAAATTCATCTGGGCCGAATCAAAAACGCTAAAACAGTTGCAAAGAACCTAGAAAATGTACAAATTGTTCAACTTCTTTTGTACCTTCTTCTCTAAATAAAATATATGATTTCTCTACTTTTTATCTTTAAACAAGCTATCCAAAGGCCATAATAGTTCTTGTAACGTATGTTGTATAAGCGTCTGCTATTGGGTGACCATTTGTTTCTACTCCTATTATTTAATCATGCGCCATTAGATGACATATTGAAGCTACATTAGAGATTTAGAGTGGAACAAATGGCTTACCGCAAACTCAATCCAAGGTAGAGTTCGGTGCACAAAGTAAACATGTAAACATTTGTGCTCTCAATTCATGTAATTATTATTTAACCGAGCAACTATAATCAACACATCCTATTAAGTTCATAGTCCACAAAAAGACACTAACTATAAGGAGGATAACTAGTTTATGTTGCTCACCATAAAAAGATTTACCTATTTTTCTTAAAACGACCCCAAAAAGTGCCCGAAAATATACCTCAGAAGTGCCCGGAATCGTAATTTTCATACACCGCAAAATCTATGCACGATATCAAAAAACTGACTTCATATTCTTGTTTAGGGGGTCAAATTGAGTTGGGGATAGGTCTAACCCCGATTTAAGAGCAACTGTAGAAAAATTTGAAAATCACAAAAATGCGATTTCCAGAGACGATCCGTTCCCCTAGCGCGACGCGCCAAGGGCGCTCTTCTGTGTATTTTTGTGGCAAGTTTTTTATCTAGATCCAAGGCTTTTGGGTCTTGGGCCTAAGTGTCCTTATGCATGAAAATTTCTATACTTATCCTTATTTCACCCTCATATCATTCAAGACATTCCCAAATACACTCCCAAACACTTAGAAAATATTTCACCTCCTAAATACAAGTCTCAAACTCATCCGGATTCTAAGGCTCTCAATCAAGCTTCAAGTCCCTATCTCCCATCTTCATCAAGTTATTCTACCAAGTAAGGTGTGTGAGTTTCTTTCATGGGTTCCATCCACCCATGATACCCAAGCTCTCTTTTACTCAAAATTGCATGATTTTAAAGTTAACTTATTCATGGCTCTTATCTATTATGAATTTCACTACACACTATGTTGGAGTTTATGAAATTGTGACTATTTTAATATGTTTTGAGCTATGAAGCAAAGATCTATTGAGAGATTAGATTAAGGGTTTTAATATATATTGCTTCAGGGTCTTACCAAGTATCTACTGATAGTTTTACATCGAATTTTCTAGCATGATTTTCACTCTTGAATTGCATGATTTTACACTAGCACTACACACCCGCCAAGTGTTTGATAAAATATTCAGATTATGACTTCTTGAGGAATTGAAGGTCCAATGCATGTCTTATGAGTTGAATGACTTTATGATGATGAAAGGAATGTATTGCATATGATGATGATGAAAGGAATGTATGTATATGATGATGATGGAAGGAAGGAATGTATTTATATTATCTCTATAGTGTTGGGGATGACCAAGCCTTGAGAGGTTGTAGGCCTAGGGTAACCTTGTTGAGGATTTGTACCCATCAACCTTGTTGGGTGTTTGTACACCATCAACCTCATAAAGGGGTTTGTACCTCATGCGCCTCTCCAAGGAGGTGTACGCCTTGGATTTCCCTAAGAATGGTAACTCCTTACACTTGTATTATGATCTATATAAGCATAATCTTACTTCAAGTATCATTCATACATGTCATATTGATATAAGCTTATTCATTGCCTATGTTATGCATTTTGTTTATGGTGCTTATTACTTGTTGCACTGCATCCTACATACTCAGTACATTCGAACGTACTAATGCATACTTTATGCCTACATGATGTCACCATGTAGGAACCGGAGCACCGCTTGGTCATCCTCCTCCTCCACGTGGCTAGTACGATTGTCTCTCAAGCTTGTTGGTGAGTCCTCCATTCCGAGGACGTTGCTTACGCTCTCTTGCTATGTACTAAGACTATCTTTCTTTTATGTTATGTATTGACTATGAGGGTGAGCCCAGTTGCTTGTCGTGGCCCCGCTCTTATGTATGTATTATAGGTGTTGTTAGAAATGTTATGTATCTATGCTATGAGCCTTGACTCTCTTGTTCTTGATGTCTTTGATATGAAAGTGTTCCCGCAGCCCCAGTTACCCTAATTTACTATCTCTTGTTGTGTTTTATTGCTTTCGCGACCAAGGATGGGTAATAATATGTTAAGAGGCTTGCTTGGGGTCCCTTTGGATTCCCATGCGCCTATCACATCTAGGCCCTAGGCTTAGATCGTGAAAAGCTTGGTATCGAACCACTAGCTTGTTAGATCCATGAGTCCAACACACTGCATCCATTAGAGTCTTATTCATGGTTGTGTTGTGCACCACAAGTATGAGTAGGAGGCTATGAGGCATTTTAGGAAATATTTCCCTTTTTCATGCTCTAAGTCGTGCTATAGAGTTGAAGTAAGGTTATTCCCCCCCCCCCTAACGATTGTTCTTTGCTATACTAGATCATGCCTAACACAAGAGGAAGAAGAGCCCGCACACCCGAGGAGCAACCGGCTAATGGGGAGCTCCGAGATGCTCTCACTTTGCTTGCATAAGTTGTGGCTAACCAAGCAAACCAAGGAGCCCAAGTCCCTCATGCTCCTACATCGGCTTCTCGGGTGAGAGATTTCATGAGGATGAATCCCTCAAAATTCTATGGGTCAACGGTAAATGAGGACCCTCAAGAATTCATTGATAAGGTCTACAAGGTATTGCATATTGATGTGCTGTCAAAATACAGCACATTTGGTGCCTGAAATAAGGGATTTTGTGAGTTCTTAAAGCGACTTTTTAGTGTTTTGATGTGTTTTTGTGTTATTTTGCAGAAAAGCTAGGTTGGCATGATTTTTGAAAACAAGTTACAGATTTTACTGAAGCATAGGCCTTAACAGCCCACCTATAAGTCGTAGCTCACCCTATGAGTCATAGGTGATGTCGTAGGAAGAATCAAAGACCAAAATTCAGAAATATGCTAAGTGGAGGTCACCCCTATGAGGCCATCATACGAATCGTAAGTCGCACTAGGACTCATATAGGTGGACTCGTAGCAAGAATTAGAGAGCCAAGATGTGGGACCAAAAACTGAAGACCAAGACTATGAGACCAACATACAAGTCATAGCTCAAGCAACGACTCGTACCTATGGGTCGTACTAGTTTAGTCCAAGATGCCAAGAACCTGATGAGAGACCTCGAATACGACTCGTAGGTCATCCTACGAGTCATACCTGCGTAACTTATCATCCGTCAGCTGTCTTTTCTGTGCAAATTCTAGGGTTGTTTTGTAAATACTATATATAGTTTAAGTTAGACTTTTAGAAGGAGTTCGACTAGTAGACTATTGAGAATTACATTTTGAAGCTTTTCTTAGTTTTTTAGAGTAGATTATTGTTCTCTCTTGGAAAACCCATTTTGGGGATTGCAAACCTTGCCTTGTACTCATTGTTGATCAATCAAGCTTGTGGGTTTGCAATTTGTTGTGCCAATTTTCTTCATTGGTATTGGTAAAGCTCTTAACTATGTCTATTATTTGCATTCTTGTATGTTTTGCCTTAGCCATAAGTAGCTAAGCACCCACAACTTGGGGTTGTGGGAACTATGGGTAGTTGACATTGACATGACCTAGGTTTCTTACATTTCTATGATTGGGGTTTTTCATGTATTATCTATTTTCCTTCATTATTATTATTATTTGGTGGTTGCCAACACCAAAACCCCACCTACTATCACGATCCCGACCAAGGTAGTGACGAATAGGAAAAGGGAAATAGATGACAAAATTCGATTGATGTGTTCTCGTCTAATCAACTGAGATTGACCAAGGGGAGGTTGACTGGGACAGTAGGAAACGGTTAGTTAGCACGCCATGGTTGCCGACCAAGCGCCATTGTGAAATTCGACCTTCACCTTCACAAGAGGGATGGAAGAACCTCAGTTACCATCCTGCATGCAAATCACCAATTGTTATCTAGGGTAATCGAGTCGATGAACCATGGGGAACACAATTCCCAAGTTGTCCCTAAAATTAAGTGTTTCCTCGCGTAATAGTTAGTGGTTTTTTATTTTGTTTTTGAAATACAAACCCCCTCCCCCCATTTAGAGATTGTAGTCATAAATACTACAAATGATTAGTGGTAAAAATCTTGTAATCAAGCCCTATATTCCCTGTGGATTCAATCCTAACCTTGGTTAGGTTAACTACTGACAACAATCGCTTTCTTATTGGAGCGTGAACATCATCAGAAATTATTGCGCCATTGCCAGGAATACGACTAGGTTTTGATTTGATTTCACTATTAGTTAGTTCAAGTGTTGATTTCTAGAGTCTCCTGTATTTTACTTTTTCTGTTTGTTTTTGTTAGCTGATTTTAGATGCAGGTTGGCTGGCACTATGACTGAGCAAAAGTTCTAATTGCAAATGACTTGTTGGAAACTTTGCAGAGGCGTGCTCTATTTTATGGGAAAGAGTCTGAAGATCCCCAAATCCATCTATAGAATTTCACTCAAACGTTAAGGGGGGTCCTTGGGACAAGACATCCTGCTTGGGAGGTCATGGCTCTTCAGGTTTTCCCCAGGACTCTCTGAGTGAAGCTGCAGAGTGGTGGTCAATTCTCCCACCCGATGTTTTCTCTAACTGGGGGAAGTACAGAGAGTCTTCCTCATGAATTTATATAGAGAGTCCAACAAGCGGAAGTTATAGAACAACATCTGTAATTTCAAAAGAATGCCAGGAAAACCTTTGGTAGTGGCCTAGAAAATATACAAGCAGTGTTTGGCTGCAAAATCAAAACCATGGTCTGATTGATGATGAATTGGTGGCTAGCTTCTACCGAGCAAGATGACACATTGTTCAGAGGGTACTATTGGGAGTTCGTAAGATGTTCATTTGTTGAGATCACTGAGATTATGGATAAGTTATCTGAGTTTCCCAAGTCTACCAATCCCTTCAAGGGCATGCCATACCAACTACTAGTACATCTACGGGAGCCTCTAGTAAATCCAAAAGCGAAAATGTTGCACATTGGATGAGGTTACCACACTAGCTTTATATTACTGATAAACTGACTCGAATCAAGCATGTGCTTGAGCAAATTCTGATTAAGGTGAATGAACAAGATGACATCATCCGGGAGATAAAGTTTGATGTCCTCAATTTAACTACAAAGTGGAACAACAAACTATATCAATGCAAAGTCTTGGTGATAGGATGGAGTAGCTTGCTGATCAACTAGGTGTAGTATAAGATGAACAAAGGAATAGTAGAAGGAGCAGAGATGGAACTCACAGAGATGTCTGATTATTCGTCATGGCATAGTCGAGCCACGACGTTAAACAAGATGTTTCTTGGGAGGCAACCCAAGCATCTCTTGTGTGTTGATTTATTTTGAGACATTTTATCATAGTTGACTTGTTGGTTGGTAACTTTATATTGTGTTTTGATTGTTGAGACTTTGAACCAGTTATAGCAATTAGCATTTTGGTTTATTTTAAGTAATAGGTTACAGGTACAAACCAAGAATTGAAGAATGGAAAAATTATGCTTGGCTGCAGCTTCTGCGAGCAGGCCTACGAATCATAGTGAATGTCACAACTTGTTGTCATGCCTCGTAGAAGGAAACGGTAGTACCAAAAGCTGACACACACTACAAGCGAACCTTACGATTCGTAGAGTCCTCTACGAGTCGTAAGTGGGGTTTGTAGTGCTCAGGTATGAAGTCGTAATTTTGCTGAGTGTTGGATCTGCTAGGAGATCAGGACCTACGAGTCGTATGACTTCATACGACTCGCAGTCAGAATCTCATAAGACCAATATGCAGAATTTCAAAGGGCAAACTATTTTGAATACTAAGATACCAACATCGCTTGGCTCTTCATGTATCTTCATGAAGCGTCCCCTTTCAGCTTATAACACCCCCTTCACTCCCTTTCACTATTTCATTCATCTTCATATCTTTCACCCACTAAAACTGCCCAGCAAGTGAATTCTGCATCAAGAACTATTCTGTGTTTTCTTCTCATCATTCATTCACACATTCATCTGGTAAGTTCTTGCATTAAATTTGGTTTATCTCAGAAAGATCCTTGTCTTATGGATGATTGAATGAAGGCCTCAAGATCATGATTAGTATAACCATGAAAAAGTGCTTGTGATAGTAAGAAAAATATGGTATACAGTTGTTTATGTCTTTATAAAAGGTCGAGTCTTAAATCCTGTCCTTGTTTGGTGAATTTGATATCTAATACTATGATCATGTGCTTTTGTTGCATATTTATGGATCATAATGAAGATCACGTGGGACTGAAATTGTTGGGTTGAGGGGTGTTGTAGTTTTATTGTTGGTATGCGTGGATGTTGATAATTTTAGAGAAATTATGAACTGTTAAGGAGAAACTCATGCTTTGTTTTGATACTTTTGGTAATGAAGGGTACCTATGTTTACTACTGTATCGCCTATGCCTTTGTGGTTATAACCTCTGATGCCTTCTTGATTTGTTGTTAGTCTTTGTGAAAAGGTTAGGGACACCCGACGATCTCTTTGTTTTCTGCTACGAAGACCCACTACGAGTCGTAGGTCTCTCTACAAGTCATAGTGGTCCTTCGAAGAAGGCATAAGACATCCATGGTGCCTTAACCCTTTCGATGCGAGATTCGCCTATGACTTGTAGCACTTGGTATGAGTCGTAATGGTGGTCTCATGGCCCAGATCTGAATTCTCAAAATGCCTCTAAATGATATACGAGTCAATATTATGATTTGTAGGTAACCCTACGTGTCATACCTACACCTCATATCTGCAGCCCTGAACCTGGTTCAGTCTTTTTACTTAAGATATTTTATTGTTAGTTGTTTGATTGTTTTATGTGTTATCTTGCTGGTATAAGACATCATGGTACTCATGCTTTGGTTGGTAATAGTTTTGCAGAGACAATGTCTCTCCAAGGATGAAGAGTTGTTGCCCCATCCCCAGAACACCAACTGAGAGATGAGTCCACCGAGGATGAGCAATCAATTGAAGAGATGAATGTGCACCTTGACCCTGAGGATAACGTGCCCATAACACGATCATAATCAATCAGAGTACCGAGGGAAGTGGATAGCTCCTCTTAGTCTAATGAGGAGGATGTAGAAGATAGGTCATACGATGATGACTCCACTTCTGACTCTGGTTCTATTGAAGTGTCTCAGGCTCACCCAAAAGAGACTACTCCTCCACAGCCAACTGATTCTGCTTACACCGTCACCTCCACCGATCCAAAAAACACAAGATGGTGTGTTCCTAGAATGAAAGGGATCTATGATAAGGGACCGGAACTTAAGAGTCAAGGGAGGGCGGTGCTAAGATTTCATGAGGAGGCAACGTTGAAAGACTCAGGGTTGAAAAGTGTACCAGATTTAGAAGCTGATATTGACCACCATGGGTTAGGATGGTTATCACAAGTAATGGGGAAGTACGCCCCCTACTAGTCTGAGAATTTTATGTCTCTTACTATGCTACCATAGTTGGCAACCTTCCATGGCTCATGAAGCCCATTAATGCACCACGATTGAGCGAAGTCATGGTCAGGGGTGAGATTGTCGACATCTCAGTAGAGACTATTCAAAGGGTGCAATTCTGACCTAATTACAGAGCCCCACACTCCATAATAGAATGACCATAGGATGGCAGACATGAGGAAAGCAGTTAATCAGAATGATGTTGGGCTAAAAATGGAGTTATTGGGGTATATAGCGGGCCAAATTTGCGAGGAAGGTGTTGAGCCGATATGGGTTACAGACCATGCCAAGCATATTATGAAGGCCTGTCTCTCATTTAGGGCAAAGGTTTTGGTGGTCTATTATCCGAATGCGCATTAAGCCCATATTCATGGATAATGTGATCACATTAGAGAGGGTTGTGTTGTTGACGAGCATCTTGGTAGGGTATGAAACTTATTGGGGTCACGTCTTGGCAGAACAGATCCACGAGTCAGCGGTCCGCACTCATCAAGCATTGCCATTCCCCATTCTGATTCATAAATTATGCAAGAAAGCTGGTGTGATGGTTTCTCTCCACTTAGACCCTCATGTAGAGGCTTTGCATATGATGGACCCAAGTCTAATCAAGGCTGACGAAAACCCAATATCCCTACAAAGAGCTATCCCACCTCCTATACCAGAGCCATTCCTGGTAGGGCCTCAGATTCCAAGTCCACCTCCAGCTACTACCGGTACTACTCCGGCTTTCGCAAAGCCTACACTAGCTGCCGAGATTGAGTCTACACCATTCTCTAGCACTCCAGCACTAGCAGCATCTACTTTACAGGTTGACCCTCTTTTCTCTGTTATTGCATTTCAAGCCTTATTATGCATGGTGTTGTAGCAGAGGGCAGGCTACGGGAGATGTCAGCACAAGTCCAGTTATTGAATGATAGACTATTTGGGACTCCGAGGAGCAGATGAGGGCATCTGCCCAAGATTTAGTTGATGATAGAGTCCGAGCGGTGGATACCTGGGTCGATGCATTTGAGGCTAGAGTCCACAAGAGGCTTGAGGGAGCAAGGCCTACCGACGTGAGTGCAGTTACTAAGGAGTTGGCCAAGTTCAAGGCCGACTTGTTACAGATATTGGAAGCCCCTGTTCTAGCCACAGAGGTAGCATTGGTAGATGATAAGGTATTTGACTGGATCACCGACCGTCCAAACACCTTTGGGAAGAGGCCCCTTGATCAGAGTGATGACCCAGAGCCGACCGCGAAGAAGCCAAGGCAGGAGAAGGAGTCCATACCTGAGGATGTGGTGCAGGAGTCGCTTTTGTTAGCAGCTATTCAGAGAGAGCGAGCACAACACACCCACCTAGAGAGGGTACTTTCGGTACAACTACAGAGGAGAGGTAGCCCCAGGACTGCACAGATCAGCCCGAGAATGGTGCTTGATGCACCATGATGTTTGACCCCTTTTGACCCCAGCTCTTACGTTATTTTATGGATATTAAGTCCTTGTGTTAGACAATATTAGTTCTCCATTAGTTTTTGGATGTTTTTGTTGGATAACGTTCTTACGTTTGGTTTTGGATATTATTTTTGTTTATTATTACTTTTTAATGTTTATATATCTATGTTATGTTTTCATTTTCTCATCTTAAGTTTGTGTTTTTACTTTGAGGACAAAGTATCACATTTTGGTGGGGTGGCGGAAGTTATAGATTAAGGTGAAGTCAGAGTAGCCTCAAGTCCATAACTTCCCTTATTTTAGATCCCAAGGTTTTTTTGTCGTGCTTCTTTTTCCTTGTGGATGTTTACTTTTCTGTTGAACTGGCTTTTTTAGGTAGTGTAGATAATGGGTAAATCCATAGTAGTGTTATCTATTGGCATATACATAATTTTTCGATGTGTTTTTAATGTTTTGATGAAAAATTGGGTACCCTCAAAATTTTTGAGGTTGTGATTATTGATGCATTCATACATTATTGAGTATCTCGCAATATTTGTTCTGATATTGTGAAGGATAGTTGAGACTGAAAGCATGACCTGTGAGTCTATACTTGATTATAGATGCAATTTTCATGTGTGTTGTGAGCTTATTTTGCTCCATTCATGCATCTTGTATGGACCCTGAACTTACCTTGTTACTCTAAAGTTGGTTTGGTGATGTGGTGGATATGGAAAGGATCTCAGACATTTATTCTTTGAATGAAACCACTTTTAGCCTAAATGACCCAGCAGATGAGTGAGTGAATCCCTTGTTCCAAACTTTTGAGCTTATCATGTACTCATTCTTTCTTGATACCTTGCTAGCTTAACCTTGTTTGATGAAATGCCTTGGTATTGGCCTTAGTCTATCCTTGAACATGTGAATCTTGATTGAGGCTAAAGGCTTAAGTTGAGGGTGGCTGCAGTTATTGGCCCTGGTTTGAGGCATAGATATTATATACTTCACCTAAGGCTAAAAGCCTAAGTTGAGGGTGACCCTTATTGTGGTAAAGTAATAATAATAAGGTAGTTAGTTGGGAAATCAAGAAAGAAATGAAAAGGCATGAATCGAGTGAAGAAAAAGAAAAGAAAAGTGCCTTGAGTTGAGAAAAAATAGCAAAAATGAGTCTAAAATCGAGGTACAATTGAAAAAGAGAAAGAAAGCACTCGAGAAAAGTTCAAAACGGGAGAATAAAAGTGGAGTGATTAAAAATGGGTTGGATTATGAAAGCAAAAAGTGTTGGTAAACATGGTTCAAGGATAGCTTTTAGTCACTACTTGCACAAAATACCATACAAAAGCACCTTGAACCTATGTTACAAGCCTATAAGTCCTAAAGTGATCCAACCCCACTTTATCACCAAGCCAGAAGATGAGTATAGAGGCAATCCTATGGTGTTAGTCAGTATACATTGAATTTCAATTGTGAGAGTGAGAATGCTTCCCCAGTCCCTGAATTCCATATGCTTTTGAGTGAGTGTGAGGGACTTCTTTCCAGTGAGAGCATTTGCACTACTTAAGTAGCATATGACTATACAAGCGATTGTGGACAGTTGATGCTCCTTAGCTTGTCATAGTTGGATTGTCAGGTTTCTCATTATGTTCTTGTTTGCATAATAACTTTGCAATCCTATTTTGAAAATAGTAGTTGGGTATCCAAATCAAAGGAGCTGTTGTATATGCCATTAGTATAGCTGCTATTTATTTCTCTTTGTCTGCCTAGATTGAGTCGTCGCTTGAGGACAAGCAAAATTTCTAAGTTGAGGGTGTTGAGGTGCTATCAAAATACAGCACATTTGGTACCTGAAACAAGGGATTTTGTGAGTTCTTAAAGAAACTTTTTAGTGTTTTGATGTGTTTTTGTGTGAATTTTGTAGAAAAGTTAGGTTAGCATGATTTTGAAGAAAAGTTAAAGATTTTTCTAAAGCATAGGCCTTACGAGCCCACCTACGACTCGTAGCTCACCCTATGAGTCGTACAGTGATGTCGTAGCAAGAACCAGAGACCAAAATTCAAAAATCTGCTAAATGGAGGTCACCCCTATAAGGCCATCATACGAGTCGTAAGTCACACTACTACTCATATAGGTGGACTCGTAGCAAGAATCAGAGAGCCAAGATGCTAGACCAAAAACTGAAGACCAAGACTACGAGACCAACATATGAGTCGTAGCTCAAGCAATGACTCGTACCTATTGGTCGTACCAATTTAGTCCAAGATGCCAAGAACCTGATTGTCACGCCCCAAGTCCCCGTAGGGCGGACCGGCACCCGTTACCGTTAAGGCTTCGGGAGAACCAACCTATAAC
>JAPFFP010000098.1:6951302-6972387 GCA_026153255.1 Solanum medicagineum
TTGGGTTATCGGGTTAGTAGTTGTCTGAGTGCCTAACCGGCACTAGTCACGGCCCCTGGGGTGAGGTCGTGACAAAAGTGATTACTTTTCAAGTTTTTAGAGTATGTAGTTGTTATCTTGCCAAAAATAGGAATCATACAAGAATGTTGGGAATAAGACTCTTATATGTTGGTGTTAGAATTTCTATATGGTAGTGTTAGGACTCTTAATATTATTTACTTTGCCAAAAATAATGGCACGAAGTGTTAAGACACTACTGTTGTTTATTTTATAAAAATAGTTAATTTTAAATTATTTAGGATACAATTTATTTATTAACACTAAATACTCCATAATTATCATGATTAGTCATGTTTAACTAAAATAATAGTAGGAAATCAATTAAAAAAGTGCAAATCACGTGATCTATTAATACTTTAATTAGTGATTTTCTCTTATCATAAAACATAGATTAAAAGAAAAAAAATAACAAACTAACTTCTGCAACTTTTTACCAAGCACATCTTTGTTTAGACGTCTAAAATCTCCTTAATTTCGAAAAGGTAGAGTTCATCAATTATGCCATGAATGTCGCATAATACACTAAAATCACGTTATTATAAAATAAAATGATATAGATAGATAAAAACAAAATACTACAACATGAAAAAAATTTAAACAACGTGAGATGTATAGAGGTAAAAATTTTAAAACAAAACTACAAATTATATGTAAAATAACAATATAATCTTATTCAATTATTTATTTATTCATATAGGTCCTATATATAGAGATCCTATCACTAATTAGAACCCATGGTAAATTAGGATTTTCCTTAGCGACGACAGGGTTTCTTGATTCAAATAAGGAAGAAATAGAAGTCTATCAAATAAAGAAGATTTAGGAGTACTTATTTTATCGCTTCTTTCCATATATTTTAGAAGTAAATATTATAAATATAATTAAATAATAATTTAAAGAAAATTGGTCAAAAGATGATTTTATCTTAAGAGAAATCTTTTAATGAAGGGCAAAAATTTGAAAACAAAATTAATCCAAGGCCAACTAACGAAAATTAACTAATAACGGAAATTTATTAGACTCAACTAACTAATATAAGACCATAATATAATTTGAATGAAACAAGTTAAGCTGTCATAATAATCAATGTTATTTTTTTTAAATTCAAAAAGTGAAAAAGAAAGGGGAAATAATATGAAACAAACAAAGTGAGTATGTAATATAAGCAAACCTGAGAATCAAATTGAAGTTCGGGAGAAGGCATGAATAAGAATATGCAAGCCGAATTATTGATTGTTGAACGATTGATGAATCAAAAGTTCAAATTGAAATGTTTTTATAGAAGTAGAGACATCATAAATCAAAAAGGAAATAGAATAATATTTTATTATAGTTAGGATTCATGGTGAAATTAGAAGAATTTTTATTGAAATATGGTATACTATTTTCAAACAATTAATAAGTTTTCCCCTTTTAAAAAAACCTTTATTTAAAATTATGTTCTGCTATTAAAAAATTACTTTTTTAAAAGAAAATATTATTATTTGGAAAAAATCAATCGCCATTTTTCCTCTTATAAAAATAAAACGTTTTTATACCAAACTTTTCCCCTTAAAAAAATTTAAAAAAATTTTTTTTATACCAAACCATTAAAACGCTTTCTTTTTCCCTACAAATAAACATTTTCCCTTTTCCCTTTAAAATAAGGAAAACATTTTTTTTAACCAAATTTGGTTTCACGTTTGCCCTTAAAAAAGAAAGAGATTTTTTTTTGGTGATTATTATTTCAAATTCCATTAATACTCTTTCCCTTTTTCCTTAAAAAACTTTTTTGTTAGTAATTATTATTTGGAAAAAAAATTTGGACTATTTTAATTGAAAAAGGATTCTTTGCGTAGGTATTTCATTATAATAAGAAAATCTTCTACATTAAGTTTTTGTTATATTTAATATTATTAAAATAGTTTTAAAATATGGTCAAAAGACGATTATGTCTAAAGAGGAATCTTTTAATGAAGGACAAAAAGTTTAAACAATATTAGTAAGGGCCTTCACACTTTTAATATAGTATAAATAGATAGATAGATTATAAATTGATTATTTCATTGTTTTCATTTATGTGAATGATTCAGAATACAAAAATCACTCAACTTACACTATTTCAAATTCTTTAAAAAATTAGGCATAATTTTGTAGGCCTCCTTTGAGGTATGGACTTATAACACATATTTCTCGTCGTTATGGATATTACACTAATCTCTCTTTTTTGTTATTTATTGTAACAAAATTATTCTTTCTAGTTCATAAAAATTAAATTTTTTGTGTATTTTTTCAATGTTCAAACTAAGTTAAAATTGTTCATTGCTTAAGGGTATTGATAAAATTTTGTAATTTTTGTTCTTTATTTATATTTTTCGGTGATAAGTGTTAGAATATACTATTAACCATGCGTTTAGATATAGTATTATTTATTGAATAATTGTTTATTTATTTATTCAATTCAATGAAGTGTTACATTAAACAGATTAATTTGTCATATATGTGTCCTTAACTTATATAGTAGATGATTTGGTGTATAGAGTTTGAGCTTATACACAGAAGATCAAATCATCAGTTCTTATAAGTTAAAATTATAGTTCACAGTCTAGATGGAAATTTGGACAAATTATAGTTCACAGTCTAGACGGAAATTTGGACAAACCATTGGGAAGATTGTAACATGATATTATATGTAATTTTATCTTGATTATGAGAATGGTATAGTTCTAACTTCTCGTGCTAGTATATTTTGTATGTATTGAACGGGACCAAGTAGAGATGGATGTTTTGGACTGACTGATAAAAACATATTCTCTAAACTATTAAATATAATTATATTCTTAATCATGATATAACAATTATGAGCTGTATATATTACTTATCATTTTGATTTATTAAAAGGTGAGATTCTGAGATGGGTCGATATGTCTGGTAACTTGGATGATAATAATATATATTGGTGAAATAATTAGTTAGTTGATGGAATTCATATCTAAATAGAGATTGAGGATACACCTTTGATGAGAAGCTTATAAGTTTTCATGTGTAAACCCGGCCGGTAGATTTATGAATCATTTTGATTTATTAAAAGGTTAGATTCTGAGATGGGTCAATATGCCTGGTAAGTTGGATGATAATAATATATATTGGTGAAATGATTAGTTAGTTGATGGAACTCATGTCTAAATAGAGATTGAGGATACACCTTTGATGAGAAGCTTATAAGTTTTCATGTGCAAACCCGGCTGGTAGATTTATGAATTTGATACATGAAATAAGTTAAGTATTGATCTAAAGGAAATTAATCATTAAATCAAATTTGTCAGTAATTTAATTTATTGATTAGTATCTGTAGTCTTAACGTGGGAAATTACATAAGTGTTTAATGGGGAATTTTGAAATATAAATAGAGGAGTGCAATTACGAATTTTTAGTGGAATAATTTGTAATTTATTATGGTAAGAATAATTCAGATTAAAAAAGAATTATTTCCATAACAGGAGTAATAAATTCTGTGCTCCCTATAGTGCCCATATTTAACTGGAACTAGGAATCTTATTTTAATAAAAGAAGGTTTCTTGTATTTCAGGAAAAGGATTTTCTTCTTACTTTTGGATTGGGAAAGGTCCTCTATAAACAGGGGTTCTCCTAAAAAGAATTAGTATTCTATACTAGGGGTTCTCCTAACCTAGAAAATTGACTAAATTGACTAGAGAAAGAAAGAGAAAAAGAATTAGTATTCTATCCCATATTTGCCATACCATACTTGCCCACCCAAGTATTGAGAGAGATGCCCACCCAAGTATTGAGAGAGTTCGATCGTTAATTTGGGATCGTTAATTTGGGATCACTGTAGAAGACTGTGGATTCAAGATATCTGCATACTCTTCAAGAAGTATTTCTTGAATTGATTTTCAAGATATCTGCACACTCTTCAAGAAGTATTTCTTGAATTGATTTTCTGTATACCTTGTACGTAATACATGTTTGTGATTGTTATCTATTATTCATGTAAGCTATAAGGACCTGTGAATGCTTCCGCTGTGTACTATTTTCCAACAATAAGTTCTAAAGAGTTAAATAGTCATATTTGTGATTTTATGTTGAATTATCCAAGAATAGTTTGAGAATAACAAAAAAGACAAAAGTGAAAAGTCATGTTCAATTATATCCTAAATTTTTCGTCTTAACGAGTATACATTGCCTCAAAAATTTAATCAATATGGACCAAAGGGAGTATTCCCCTTACCAACAATAGTTATCCACTACCGATTTGACACAAGAATTAAGAAGCTCTAAATTATAGAGACAATGTTATCAAATCACTCATTAAATATAATAAGTACAACATCTGAAGAATATAATAAAAAGTGACTATAATTAATAATAAGAATAAATTAAAATTAAATATAAAATTATTTCTAAATTTTATAAATTAAATAAATATTATTAATTATTTATTTTTAATATAATTAACAACTATTTGGACAGAGGTAATATTATTTTGCACACCAAAACATAATAAATGCCTAGAATATTTTAAAGTCAATTTCGTTGGCTACTTAGTCTACACATTTTAGAAGGACCTTCGTCCAAATCATTCTTCCAGCGGTTACTATTTTCAATTATCAGAAATTTAATATTTAAAATAATAGTCAATACTTTAAGCCGGCACTTCTCACCTCTACTGAATACAACTGCTATTTGTTTCAAGGAGTGTTTGATAGGATGTATTAAAGTAAATAATTTATGAATTATCTATTAGTATAAAGTATTATTATATTTGATAAAAAATTAGATTTATGTATTAATTAAATCATGGATTAATTAATATCATATATATGATATTAATTAATATCTTCCATTTGATGATATTAGTTAATTTTTTAGATTTAATACTATGGGATTATATATAAAGATAAAAATGTTCCTCAAATTCTTTTATACTTTTTTTTATTTTCTTTATTTTATATTTTATATTTATAGTTTTTGTACTAGTAAATTTATTTAAATAAATTATTGTACAAAATTTATTTATTTGCGGGTTCATATTTTCATAATATAAAATAAATAATTTTATCATATCAAATTTTTAAATTTTATTTATTTGTGGTTTCATATTTATATAATAGACAAAAATTATTTTGTCATGTCAATTTTTTTAATAATTAATTCAATTGAGTGAGTTTATTGATACAAAACAAAGTCCCCATGATGTTACATATAATCTCAAAGTTGACTGGCCTAAGATATAAACACTATATTAAAACTACAACTTCCAAATTTTTATGTGTAAAAATAGATTGTCTATTTTGCAATTGTTTACCATCTTTTCTATTTTAATAATAGATGATCTATCTTTATTAAATTAAAGATTGACATTTTATTAGTGATTAATTTATTAAGATTACATATTTATTCTCAAATAATTCAAGTGACAAAATAGTAAACATAATGACAAAATTTTTATTCTCCTAACTAGTTAGAAGTCACAAAAAAATGATCTACTCTGATCTAATTACATGAAATAAAAAATCTCATAATAGTTCAAGGATATAATTGGAAAGGAACTTTTTATAGAATTTTAAACTAAATACAAATTAAATAGAAAGTAATAAACCAAACACGGGATAAAAAATAATCTCAGCATTACTAATCCCTGCATTATTCATTTTTGTACCAAACGACCCCTACGTTCCTAGTCTTTTTATTTTGTTCTATATATGTCTATATCTATATCTACACTATATTAAAAGTATGAAAATCTTTAGAAAAATTGTTTGAACTTTTCGCTCTCATTAAATTTTTTTTCTTTAGATAAAAATTATTTTTCACTATTTTTTTAAAAATTATTATTTAATTATATTTATAATATTAACTTTAAAATATATGGAAAGAAGTGATAAAATTAATAAGGACTTCTAGTCATAGAAAACTCTTAAATCTTCCTTATTTGGTAAACTTCTACTTCTTATTTGAATCAAGAAGATGCCGAAAATTTCTAATTTATCATGAGTTCTAATTAGTGATAGAATCTCTCTATATAAGATCTTTATAAATAAATAATTTATCAAAATTAGTGAATAATTTATTTTTTTATAAGTTTATAATTAAATTTATTTTTTTATAATATTTGTTATAAAACAAAAGAGACGTTTTTTCGCCAGGTGCAAAGCGACTATTTTATATTAGAAGTATGAAGGTTCTCAAATGTATGATTGATTTTTTGATTATTTATTAAAAACCTTTATAATAAATAAAATTTCTATTTTTTTTAAACTCTTGTCAGTTTCTACTTATAATATTTTAAATTAAAGAATTTTAAAATATATAGTAAAATGAAAAATATTATTGATAAGCCAGTATTTAAAAATAAGATTTGGTGTAAACCTAATACTGGATTTAAGATGATCTTTAAATAATTAATCAACTGGGCATGATAATCATATTCTTTAGGTAATTAATTAACTAACCATTTTATTTTCTTATCCTCCTTTGCATCATGAATAAAAAAAATTTCGTTGAATTTTCAATTCCTTGCACGAGTGTGGAAAATTTCAAATGAAAGCTACTTCATCAAGAAATTCCTCACCTTGAAACTTTGAATTGACTGCCGCTTTATATGTATAAAAAAGATAATCGACAAATGAAAGAGAGAGAATAGAGGAAAGTCAAGAAAAGACTGCTGATTTATATTATCAAATTATTAATCACTTCAAGTTGACGCACAACTTCTTTGACTTTCAAGAAAAGACTACTGCTTTGTATTAAAAGAAATTAGATATTGTTATTTTTCTCTCTTAATTTATGTAATATAGGAAAAATATAAAAAGTTAATTAAATTTTGATATGTTATTACTATTGCAGATTAACGTATAATTTTAAATAATTTTTTAAATAATATATGTTACTCTTCTTATCCTAATTTATGGCTAAAATTTAGGAAGTCAAAATTTTAAAAACTTTTTATATTAATATTTTAAGTTATTAATTCCTCTAATTTATAACTTTTTATTTATTTTTAAAATATTTTAAGTTCTCAATTATCATAATTTATGATATTTTTTATACTCTTATGTAACGTATTTTTTTAAAACTACTTTAAATGACTAATTATTAAATATACATAATTCGATAATATTAACACAAATAAATTAAAATGGAATAACCATTGAGAAACTACAAACATACCCTCAAACTGCTTAAGCAAGCACGTCACCTACTACCTGGTTGAGCAACTAAGAAAAACAAAATAGGGATGATGAAGTAGGTAGCTGAAATAGCCCAACTGCTGCTTCTATAAGAGAATAATTTTTATAAATTTTGAATACATGACTCACAAATTTTACTGGACCGATTAAAGGTCGAGTGGATTGACAAACGCTTACTCGACGGATGATTGAATTGTAATTAAGTGCTTAACAGACAGTTGTTTATTGATATGTCTATTTTCGCTGTTGCAATTATAAATTTATAATATTGTCCCTAATGGATTATTTTTCTTAAAGATATTATCGATTAACATGTCTATTTTAGCTGCTTGATTTTATTACATCGTTACTATTAATTATTTCATCAACCGTTTCAACTATGAGTTTATAATATTACCCAGAATAATTCATATTTTTAAAGGCAACTGCCGATTGACATGCCTTCTTCAGCTGGTTAATTTAATAATATTACCTACAATCAATAGAAGCAATAAACAGGATCAAAATTTTTACATAATCATAATGCTGTCATGCCCCGAGAGGGTATTCTGGGCGTAACTGGCACTCACAGACAATTGCTGGCACTCAGACGAACCACCTGGCCTCATCACACTCATCCAACCACACATCAGCAGAAGACATCAGAATTAGAAATCAATAGTCAGTGGGCTATGCTATCTCATCACATCTAGGTCAGAAATAAAGGCCATTGGCCATAAGACTAGTCATTAACGTCCATCACATAAAAAAGAATTAAAAGTACTCAATGAAAAATAAAAGGGGAAAAGAACCTTGACACCAATCCATCATCTCTCTACGTCTATGAAGCCTCTATGTCTATGATCTAGAAAGGTATTATGACAGACCATGGCTACCACCACTCAAGAAATAACTCAAACACATGAAAGAACGAAACAACCTCCGAATGCAGGGGAGGACTCACTACTCTTTGGAATCAGGGAACTATGAACCTAAATGATTCGCCTGCTGAAGTCCTTTGTCTACTAAATCTGCATCATGAAACGATGCAGCTCCAAATGGGGTTAGTACGTGGAATGTACTGTATGTAAAACGGGCTAAAAGTAAACAGTACAGACAACATAATATGAAGTGACATCAGCTCATCAGTTACTCAATCTCAACTAAGAGTAAGGAGTGGGACAATACCACATCAACATCAATCCAGACTCATACCATCACATCAACATCAGAGTACTATCAATATAGAACTTATGTGGGAGTTTCTCTAATCGAGAACCATCACCTATGAGATGGTGATGATACAACGAAGAGATGTCGTTGCCACATCCGTCCAATACCTTGCCGGGATAGAGGACGAGTCTATCGATGGATCCATAAATCTGTCAAGTCCACTTTTGGGACTAATAAAACATCCGCTCTCACGGTCCAATCCTCTCCTACACTGGCCACGTAGTTAAGGAGTGCGAGTGAGACTCATTCTTACCCATTTTAGTGCTCAATACTCCTCCCATGACTCAAAATGCTTAAAGTCTATCAACATCAGAACGTCTGTACAATCAACCTCTCTCTCAGACAAGGACATCAACTCATCTTGTCATCTATCAACTCAAGGAATTAGGAACTTTTGTAAAAATTCAGGTTCAACCTTTTAAAGACTCTAAGGGTCTTACTCCCAGTCAATTCCATCAACATTATCATCAATGCTTACTCAATTCAAGACCCGAACCACAATAACCAAGCACATTTACATCATCAAGGCTCTAGACATCAACCTCTAGGTTCATTCTTGAAGTCATTAATAAGGAGATCATGTTGGTCTTGTAAAATCATACAAATAATTCACTTAAACAATTAATTCAAGTTATGATGATCATCAATTTAAGAATATATATGCAATATAAAAATAGTTCTCAGTAAAACATTCAAGAATTTTACAGACAAAACCCATCACCTTCAACTAGCAACCTACTACACTCAATGGGGCACATGAGAGAATAATCCCATACTTTGGGTAGCCTTTACATACCTGGATGAAGATTATCTTAATCTTCTTCAAGAACTTGACCCTCAACCTGGAAATCCTCAAGCATTTCTTGTTTTCTCTCTCAAGAATTCTTCATGTAGGGTTAGGAAAAATGGGTTTTGAAACCCTTAATTCGAATAAAAAAACCCTTTAACACATTTTTGGAATTTAGTATTGGGTAAGGAATGACCAAAACTCCCTTCCCGTAATTAAAAAAAATTTCAAGAATTTTGCACTAGTCCGCGACGCGCCAGGGGCGTGGACGTTTTTCATGAATTTTTGAGATTTCAAGTTTCCATCAAAAAATTAAAAAAAATATAAGTATTGATCCAAGCCCAGGGCTTGTCACGGCCCTGGCGCGCATCAGCACTGTCTCGGGTAAAATTAGAAAAAATTATTTTTTAACTCGATTATGCTAAAATCAAGTCGAGCCCACTTTCGCACTCAATTGTTTGCACTGATCGTAAATCCGATCTTGAATTTACCATCGGAGTTTGGGAAGAAACTTTATGCGCACGATTACGTTCTAGGGGCATTTGGATAGTTTCACAGGGTGTTACATTATCTCCCCCTTGGGATCATTCGTGCTCAAATGATGAGTGAAGGTAGGATTAAGGCACGAGTAGACTCAAGACTCGTCCCAATACTCACTCAAAAGTCTCGAACTCTCAACTATCCATCACCCTCTTTAACGTCTACGTTAGATTTAAGAATAGAATGAATACGTCAATTCAAGAACAGGAACTTCAATTAAATCAAGGATAGGGACATTACCTTCGACATCATCGTCATTTGGCACGAATAGGTGCGGGTATTTTATCTTCACTGCTTCCTCAGCTTCTCATGTAGCTTCCCCAACAAATTGGTTCCTCCATAGAACTTTGATGGAGGCTATCTTTTTATTCCTCAACTTACAAACTTGAGGGTCAGGAAATTGGACTAGAATATCTTCATAGGATAGACTATCTTTTATTCTCGTATTCTCAACAGGGACGACCAAATTGGGATCTCCCAAACATTTCTTCAACACTGAAACGTGGAATACTGAATGGATCCAGTCTAACTCGGACAGCAATTCCAACTCATAGGAGACCTTACTCAGCCTCCACATAATTTGGTAGGGTCCAATATAGCGTGGGCTCAACCTCCCCTTCTTACGGAACCTCATGACACATTTTCAAGTACATCCAGTCATCCACCTCAAACTCCAAGTCCCTTCTCCTCACATCAGTATAAGACTTTTGGCGACTTTGTGCGGTCTTCAACCTCTCTCGAATGATCTTAACTTTCTCCATGGACTGGTGGACGAGATCAGGTCCAATCATTTCAGCTTCACCAACCTTAAACCGCCCAATTGGTGATCTACATCTTCTCCCATACAAAGCTTCATAGGCGGCCATTTAGATACTTGCATGATAACTATTATTATACACAAACTCAATCAATAACAGATGGTCCTCCTAATTCTCCTTGAAGTCAAGGACACAAGCTCTCCACATATCTTCCAAGGTTTAAATGGTGCACTCGGCCTGTCCATCTGTCTGAGGATGGAAGGCTGTACTCAGATTCACCTTCGTACCCAATCCCTTCTAAAAAGATCTCCAATTTGGGAGGTGAATTGTGCTCCTCTATCCGAGATGATAGACAAGGGAACTCCATGCAACCTCACAATCTCATGATTGTATATCCGAGCATATTCCTCAGCTGTATTAGTTGTCTTGACTGCCAAGAAGTGGGTGATTTAGTCATCCTATCCACGATCACGCATATTGAGTTATTGCTTTCGGGACCTTGGTAAATCGGCAATGAAGTCCATATCTCCTACTTCCACTCTGGAATTTCAAAGTTCTTCGCTTACCCAAAAGGTCTTCAATGTTCAACCTTGAACTGTTGATAATTGGGACACTTAGAGACAAATTCAGCGATGTCCTTCTTCATTCCATTCTACCAATAGATTCCTCTTAAGTCGTGGTACATCTTGGTGGAGCCAGGATGGATAAAATATCTGGAGCTCTGAGCTTCTGCCATGATCCATTCTCAAAAACCATCAACCTGGGGTACACATAGTCTACCCTGGTACCTCAACTCCCCATCTCCCCTTTTTGAGAAAACCATCACCTTTTGGTTATGAATGACTTCTTTCAATTGGAACAAGACATGGCCTTGGACTTGCTTTTCCTTCACCTCTAACACTAAGGATGAAGTAGACCCATTCTGAACATTGACCCCACCTTCATTATTCTCTTCTAGTTGTACCGCTAGTCGGGCCAATCTGTGCACTTCCTTAGCTAACTCTTTCTTCCCTTCCTCCACATAGGCAGTGCTACCCATAGACAACCTGCTTAGAGCATCAATAGTAATGTTGGCTTTACCTGGGTGATAGAGGATGCTCATGTTGTAATCCTTGAGCAACTCCAGCCATCTCCTTTACCGCAAGTTGAGCTCTTTCTGACTGAAGACATATTGCAAGCTCTTGTGATTAGTAAACACGTCCATATGAAATCTATAGAAATAGTGGCGCCAGATCATAAGCGCAAACACCACTGCTGCCAACTCGAGATCATGAGTCAGATAGTTCTTCTTATGAATCTTAAGTTGCCTGGAGGTGTATGCCATCACCATTCCTCTCTGCATTAGTACACAACCCAGTTCCACTCTGGATGCATCACAATATATCACAAAGTCTTCTATCCTGTCCTGCAAAGTCAAAACTGGGGTGGTAGTCAGTCTAGTCTTCAACTCTTGGAAGCTCTTTTCATATTCGTCCGACCATTGAAACTTGACCTTTTTCTGCGTTAGCTTGGTCAATGGTGCAAACAAGGCAGAAAACCCCTCAACAAATCTGTAGTAGTAGTCTGCCAAACCCAAGAAAATTCGTATCTCAGTGGGACATGTCAATCTATGCTAGGTCATAACCGCTTCAATCTTCTGGGCATCCACTCGAATACTATTACCCGAGAAAACATGACGTAGGAAGGCCACGAACCTGAGCCAAAACTCACACTTCAAAAACTTTGCATACAATTCATGGTCTTTGAGAGTTTGCAAGACCACTTTAAGATGATTGGCATGCTCCTCTTTGTCCTTAGAATACACCAGCATATCATCAATAAATACAATCACGAACATATCAAGATAGAGTCTGAATACTCTATTCATCAAGTCCATGAATGCTGCAGGTGCATTAGTTAACCCAAAGGACATGACCAAGAACTCAAAGTGGTCGTACCGTATCCTTAGGGCTATCTTAGGAATATCACATTCCCTCACATTCAACTGATGGTAACCTGATCTGAGGTCTATCATGGAGAGGCAAGAGGCTCCTTGAAGTTGGTCAAATAGATCATATATTCTGAGGAGAGGATACTTATTCTTTATTTTGACCTTATTCAGTTGTCGGTAGTCTATACACATTCTGAGAGACCCATCTTTCTTACGCATGAATAGTAGGAGCACCCCAAGAAGAATCACTATGTCTTATGAAAAATTTCTCTAGCAAGTATTTCAATTGCTCTTTCAATTCAATGGGAGCCATTCAGTAAGGTGGAATCGATATAGGTTGGTTATCGGGGAAAATATCAATCCCAAAGTCAATCTCACAATTAGGAGGGACTCCAGGAAGATCATCAGGAAACACTTCAGGAAACTCATTCATAATCGGGAATGACTCTAGAGTAGGAGACTCAACCTCATCAGACTTAACTCGCACGAGGTGGTAAATACAACCTTTGGAAATCAACTTTTTGGCTCTAAGATAAGAGATAAACTTTCCCTTAAGTGAAACAGAACTCCCATTCCATTCCAAAATAGGTTCATTAGGAAATTGAAACTTAACAATCCGGGTCCTACAATCCACCGAGGCATAACAGGCGTGAAGCTAATCCTTGCAAAGGATCTCATCAAAATCAACCATCTCTAATTCTACCAAGTCATCCAAGGTATCTCTATGATAAATGGATACCACATAATCTCTGTAGACCTTATCATCTAAGATAGACTCACCAGTAGGGTGGAAATAGCAAAGGGTCCAACCAAATGCTCTGGAATTATTCCAAATTAACCAGCCACATAGGGGGTTACAAAAGATAGTGGCACTCGGGTCAAGCAATGCATAACAACCAAAAGTAAAGACTTGAAGAATACCCGTCACAAGCTCTGGTGCTGCTTCCTAATCCTGTCAATTACCCATGGTATAAAGACGGTTTATCCCACCTCCCGTGCCTGAATTAATACCCCTATGTTGATTGCCCACTGGAGGTGTTGCGGAGGACTGTGCTCTGTTTCTCCCTTCACCTCGCCTCCTCTTCGAACACTCATATCAAAAGTGACCAGTCTGCCCACAAGAGTAGCAAACATCTTTGCCCATATGACACTTGCCCAGATGGAGTTTACCACACTTGTCATAATGTGGCTTTCCCTTCGTACCTTAGGTCACACTAGCTTGGGACGAGAACCCTCGGCTCTGAAATCTGATAACCATAAGACTTCTGATCATACGTGTTTTGTTGGATGGGTGCACTCACCACAGAGGGTGCATTATGGGACGATCTCTTCCGAAAGTAAGACTTGTTACCCTTATGGGCTCTGAAATCTGATAACCATAAGACTTCTGATCATACGTGTTTTGTTGGATGGGCGCACTTACCACAGAGGGTGCATTATGGGACGATCTCTTCCGAAAGTAAGACTTGTTACCCTTATTCTGTCTCGGCTGATTAGACTCATACCCTGCTAATTTTGCTTTCCTGTTCATCTGCTCTTCTCTATCTCTTTTCTTATCCTCTTCTGTCTGTTGGACATACACCATAATCTTGGAGATATCCATGCATGGGATCAACAAGGTTGCTTTGCACCTCTTTTGCACATGCCTGCCCAAGACAGACACAAACTTCTTCATCCTTGCCCTCATGTCTTGGACCATCTCCAGAGCATATCTAGATAGCTTAATAAACTTAAGACTGTACTTTTTAACAATCATCCCTCCTTGCTTCAAGTTCACGAACTTGTCAACCTTTGCCTCCCTCAACTCTTAGGGAAAGAAATGTTCAAGGAAAGCAACTTCAAACTCCTCCCACTTTGCAGGCTCAACATCTTCACCTCTACTATCTTCCCATTGGTTGTACCAGATGTTTGCAACAACCTTCAGCTGGTAGGAGGCAAGCTTAACCCCTTCAACCCCACTAGAATGTATGGCCCTCAAAACCTTGTACATCTCATTGATGAAATTCTTTGGGTCCTTTTCAACTTTCAACCCCGTATACACTACAGGGTTAATCCGTAAGAAATCCCTGAGCTTGGTTGCAGCCGTTGACTCTTGTGAGCTAGAGTTAGGAGCCTGAGGACCTCGACCATTTCCCTGGGAGGTCACTAGCTGAGTAAGCATGGTAATGGCTCCCCTAAGCTCTGCCTCTGATGTGGGAGCCGGCTATGGCTATGCAGAGGGCGCTTGTGGGACCTCAGCAGTCCTGGCGCGCCGACCCCGTCTCCTCCTCTTTGTCTGAACTGGGACCTTTAGTTGGGGATTCTCAGCAGCTGGGGCTGAGGCATATCTCTACGCGGCTGTTCATTTGGGAGGCATCATCTGCAAACATGTAACACATATATTAGAATAAGATTTCATAGAGTTAAACTTTATCACACGAATTCAGAACATAGAAGAAGGGTAACACTTCCTAATATCCTATAACCTCCTGCTTATTAAGTGTGGTGCATAACACACCTATAAATAAGACTCTACTAGACACAACTTCCTAGACTCCCTGCTACACTCAAACTCTGTACTCTGATACCAAGTTTGTCACACCCCGGGAGGGTGACCTGGGCGTAAGTGGAACTCAGAGACTATTGCTAACCCCCAAGGAAACCACCTAGCCTCATCACACTCATCTAATCATACATCAGCAGAAGACATTAGAAGTAGAAATCAATAGTCAGTGGGCTATTCTATCTCATCACGTCTAAGTCAGGAATAAAGGCCATTGGCCATAAGACTAGTTATTAACATCCATCACATTAAACATAACTAAAAGTACTTAATGAAAAAGGAAAGGGGAAAAGAACCCTGACATCAATCCATCATCTCTCTACGTCTATAAAGCCTCTATGTCTATGATATAGGAAGGTACCTTGATAGGCTATGGCTACCACAACTCAAGAAATAACTCAAACATATGAAAGAAAGAAACATACTCCAAATGCAGGGGAGGACTCACCACTCTTTGGAATCAGGGAACTCTGAACCTCAAAGATTTTCCTGCTGAAGTCCTCTGTCTACTGAATCTGCATCATTTCATGATGCAGCACCAACTGGCGTTAGTACGTGGAATGTACTGTATGTAAAATGGGCTAAAAGTAAATAATATAGAAAAAATAATATGAAATGACATCAGCTCATCAGTTAATCTCAACTCAGAATAAGGAGTAGGACAGTTTCACATCAACATCAATCCAAACTCATACCATCACATCAACATCAGATTGCTATCAATATGGAACCTATCTGGGAGTTTCACTAACTGACAACCATCACCTGTGAGCCGATTATGATACAATAAAGAGATATCGTTGCCATATCAGTCAAATACCTTGCTGGGTAGAGGATGAGTCTATCAGTGGATCCATAAATCTGTCAAGTTCTCTTTTGGGATAGAGGAAACATCCGCTCTCACGGTCCAATGCTCTCCTACGTTGGCCACATAGGTAATGAGTGCAAGTGGGACTCACTCTTACCCATTTTGATGCTCAATACTCCTCCCATGACTCGAAATGCTCTTAAGTCTATCAACATCAGAACGTCTGTACAATCTGTCTCTCTCTTAGACAAAGACATCAACTCATCTTGTCATCTATTAACTCAAAGAATTAGGAACTTTTGTAAATATTCAGGTTTAACCTCTTAAAGATTCTAAGGATCTCACTCTCAGTCAATTCCATAAACGTTATCATCAATGCTTACTTAATTCAAGACTCGGACCACAACAACCAAACACATTTACATCATCAAGGCTCTAGATATCAACCCCTAGGTTCATTCTTGAAGTCTTTAATAAGGAGATCATGTAGGTCTTGTAAAATCATACAAATAATTCACTTAAATAATTATTTCAAGTTATGATGATCATCAATTTAAGAAAATATATGCAATATTAAAATAGTTCTTAGTAAAACATTTAAGAATTTTATAGAAAAAACCCATCATCTTCAACTAGCAACCTACTACACTCAATAGGGCACATGGGAGAACAATCCCATGCTTTGGTAGCCTTTATATACCTAGATGAAGATTATCTTAATCTTTTCAAGAACTCGACCATCAACCCTGAAATCCTCAAGCGTCTCTTGTCTTCTCTATCAAGAATTCTTCACGTAAGAGTTAGGAAAAATAAGTTTTGAAACCCTTCATTCGAATACAATAATCCTTAAATACTTTTTTGGGACTTAGGATTGGATGGGGAATGACCAGAAGGTCCTTCCCGCAATTAAAATAAAAATTTCAAGACTTTTGCACTTGTTCACGACACGTTATGGGCGCGAACCAGTATTTTTTTCAAATTTTTGAGATTTTAAATTCCCGTAAAAAAAAACACATAAGTGTTGATCCAGGCCCAGGGCACGCGGGACCCTAGCGCCATCAACATTGTTTAGGGTAAAATAAGGAAAAATTATATTCCGACACGGTTGCTCTAAAATCGTGTCGAGGCCACTTCCCCACTAATTTTTTCGTGCTGATCGCAAATCCGATCTTGGATTTTCCATTGGAGCTTAGGAAGACGCATTATGCGCATGATTACATTCCAGGGGAATTTCAATATTTTCATGGGGTGTTAAATTATCTCCCCCTTGGGATCATTCATCCTCGAATGATGAGTAAAGGTAGGATTAAGGCATAAGTAGACTCAAGACTTGTCCTAATACTCACGCGAAAATCTCGAACTCTCAACTATCCATCACCCTCTATAACCTCTACCTTAGACTCAATAATAGAAAGAGTATGTCAATTCAAGAACGGGAACATCAATTAAATTAAGAATAGGGACATTACCTTCGACATCATCGTTATTTGGCATGAATAGGTGCGGGTATTTGATCTTCATCGCTTCCTCAGCTTCCCATGTAGCTTCCTCAACAAATTAGTTCCTCCATAGAACTTTGACGAAGGCTACTACTCTTTATTCCTCAGCTTATGAACTTGACAGTCAAGAGTTTGGACTGAATCTCTTGATAGGACATACTACTTTTACTCCCGTACTCTTAACAAGGGCTGCCAAATTGGGATCTCCTAAACATTTCTTCAACATTGAAACGTTGAATACCAGATGGATCCCGTCTAACTCGGATGGCAATTCTAACTCATATGCGACCTTCCCAATCCTCCTCACAATTCTATAGGGTTCAATATAGCATGGACTCAACTTCCCCTCTTACTGAACCTTATGACACCTTTCATAGTGACACTTTAAAGTACACCTAATCATCCACCTCAAACTCCAAGTCCCTTTTCCTCACGTCAGTGTAAGACTTTTGGCAACTTTTTGCTGTCTTGAACCTCTCTCAAATGATAATTACCTTCTCCATGGACTAGTGGATAAGATCAGGTCCAATCAATTCAGCTTCACCAATCTCAAACCACCCAGTTAGTGATCTATATCTTCTCCCATACAAAACTTCATAAGGGGACATTTGGATACCTGCATGATAACTATTGTTATAAGCAAACTCAATCAATGGCAGAGGGTCCTACCAATTCCCCTTTAAGTCAAGTACACAAGCTCTCAACATATCCTCTAAGGTTTAAATGGTGCTCTCGGCTTGTCCATCTGTTTGAGGATGGAAGGCTGTGCTCAGATTCACCTTCGTACTCAATCCCTTCTGAAAAGATCTCCAAAATTTGGAGGTAAATTGAGCTCCTCTGTCCAAGATGATAGAAAAGGAACTCAATGCAACCTCACAATCTCACTAGTGTATATCCAGGCATATTCCTCAGCTGTATTAGTTGTTTTGAATGCCAAGAAGTGGGAAGATTTAATCATCCTATCCATGATCAAACATATTGAGTCATGTTGATTTCGGGACATTGGTAAACCGGTAATGAAGTCCATGTTGATCATCTACCACTTCCACTCTGGAATTTCAAAGTTTTGCACTAACCCACAAGGTCTTTGATGTTCAACCTTGACCTGTTGACAATTGGGACACTTAGAGACAAATTAAGCGATGTCCTTCTTTATTCCATTCCACCTGTAGATTTCTCTTAAGTCATGGTACATCTTGGTGTAGCAAAAATGGATAGAATATCTGGAGCTATGAGCTTCTGCCATGTCCCTCTCTCGAACACCATCAACCTGGGGCACACACAGTCTACCCTGGTGCATCAACACCCATCTCCCCCTTTGGAGAAAACCATCACCTTCTTTCAATTAGAACAAGACAGGGTCTTGGTCTTGCTTTTCCTTCACCTCTAACACTAAGGATGAAGTAGACTCATTCTGAACATTGACCCCGCCTTTATTATTCTCTTCCAACTGTACCCCTAATCGGGCCAACTTGTGCACTTCCTTAGCCAACTCTTTCTTACCTTCCTCCAAATAGGCAGTGCTACCCATAGACAAACTGCTAAGAGCATCAACAACAATGTTAGCTTTACCTGGGTGATAGAGGATGCTCATGTCGTAATCTTTGAGCAACTCCAGCCATCTCCTTTGCTGCAGGTTGAGCTCTTTCTGTCTAAAGACTTATTTCAAGCTCTTGTCACCAGTGAACACATCCACATACACTCCATACAAATAGTGGTGCCAAATCTTAAGCGCAAACACCACTACTGCCAACTCGAGATCATGAATCGGATAGTTCTTCTTATGAATCTTAAGTTGCCTGTAGGCGTGTGCTATCACCTTTCCTCTCTGCATTAGTACACAACTTAGTCACACTCTAGATACATCACAATATATCGCGAAGTCTTCTATCCCGTCAGGCAAAGTCAAAACTAGGGCGGTAGTCAGTCTAGTCTTCAACTCCTGGAATCTCTTTACAAATTCCTTGGACCTCTGAAACTTGACCTTTTTCTGCGTTAGCTTGGTTAATGGTGTAGACAAGATCGAAAACACCTCAACAAAACTGCAGTAATAGCCCACCAACCCCAAGAAACTCTGTATCTCAGTGGGAGAGGTCGGTCTAGGCCAGATCCTATCCACTCGAACACCATCGCCCGAGACAACATGACCTAAGAAGGTCACAGACTTGAGCCAAAACTCAAACTTCGAAAACTTTACATACAGTTCATGGTCTTCGAGAGTTTGCAAGACCACTCTAAGATGATTGCATGCTCCTCTTCGTCCTTAGAATACATCCGAATATCATCAATAAATACAATCATGAACATATAAAGATACGGTCAGCATACTCTGTTCATCAAGTCTATGAACGTTGCAGGTGCATTTGATAAACCAAAGGACATGAGCAAGAACTCAAAGTGGTCGTACCGTATCCTAAAAGCTATCTTAGGAATATCACATTCCCTCACCTTCGACTGATGGTAACCCGATCTGAGGTCTATCTTGGAGAAGCAAGAGTCTCCCTGAAGTTGGTCAAATATATCATCTATCTTATGGAGAGGATACTTATTCTTTATTGTCACCTTATTTAGTTGTCTATAGACATTCCAACAGAGCCATCTTTCTTACACGTGAATAGAACAGGAGAACCCCAAGGAGAAACACTATGTCTTATGAAACCTTTCTCTAGCAAGTTTTTCAATTGATCTTTCAATTCTTTCAATTAAGTGGGGACCATTCAGTAAGGTGGAATCAATATAGGCTGGGTATCGGGGAGAACAACAATCCCAAAGCCAATCACCTATTAGGAGGGACTCCAGGTAGATCATCAGGAAACACTTTAGGAAACTCATTCACAATCCGGACTGACTCTAGAGTAAGAGACTCATCCTCATCAGACTTAACTCGCACGAGGTGGTAAATACAACCTTTGGAGCTCAACTTTCTCGTTCTAAGATAAGAGATAAACATATTCTTAGGTGCAATAGAACTCCCCTTCCATTCTGAAACACGTTTATTAGGAAATTGAAACTTAACAATCCTTGTCCTACAATCCATTGAGGCATAATAGGCATAAAGACAATCCATACCAAGGACCACATTAAAATCAACCATCTCTGATTCTACAAAGTCAGCCAAGGTATCTTTATGATAAATGGATACTACACAATCCCTATAAACCTTCTCAGCTAAGATAGATGCACCAGTAGGGGTGGAAACAACAAAGGGTTCAAGCAAATACTCTGGAAGGACCCTAAATTTACCAGCCACATAGGGGGTTACAAAAGACAGAGTGTCACCCAAGTCAAGCAATACATCATGATTAATAGTAAAAACTCAAAGCATACCCGTCACAACCTCTGATGCTGCCTTCTTATCCTTACGATTACCCATGGCATAAAGACGATTTGTCCCGCCTCCCGTGCCCATAGTAGTACCCCTCTGTTCTGCCTGCTGGGGGTGCTGCGGAGGATTGTGCTCTATTGCTCCCTTCACCTTGCCTCCTCTAAAGACACTCATACAAAAAATGACACGTCTTCCCACATGAGTAGCAAACATCTTTGCCCATACGACACTCGCCCAGATGGAGTTTACTGCACTTGTCACAAGGTGGCTTTCCCTTCGTACCTTGGGTTACACTAGCTTAGGACTGAGAACCCTGGGCTCTGAAATTCTGATAACCATAAGACTTATGATCATACCTATTTTGCTAGACAGGCGCAATCGCCACAGATGGTTCATGATGAGAAATCTCTTCTGAAAGTAAGACTTGTCACCCT